>JAMRYI010000663.1:0-89472 GCA_029231635.1 Ditylenchus weischeri
TCATCCGCATTGACCTCCTCCGGTGGTTGTTCGTCTAGCATGTCTTCATCGTTCTCATCGGATACTCCTTACGCAAGCGGCAAATGTTGTGTTAGGACATGTGTAGGACCGGAAACTAAAGATAACAACGATAACAAAGATAACAACCAGTGCAAGATTAATAAAACGAGCAAATCTCAACAAAGAGCACACAACAATGAAAAATGAACATCAAAATCGTGTTCAGCGACACAAAATTACTCTAGAAATGCGTTGCGAGACAAAAATTCAAAAATCGAGATGAGGGTAAAATTTTACCCCCTGCTACCACCCATGGTAAAAATATGCCTTGTCCCTTGTTGTTTTTACCTCTACCTCTACCTCTACCTTTACCTCTAAGTATGGTGAGTACAGGTAGAAGTAAGGGTAAAAGGTAAGGGTAAAAGTTAGAGGTAAAGGTAAGGGTAAAAATTATGGTGAGTACGGGTAGAGGTAAGGGTAAAAGGTAAGGGTAAAAGGTAAAGGTAAGGGTAAAAATTATTGTGAGTACGGGTAGAGGTAAGGGTAGAGGTAAGGGTAAAAAGATGGTGAGTACCGGCCCTGGTTTTCATTCTAGAAAAGCAGGCCAAATGCAAATACATACTTCTTCTATAATAAATAATAGTTATTGTTCGAAGTAAGTAAACAAAATCCCGTATAGCTGGTGAAGTAATTTATTGGCGATTTCCTCAGGGAGCCATAAATTCAAGCCAACATGCTGAAACTGCCCCTTCGACTTCCAGCTGTGCTCCCAGGACTATGTCTGGGACTCGGGCTCAACAGGTCCTTAAATAGCAGTCAGGTGGATTACTAGTATAAAAATAACTTAAATTTTTTAATAAATTGAAAAAAGCTTTAAAATATCTAAATTTTTTATTACGTTAACGCACCGAGGCGGTTACTAGGCAAATTTGTAAAATTCATGCCCATTTCTCAATCAGGTGCTCTCACTGCACACTTTTTGGCGCTACTGTTCTATAGCCTTGCCAGAAAAGCTAGTGTTGTATAAAAAGCATCGCCTACGAATAATTTTTCGTAGACACAGGGTAGCTTTTCCTATCCATTTCGATCAGTCGTTGGTGGCACAGCTGCCAAATACCTTTTTAGGAACTTTTTTGATGATAAAATTGTCGTTTTTATTCATCTGAAAAATTATTTTGAGTAGGTCTACTACACCAGCCGATTTCACGGAGCTTCTGCTTTGTCGCTTCACTGAGATGGCATCGGAAAGAATCCCAGACCAGCAGACGTTTGCCGAACAGTGAACGTCCAAAGATCCTGTCCAAATATTCGCCCGTTAATTCGTCATTCATCCATACTGTTCCTTTCCAGCAAAGCTCTAACTTTTTGTACTTATCGACAATAAATTTTGCTTCTTTGTCCATTCTTTTTCTTGGCAGCAGTACGAACGGCTTCGGAGACGAAAGTTATGACGAGCCAAGAATTTGATTAGCGATCCTCTACTAGCCTGAAAATCGAAAGCCTAAAAAAATTCAACAAGCTAAGTCCGAACCTTGAATCCGTCTTCATCATCGTCCGCGTTGAACATTTGCACCAGGGGTGCGCCGGAACAAAAAATCATTCGGAACGGAATTCGGAACGGAATCAGATTTTTAAAAAATACGGAACGGAATTCGGAACGGAATGAAAATTAATATCGGAACGGAATTCGGAATTCGGAACGAAAAAACGTCGGAATATGGCGTTTTCGGAACGGAATTCGGAACGGAACGCAGCCCTGATTTGCACCGTCTTCTGCTGCAAGATTGTGTGAGAAATACGAAGCTTCTTTGACCGGCGTTCTCTGACACAAGTCGCAAGATCCGTGTCGAGATGCTTAAACGTCAGTGAACGGACTCCTCCTTGTAGTCTCTTCTTCAGCTTTCCTGCCGCACACGAATTACTGAACACAATCAAGAGATAAAACCCGAAAGAAAAAAGGCTTACTTAATTTTGTGCAGCTGCCCTTCCTGCTTTACCCATTCAAAAACTCACTTTCGATGAATGCCATATTTTCTGCTGGCTTCCATCTGCGAGTAGTCCTTTGCATGCTTGACGACCTTTAGCTTGAACTCTACGGTGTACGATTTTCGATTTCTCGGTGTGCCAGCATCTTCGTTTTCATGCTCAGAGTCACTTCCGTAGTTATTGATAAGATCCATTTGTGCTGCAAAGCAATCGTTACACCACAAAGAGAAAAAATACGCGAGCACATTTTCAAAACACGCGCTGAACAAACTCATTGTAATTTCTGTTCAGAACTTTGATTTTTACCATGCGCCTTTATTGAAACATGCGCCTTTATTTTTCGATCTCGATCCAAGGTGCGCCTTTATTAGAGCATGCGCCTGTATTGGGGCATGCGCTTCTATTAGAGGAAATACGGTATACAGCAGTAGTGCCCAATTTTTCTTTCTTTTATATCTTATGCACTAACATTCTGGTTGTTTATCGTCCTTGTTGTCGTCTTGCTGTCAGCTTGTTTTTGTTCCTATTGTCATCTTTATTGTCTTTGTTGTTTTCTCTACGATACTCTCCGAAATTAATCTTTGTTTACAGTACTTTTCTCTGAGCATTTGAGTAGTGTCTCGATATAGTGACAGTTTTTTAGCTTTGATTATAAAGTCTTGATGTAGTGACACTCCAATATAGTGACACCCTCGATACAGTGACACCTAGCGCCGGTCCCGAGGGTATGTAACTACATTGATAGTTGACTGTAGTGTTCAACTTTAACAGTATGCATCAAAGAACATCAACTGTAACTTTAAATTAACTGTAACTTTAAACTGTAACTTTACTATAACTTTGAACTTTATAATGGTGCATTCCGGCAGATGTCCAAACGATCCCATTCATTGTGGAAGTGTAGTCGAAAAATAAACGTTGTTCTTGTTTAGTCATAATAATCTCTTGAAAGAGACCACTTTCTTTTATTTTAATTATTTTGCAAGTTGTATTGCCAACATTTTTAGGCGTTTTTAAAACTCGTGGCCGGTCAAAAAAATAATAATAAGAAAAATAAAAATAACTGACCTAGAAAAGTCCTCTATTATAATCATCAACTTCATAAGTTGATAAGTGTTCATAAGTTGTTAATGTATGCCTTTGTGTGGTAACCAGACCGAAAAGTTGTTTGAGTAATTAACGAAGTCGAATTTAATATTTTATGCAATTTAGCACTAGAATTTCCGACTATAACATTTGACTACCTGGGGGTTTTCGGACCTTCTCAGCACGACTATCGAAAATCAGGCTCAAAAAGTTCAACTCTTTCAAAAAGAAATAAAACACACTCTCACCTGTGATCTAACAATTGTATCTAATGTAGTTTTTTTTTTGTAATTTCGAAGTGACTTTTCCTTAATTCTTGTGCTGATTTTTCACCTATCTTGTAGCTCTTGAATTTCTGTACAAGTATTGACCAAGCAAATAAACGGCCAAAGTACAAAAATTTTCTATGATTTCAGTAAAATTGTGAATTTTTCAAAACTGCCTTATTTGATTCTTTTAATTTTTTACCCATGATAATTTTTGGAGCACTTGCGCTGTACCCCTCCCACTCAATTGCGCTCTACCCCTCCCACTCAATTGCGCTCTACCCCTCCCACTCAATTGCGCTCTACAGCGCAATTTAGCCTTTCGGGAGAGAGAGCAAAGCGTCCGAATTTTCAGATAGACGATCCAATTCCGAAAGTGTCCAGCGTTGCTGTGTTGATCGTCCATCACGTCTGAGTGCCATCTAAAACTGAAAACAAGTGACTGTAGAGAGGTGGGAGGGGTAGAGCGCAATTGAGTGGAAGGTACAGCGCAATTGAGTGGGAGGGTAGAGCGCAATTGAGTGGGAGGGTAGAGCGCAATTGAGTGGGAGGGTAGAGCGCAATTGAGTGGGAGGGGTAGAGCGCAATTGAGTGGGAGGGGTAGAGGGCAATTAAATGGGTGGGGGTAGAGCGCAATTGAGTGGGAGGGTAGAGCGCAATTGAGTGGGAGGTGTAGAGGCAATTAAATGGGTGGGGGTAGAGCGCAATTGAGTGGGAGGGGTAGAGCGCAATTGAGTGGGAGGGTAGAGCGCAATTGAGTGGGAGGGTACAGCGCAATTGAGTGGGAGGGGTACAGCGCAATTTAGCCTAATTTTTTGAATGTAGGCAAAAGACACATCCTTAGAAATTCCAGACAAAGGGCTTTCTTATGAGCACAAAAGAAGCATACAAAAGGAGCACAATGCTAGATAAAGACACTGCTCACCATCCTAAAGAAAAAACTATCCATTTTTCAAAGTCGCTGTGAAAATTGGGATAATTATGGGCATTAAAGTTTTTGAGCCTGATGTGCGATAGTCGTGCTCAGACGGTCCGAAAACCCCCAGGTAGTCAAACGCTACAGTCAGGAATTCTAGTGTTAAGTAAATAAGGTGTAAATAAGTTGAAGAATTCAAAGAAACAAAACACCCGTAATTTCAAAAGACAAATTTTTAAAGCAGTTTATTCTGGTAAAAGAATGCGTGACGCTACATCATTACACAGCCAATCCAATGATTTCAGTAGATTATGACCAGTATATGCACTAGTTTCGAAAATCTTCCAATGGTGCTGTTTAATTTCACTTAGTCTCAGCAACTGAAAACTTATAAGCTCTGCAAAATTTTGGCAAATTATAAATTGCAAAGGTTAGAAATACTTTTAAGGTACCATGTATATTCATAGTCTACCAGTTTTTAAACTTGTCATTATACTTGCCTTCCCTCTGGCCACGTTGGGAAGTTTCGTTTTTTGATAAACCAACAAATTTTAAAAGTTCCAAGGAATTGAAACTTTTCGAAACAACTTCTTTTTTGTAGTTAAAACTTAACATTAATGTTTTACCTCCGTAATTTGCTCCAAACTTAGAGCACCATCCAAATCACACTTATTGGCCATGACGAGAAGTGTAACTCCGTGAAGACATTCTTCATTAACCAGTGAATGAAGTTCTCGAACACAATCTTCTCCAATCCTCATGACATCAGCTGAATCGACCACCTAAAGTGTCAATATACGGCATTATACCACTTATTCTAAGGCTGTGCGGGAAATCATACCTCCTCCCTTCCACCCGATTTTGCTTAACCCTAGCATTACCGTGGGGTCAATTTTGACCCCAAAACACATTTAAATGGCTCACAAAAATTTTTAGGACATTTTCAAAAGCTGATTTTTTACGACTTTATTTGTCTCATTGTTAGCTACATTTTGACTATTTTTTTCAGAGGTTTGTTAATTTATTTCTTCTGCTGTATAAAAAAGCAGCTACGTATAACGTTGGGGTCAATTTTGACCCCAATATATTATTGCATAATTTATGTGAAAATCACTGGAAGCAAAGTAGGAAAATTGCTCTTGCTCTTTTTCATTGTTTTTATCACTGTTTTTCTAATTTTTTCGCTTTAGAAATATGTCTAGTATCTCAAGCAGTGAGGAATTTCCAAGTGATTATCTGCCATCGTCGGACGAAGGTGAAATCGACTCTCTCAGCAGCCTCTCATCCAATGGTAGCGTATCCCTTAGCGGTGATGAAGCGGTCGAAATCGCTCCACATTATGGAAATTTGGAATTCTCAGCCTCTCGTAAATCGAGGAAGACTGTCAGCGGAAAATGTCCTAAAACAAAAAGAGGGAGTAACAGCCTACGCTATTTATTGAGTGGACACCATTGAAAGTTTTTTTGGATTTGTTTTTGACTTCGGAAATTGTTCAGGCGTGACTTGATCGTCTATACCAAAGGTGGTTGTTTCTATCTATTTTAGACGATCGTCGAGATGACAAACAAAGAAGGCTCTAGTGTTCTTGCAGGTGAATGGAAAAGCATTACCCTACAGGAATTTCGCCATTTTCTTGGAGTGCTATATCTGATAGGTCTGTTGTATTTGTTATAATGATTATGCCGTTTCATGCTGTTATGATATTTCAGGTGTGTATTGTGGTAAGAACGAGCCAGTGGCAATGCTATGGAATATGAAAGTCGGCCGGGATTGCATTGCACGCAATCTATTTTTCCCGATATTGCGATTTTCGAGATATTTTTGCAAGCAGTTGATTGCAATTGAACATAGCTCTATTCTTTCAGATTCGATGACGCAGAAAGACGGAGGCGACTTTCAGAAAGAAGGGACAAAATTTGTTGTTAATAAATAAAAGATATTTCACTTGTTTCCTTAGGTTTGAAATTTAAAAGGGAAGCTATATCTCTTCCCTTTTTATAGCTTGTGCAACATTGGTTTGCTTGGTGATTTTGTTGTGATAGATCTTTCACTAAATTTTGCTCTTGTGCAAAGAGAGATGGTGAACTTCTGTTTTCAATGTTTTTCATGCAACATGGCAATAAGTGTATGCAAACTAATGGTTGTATTTATAGGTTTTGTGCGCATAGAAAAGACTCTAAATGGAGGACTACAATCGATTGTACTTTAATATGTCGCAAATTGACGTGAGTTACATCTGTTTAGCATTCATTATGAGCAGTATTATAAGTCTTCTTCAGGAAGAAGATTCGCAAATGGCTTGTTCTTCTTCTACCGCTCAGGTTGGTGCTTCTCAAGCTGATCCTGATGCCAAATTTGATGCTGCGTCTGCTAAGGACACTTCCCTTGATGACCCCAATATTGAAGATATTCTTGTTGATGATTCTCCTGCCGATCAAATTACCCTTGGTGCTGTTCCTGCTGATGTTCCTCCAGCTAATGCTACTTGCTCGCTGCTTTCTTCTGGTTCGCCTATCATCAAATATGCTGAGAAGAGCGTTGAGACTACGCATGAGCCAGTTGTTGTTGAAAAAAAGGATGATGATTATGAAGCGAAGCTAAGAATTATGGAAGATATCCACCTCGAACAGCAGTTTGTGTTGCTGGAACAAGTAACACATTTTTTTTCTCTTGGATTCTTAAATCATATTCTTTCTTAAAGATTGCACAAGCTGATTGCAAATTTGCTGAGAAGGATGCTGAAATAGCTCAAGTCCGTCAAAAGTTGGAACTGGCTGACTCTAGCGCTCGGGAACTTCTTGCAAAGATCGACTTCTTGGATAAACGAAACGCAGAAATTTTGCAAGAACATGTGGGTTGTTTCGCTGTCATTATTAAACTTTTACGTTTACATTTATTTTAATTCAGAAAGCATGAAGCGGGGAGTTTGACGAGATCGAAAACAACCTGCGTAAAGAAAATTTCCAGCTGAAAAGCGACATCGTGCGATACAAATGCGAGCTTAAGATCATCACCGTAGAAGAGGCCAGTAAAGAATTGGGATGCGACTTGACCAAAATTATTTGATGTCAAGAAAGAGACCATAAGATTTCCAGTATGTGCTTGCGTGTTTGTTTGAAAAATAAAATATATTTCACTCTTTTTTTCCTATCTCAAATATGTTTATTCATCGTTACCTTGTCAATCTTATGAGGGCTTAAAGGATGTCTTTGCTGTATTTCAGCTCCCACAGACTACCGTATTCTCTTTAATAGACCACCCGGGTGCTCTATTTTTCAACTACCTTCGGAGGGGGGTGTTCTATTAGAGAGGGGTGTTCTAATAGAGAGGGGTGCTTTATTTTTCAACCACCCCCCCCCTTGGCTTCCGTCTGTAGCAGAGAGAAATCCCGCAGATGTTGAACGAATTGGTAATGAGCTCCTTTGATAAGCATTCCCATGCTTCTACAATCCATTGCAAGTATTCGGCCATTGAAGCAGCTCGAGGATTTCCGCCCTTCGTGACTTCTGTTTCTCCATGCATCACCCAGTTTTCGTACAGCTGTCGGATCTTGGCCTTGAATGGCGCATTCCAGCACACATCAGGAGCCTTAACGAAAATATCCCTCTCTTGATCTTTATTTTTAGATAAGTAAAAACAACTTGAATAAACTTTGGCAGCCTCCGGAAACTACCGCTGTGTCCAGACCGCACCACTTGACCGTCTTCTTTGTAGACTCAGAAATGTGGCATCGAAAAGAGTCCCAAACCAAAAGTCGCTTGCCAAACAGATTGGCCGATTACGCGCTTCAAATAGTCTTCAGTCAGCACATCGTTCATCCAAGTTGTGCCTTCCCAAGAAAGATGTAGTTTTTTCTTGAACTTCTCCACAATGGTATGTCGCCGCATACAGCAGAACAACATCAGTTTAGCTACAAACCTTAAATTCACCACCTTGCAGGTTGTCTTGCACAAAGAGTTTGCTCGCTTGCTGCTTGATAATTCTTCGGGATACCTTGCATTTCTTCTGACGCGCCCAGTTTGCCAATTGTTTGTCTTCTTCCGCAAAGAGGAGATTGCGCCTCGCTCCTGTTAGACGCTTCGATCCTTTCCTAAGCCACAAAATTTTCATACTGTAATGCTATATTTATCTAAAGACTAACTGTTGCTGACGAAGGCTTGCTTCTTGCTCGCACCAATCCATCGCACTTCTTCGGCTTATATTTAACTACTTGGCTGCTGAATGCTTCGAAAACTTGTTGGCGTAGTCAATCGTTTCCAGCTACTGTTTTATTAAGTAGGCTTAGGCGATTCGCTCTCAGATGGACCACCATGCAGGTTGCTCTCAACTTCTTCGCTCTCTGACGATTCGCTCTCAGATGGACCACCATGCAGGTTGCTCTCAACTTCGTTCGCCGTATTGCTCATTGATTTAGCTAAAATGAGAAGAACAGTCATCAACATTAAACAAACAATAGCAAAACAGCATAAAATGGTTGGATCAAACAAAAAATGAAAGCAGAACAAAAAAATAAAAGCGAAACAAAGACTGAAATTAGACCATCTTCAGACACACAGAAATCGAAAATTGCGGTAATTTAAATAATTTTTCAACTCCCCTCGGAGGGGGGTGTTCTATTAGAGAGGGGTGCTCTAATAGAGAGGGGTGCTCTATTTTTCAACCCTCAATCCCTCGCAGGGGGGTGTTCTATTAGAGAGGGGTGTTCTAATAGAGAGGGGTGGTCTATTAGAGAGAATACGGTAATTATAAAAATGAAAAAAAATTTTAAGAGATGACACGAAAAAAGTATGCCCAGGACAAAAAGTGATTTTTTTAATGCTGAAAAACAACAGGGGAGACCAAGCTGTTTCACATGAAAAATCAACAGGGGGACCAAGCTGTTTTCGGTACCGGGTTCTTAAATAGAATCATGTTTTGCAGAAGTATGCGGGAGGCTTAAAGATATTTTTATGACTCGAAGCCGGAATACAAGCATAGTCATGTCATGCTCCTTCAATAAAGTTTTTAGAGATAAATTACCCAAATGACAGCATCTGTCCTCTCAAAGTAGTTTCTCCAGTAGGACCGAAGACTTTTCTGTCCACCAACATCCCAGCAATTTAACTTCCAACTTTTGTATTCAAGCGTTTTGATATTGAAACCTAAGCAACACACATTATTTTTAAGGCTGAAAAAAAGTTTAACAAAAAAAATAAGTTTACCAAAAGTTGGAGCAATTTTACTGGTGTCTTCACCATTAATTTTGTTCAGAAACGTGGTCTTCCCCGAGTTATCTAACCCCAAAATAAGAATGCGCATCTCCTGCTCATGCTTGCGTGCCTAAATAAAACTCAAAACTAGCTAAAATCAACCAATCAGTGTGTTTTTTACCTTTTTCAACACTGTCAAAAGTACCATTTTGTGTCGAAAATAACAGAAATTGGCTAAAAATCAGGTTTAGAAACAGTAATCTTCGGAAAACACTTTATTTGACAGAAAAAGCATATTTCATTTAGCGCTTAGCATTTCGACATGTCAAATAGGCGCTTTGCCAGGTTTGAAATTTGAAAGGGAAGCTATATCTCTTCCCTTTTTATAGCTTGTGCAACATTGGTTTGCTTGGTGATTTTGTTGTGATAGATCTTTCACTAAATTTTGCTCTTGTGCAAAGAGAGATGGTGAACTTCTGTTTTCAATGTTTTTCATGCAACATGGCAATAAGTGTATGCAAACTAATGGTTGTATTTATAGGTTTTGTGCGCATAGAAAAAACCCTAAATGGAGGACTACAATCGATTGTACTTTAATATGTCGCAAATTGACGTGAGTTACATCTGTTTAGCATTCATTATGAGCAGTATTATAAGTCTTCTTCAGGAAGAAGATTCGCAAATGGCTTCTCTTGATGCAGTTGATGTGTCTCACCCGTCGGCTGTTGCTACTCCTCAGTCTCATGCTGTCGATAATCAAGATTGCAGTGTTTATGGGGCTCCAGGAACGCCAAAGACGACTGCTGCTTTCCAGTTGAATCTCTCTGATACGCCGGAACAACCTAGTATGCCTGGTCCGATTGCTTCTTCAGCTATAGAAGCCAAAGAAAACACGCCTATTGCTGGTCTGAAAACTCCAAAGTCAGCTGTTAAGACCAAGCTCAACATTTCCTCTGCTTCCGATCAGATGCAGACTCCTAAGTCAGTTGCAACTGCCAAGCTTAATGTTTCTCCTGAGCCAAGTCAGATGGAGACTTCAAAATCGGCTCATACACACACTCCCAGAACTATTGCTTGTCCTCCAAAAAAGGTATTTTAAAAATCCAGCTGAGCATCTTGAAATCTGATCATTTACCGTATTTCCTCTAATTAGGACCACCCCCTTATTCAAAGTCGTGCTCTTGGCATCATGTTTTTGACCCACTTTTTGGTCACTTCTCTCGTGCAAGTTACCATCTATTTTGTAGCTAGTGAGATGAGGGTGAAAATGGTTGGTAACTTGCCTGAGAGAAGTGATCAAAAAGTGGGTCAAAAACACAATGCTAGAAACACGATTTTGAACCAGGGGGGGATAGGTGGCGCTAAATAGAGTAAATACGGTATTTCAGGCCCGTAAGCCATTCATTATGCTTGACAACAATTTGGAAAATACTCTGCTGGAGGAAAGCATGTTCGGTGCCACTGCTATGGATGATATTCAAGTTGATGCAAATCAAATCCATGATGCGCTAGCTGTTTCTTCTTCTACCGCTCAGGTTGGTGCTGCTCAAGCTGATCCTGATGCCAAATTTGATGCTGCGCCTGCTAAGGACACTTCCGTTGATGACCCCAATATCGAAGATATTCTTGTTGATGATTCTCCTGCCGATCAAATTACCCTTGGTGCTGTTCCTGCTGATGTTCCTCCAGCTGATGCTGCTTGCTCGCTGCTTTGTTCTGGTTCGCCTATCATCAAATATGCTGAGAAGAGCGTTGAGACTACGCCTGAGCCAGTTGTTGTTGAAAAAAAGGAAGATGATTATGAAGCCAAGCTAAGAATTATGGAAGATATCCACCTCGAGCAGCAGTTTGTGTTGCTGGAACAAGTAACACATTTTTTTTCTCTTGGATTCTTAAATCATATTCTTTCTTTAAGATTGCACAAGCTGATTGCAAATTTGCTGAGAAGGATGCTGAAATAGCTCAAGTCCGTCAAAAGTTGGAACTGGCTGACTCTAGCGCTCGGGAACTTCTTGCAAAGATCGACTTCTTGGAAAAGAAAAATGCAGAAATTTTGCAAGAACATGTGCGTTGCTTCGCTGTCATTGTTAAACTTTTACGTTTACATTTATTTTAATTCAGACTTTCTTGACTGTTTTCAAAGAGACTGCAGAACAAAAAATTGCTGATTTGGAAGAACGCTCCACGACCGAGACTGAGAAACAATTTGCGATGTTGGAACAGGTTTGGTCGAATCGGTAATTTCTTTAGTATAATTTAGTTTTAGATCGCTCAGGCTGAAGTCAAGAATGATGAGAAGGATGTCGAGCTGGCTGAACTCCGTCAAAAGCTGGAGATAGCCGACTCTAGTACTCAAGAGCATCTTGCTAAGATTGACTCACTAGAAAAGCAAAATTCTGTAATGGCAGAAGAAAACGTATGGTTTCTTTTATCAGACTCTGCTCATTTACGACTATTTTAGACTCTTCTTAAAAGTTCTATAGAAAGTGCTGAAAAGAAGCTCGGTGATCTCGAAGAGCGCTCTACGTCGGAAGTCATGAAGCAATCTGCATTGTTGGGACAGGTGAGTATCTTAGTCAGTTTAGTAGAGTTGACAAAATGTCGAAATTATCGACCTCGTAGGTCAAAAAGTTGACTGAAGTCGAGTTTTCTATTCATATAGAAAACTCGGGAGTCTAATAAGTTAAAACTTTAATGTTCTTTGCATTCAGATCACGCTACTTGAAGCGAAAGAACGGGATAGAGATGCTGAGATGGGTGAGCTTCGTCTAAAGCTGGAAGTTGTAGGATCTGAGTCTCAAGAACTCCTCTCGAAAATTGATTCATTGGAAAAGCAGGTTGTTTATTGGTGTCCAACCACATAATATTTCTGTATTTCACTTTCAGACCACGCTATTAGAAGCTAGAAAGCAGGAGAAGGAAGCTGAGATGGCTAATGTTCGCCAAGAATTGGAAGTGGCAGGTTCTAGCATCCAAGAACTTCTCGCTAAGGCTGACTCTTTGGAAAAGTATAATCTTCAAATCTTGCAGGAACATGTGGGTTTTTTCATATTTAGCCCCAATAATCAGCACTTTTATTACAAAGTTGGTTCTTAGGCTCTATCGAAGGCTTGCAAAGAAAATGCAGAACAGAAAATTGCGGAGTTGGAAGTGCGTATGAGGACCGAAGCTGAAAAGCAACACGCTTTGTTGGAACAGGTTAAACTCATTCTCAATGGTTTTCGTACACTACAATCTACATTTAGATCGCACAGTACGAAGCCAAAGAGCGTGAGAGAGAAGCTGAGATGGCCGAAATTCGTCAGAAAATTGAAGTCGCCGACTTCAACGCTCAAGGACTCCTGGGAAAAATAGCTAAGTTGAAGGAGCGTTCAAAAGCAGAAAGCGAGGAGTTTGACGAGATCGAGAACAACCTGCGTAAAGAAAATTTCCAGCTGAAAAGGGATATCGTGCGATACAAATGCGAGCTTAAGATCATCACCGTAGAAGAGGCCAGTAAAGAATTGGGATGCGACTTGACCAAAATTATTTGATGTCAAGAAAGAGACCATAAGAATTCCAGTATGTGTTTGCGCGTTTGTTTGAAAATAAAAGATATTTCACTCTTTGTTTCCTATCTCAAACATGTTAATTCATCGTTACCTTGTCAACTTTGTGAGGGCTCAAAGGATTATATTTTTACTGTATTTCAGCCCCGAAATTAGCTTTGTCGAATCTATCTGCGATGTTCTGCAATGCTCGATTAAGTAGTGTGGGTCAGAAATTGTGGTCTCTCCATGCTAGTCAAAAAATCGCTGTTGTCCCTACTCTGTGTCGTGGAAATGCTACGCAACCAACTCCAGCAAAATTTGAGGTACGGATAATAGGGATGATAACGCTTGCAAATCATAAAATATCGTTGTATGCGTTTAGGTGTTTGTCGACGACAAGAAAGTCTTGGTTGATCCTGGTATGACAATTCTGCAGGTAGGGGGTTGCCGTGGTATTGCGTTTTCTAAATCTCTACTTAGGCATGTGCTTTGGTTGGGGTGGAGATTCCGAGGTTTTGTTACCATGACAGGTACGCGAGCAGTCACTTGAAATAATTTTTAAATCTAACCTGTTAAAGGCTTTCGATCGCAGGAAATTGTCGTATGTGTCTCGTAGAAGTCGAAAAGTCTGTAAAACCCGTTGCTTCTTGCGCAATGCCAGTGATGAACGGGATGCGTATCAAAACCAACTCCGATTTCACTAAGAAGGCTCGCGAAGGTGTTATGGAATTCCTGCTTGTCAATCATCCACTGGACTGTCCCATCTGTGACCAGGTGTGATTGTGTTGTTTCAGGAAAATGAAGTTTTTATATATTTTTTACAGGGTGGCGAATGTGACCTGCAAGATCAGTCAATGGCTTTTGGTTCGGATCGTAGTCGACATCAAAATGAGTATGATGGAAAAAGGTTTTCTGTGCTGTCACTAATGTGAAATGATTCATTCTTTTTAGGGCAGTCGAAGATAAAAACATAGGTCCGCTCGTGAAGACAATCATGACTAGATGTATTCATTGCACCAGATGTATTCGGTACAAAACTCTCTTACTATACCAAGTTTTTTAGCTTTAATATTTTTTAGCTTTGCAAACGAGGTTGCAGGAGTTCCCGACCTTGGAACTACCGGTATCCATGTTTAAATTGCCATTAATATAGTACTTTTGTTCGAAAAGTCATAAAAAAATTTTTTTTAATTTTTTTCATTCGAAAGACTCAGAATTCATTTGTTTACACATTTTTTTATCATTTTTAGACAGAAAAAGGTTTTTTGAAAATAATGTTGAAAAATTTTTTACCTTGGTCCCCCGTGTTGATTTTATCTATTTAATTTTAATCGGCTTGATAGACCAAAAAAAAATTTTCAACATTTTTGTACAAAAAAAGTTTATATTGTCTAAAAATGATTAAAATGTGTAAACAAATAAATTCTGAGTCTTTTGAATAAAAAAAATTCGGAAAAAGAATCACGTAGTTTTTCTCATGACTTTCCGAACAACCTAATACTATTTCTTATTCTTTAAGGAAGAGGTTCGGACATGCAGGTTGGTACGTATGTGGAAAAGCTATTTGCTTCTGAACTTTCTGGCAATGTGATCGATCTCTGTCCGGTGGGTGCCTTGACTAGCAAACAATACAGGTTGGTCTTGGATTATTACTTCTTATGTTTGTACATGTTCTCATTTTCAAATTTTTAGTTTCATCGCTCGTCCTTGGGAAACTCGCAAAGTTGAGAGCATCGACGTAATGGATGGATTGGGATCGAACATTGTCGTTGTAATAATTTTAGTGACTGATGAAAAGCAATTCCATTATATAAAATATAGATTTTTAGTCTCACCGAACTGGAGAAGTGTTACGAATAATTCCTCGCATGAACGACGACGTGAATGAGGAGTGGATTAGTGACAAATCAAGGTTCTCGTTAGATGGTTTGAAACGACAGAGACTGCTTGTACCTATGATCAAAGACACTTCGGGAAACTTTGTGTATGATAGTTTTGTACATTCTCATTCTATTATTAATCTTTGGCTTTAAGCCAGAGTAACTGGGAGGAGTCGCTCTTCAAGGTGGCTTCCAAACTACGCCAAACACCTCCTGAAGCAATGGCTGCAATTTCCGGTGTTCTTTGCGATACTGGTAATCGATTTCTGACAGTTTTTTTCTATACCAATTAAATTTGTTTCAGAAGCTCTTGTTGCGATGAAAGATCTGCTCAATCGCTTTAATTCTGAGAATGTATACCATGAAGAAGAATTTCCAATTGCTGGTGGAGGAACTGATTTGAGGTCTTGTTCTTTATCTAAGTCACATCTCAATTGACTTACTTACATTTAGAGCTAATTATCTTCTAAATGACAAAATTGTTAGCGTTGAGAATTGTGATGCTTTGCTGCTGATCGGGACTAATCCGCGCTATGAGGCACCTGTATTCAACGCTCGCATTCGGAAAGCTTTTCTGCACACTGACATTGAAATTGGTGTTATTGGAAGCTGTGTGGATCTGACTTACGATTATAATCACGTGGGATCTGAGAGCGCCGATATCGACAAACTTTTTGCCGGAAAAACGCAATTTTCTAAAGTTTGTTTTCCTTATTCCTTATATTATTTTTACTAATCCTTGTGTTTAGAAGTTTCTGTCTGCAAAAAATCCTTTGATAATTGTTGGAGCGAAAGCTCTGCAGGGAGACGGAGGTCAAGAAATACTCTCTAAACTTCAGCAACTGGCTGCGCAAATGCGATCTTCCGGTGGTTAGGTCCCTTTAATAAATTTGATGTCCCATAATGTGACGTTATTTATTTTTAGCTCAAACGAAGGTGATAAATGTGCTTCATCCTAATGCTGGCACAGTGGCTGCTTTGGACTTGGGGTATAAACCTTACAATGAGTTTACTGCAATCAAAAAGTCTGTTCGATTCTTGTACTTGCTGGGGGCTGATGAGCGTGAGCTAGCAAGAAAAGACTTTGCGAGCGATGTCTTCATTGTGTATCAGGGTATTTTTCATGCACACCTTGTTTTGACCTCATTTAATTCCAATTAGGTCACCATGGAGATGCTGGGGCTGAAATTGCTGATGTTATTCTGCCAGGAGCTGCTTACACTGGTTAGATAAATTTTTTCCCATGTAGCCTTTACTATGTCTTTTTAGAGAAAGAGGCTACTTGGGTGAACACTGAAGGTAGAGCGCAAAAGGGGTATCCAGCTGTATCGCCACCCGGTATCACTTTGCAGGTCTAGCTTTTTTTAATAGCTTCATTATTAAAATTCTAGGAGAAGCAAGAATTGATTGGAAAATAATTAGGGTTTGTGCTGACTTTTTCTGTTTTCAGCATTTTTGTGTAAGAACAGTTGTTTAGGCGCTAAGCGAGGTTTCAGCTAAGACACTTCATTATGATTCTATCAGTGAAATTCGAAGCCGACTTCTGATGGTTTGTTATATTAATATAAGTAGGTTTGTGGCATTTCCAACTGTTTTTCAGATCGCACCTCATTTGCTTCGTCATGGAGATGTGGAAGAAGCCAATTACCTTGACCTGTCTGCAGAATTGTGTAAGGATCAATCATCTTCCACTTCATCCCGCTCATTGGAGTTTCAGCAAAAGCGTTTGGAAGGTAGCTTTTTGTTGTTTGATCATTATCTACAGTCCTTTGAGCATAATGTAAATTTAAGACTTCTGGATGACTAATTCTGTGACTAGGGCATCTGAAACGATGGTATTTTTTTAATTTATAGGACATTTCTAGGAAAATGTTTTTTAGGCTAAGTGTGTTCGCGCCGCCCGACAGTATCAATCTCATCCCCATCTTGATATGCCGCAGCTTCCTCCTCGTCAAGCACTCGCCTAGGATGCAATTGTTTCAAGAATGTGATAGAATAAACAAAAAATTTATTCATTATAAATATCGTGCGTAAATGTAAAGAACCTAAATCCCTGTTACGGTCTAATGCTAACTAGGAATCTGTGAAAATAAAAGGTATTTTTAATTGGTATGAGGTGTCTATGGGAGAATTGTGCACAGGCGGGTAACGGGTAACCGACCCGCCTTTGGTTTCGGTTACTCAAAACGGTACTCGAAAACCGGAAAATTACCGGTTTTCGGATAAAAAAGCCGAATACGGGTGCCCGAACCGCCAACCTAATTGACAAGAATCCTGAAACATTCCAAATACAGTTTTTTTGTTGTCAAATGGGCTGTTCCTCATTTTTGCCAAAGCTTTTATAAAGTGTTGGCAATTTGAATCAATTCAAATCAATCAATTGAATCTGGAATCGGTTGAATCAATTGAATCAATTCGATTCAAATTAATTTCGAAAATGAGTCGTTTGAATCACGATAATTTGAATCATGAGTTAAGTGTAGCGTAGCTTTGTACAAATCGACCGCAAAGCAGTTCGTTCCTGAAATTATTGTTTGATCACAAATTTTCATACCAAAATACCTGTAGAAACTTTGAAAGGCACAAAATACCGGGTAGTAAACGAGAGATAGATGGATGTTTGTAACTTCACGAAAAGGCTCGATTGTTCTACAGACATGTCTGAGAAGGAAAGCATCCGACTGCTCTATCGTTGGCCACTTCTGAGATAAGCAAACCAGGTTCAGTTCATCGAAAAAAGCTTATGAAGACAGAGGCTGAACAACAAAGACGATACAATCCGCTTACTATCTACAAAATACCTTTAGGGCCTGATTTTCGTTTCTTGCCGATCGATGAAGCAGACGACACAGGACTGGTTGCTAGAGTCTTTAAGCTATTAATTTCCTCCATCGAATTTCAGCTAAAGTGTAACGCATGTAAGAACGGTTCTTCTATTCTCATCAATCCAGCAAGTACAAAGAACAAGTCAAATTATTTGACTAAAAATTAATTTGACTCTTCACAATTTGACTCATGATAATTTTAATCACGATTCATATAAATCACAGATAGCTGTGATTCATTTGAATCAAGCGTCAAATTAATTTCGTAACTTGAATCATGATTCATTTGAATCACAGTTGTCTGTGATTCAAATGAATCATGATTCAAGTTACGAAATTAATTTGACGCGTGATTCAAATGAATCACAGACAACTGTGATTCAAATGAATCACGACTCAAATTAATTTTTAATTTGAATCATTGAGCAATGATTCAAATTGCCAATACTGCTTTTATAAGGAAATTTTTGGGGCTGTATTGTCTACTAGGGTTGTAAAATTCAATTTTGTGTTTCTGTTCAATTTAAGTGGGTAAGTCTTTGTTATTTAATTTTGTTTCTGAACCCGTGGCAAATATCGATTTAGAGTTTAGCAATTCGTATTCTAAACTTAAGTTGTGCTGTAGGGAAATAGTCGTAACGAATATGGCAGTCTAAATTTTACTTTAAAAATATTGCCTAAATATTTAGATTTTTGTTAGCAGATATAATTAGACTATAAAAGTTTAGATTCTACTTTACACCACTTTTTCCTTATAGCTTCCCTCACACTCCACGGAAACACGTCTACCGAAACAAACACATGGATTTCTACCGAAACATACCAAAACACCACTTTTATTGATGTTATCTCCCCACTTTTTATTTATTTTTCTTGAAAGTTCTTACTACCAGGATGAGAACAAACTCCTGGCGATAATTTTGAGCATAAAACTTTTTAGAAAAATAAATAAAATATTTCTAAACTAAATCAAGTTCTGTCTGTTTCGGTAAATGTGTTTCAGCGGAGTGTGAGGGAAGCTTATAAAAAAGTGTGGCGGTGGGTAGCAGTCTAATTTATTTAGTCTCAACTTTAGACCCGTTTTTCGTCAGCTTTTCACTTCGTCGGACTACCTTTTGATGCTTATGCTCTCAGACCAACTTTAAACGCTCTTCCTTTTCTTCTTTTCTTTCTTCATTTTTTTAAACACAAATCCCTAAACCCGGGGTAGGTATTCAAGGGTAAATGGACATCCACCTGGATGCTCTGAAAAATTGGAACTATTTAAATGCAAAAATAAATCATCCTATAATACGCCAAATTCTGTGTAGGTATGCTTTATAATACCTAAATTTCGAGGGTAAGAAAGAGTAAGTTATTATTGCTACTATTTTTCGAACTCGCGCTTTTTTAAACTAATAATGCACGAAACCAATACAGCCCATCCATCAATACCAGATAGTCAATGAGTGGCCGCCAGGAAGAAAATGGTAGTGTTTATTAGGATGCTTTTGGGAATGGGCACATAGGAATTAAATTCTCATATTTGTTAACACTAAATATTTAGAGTTTCGCATCCCAAACTCTAAATTATAAACTCTAATTCGATACTGGCCACCACTAAATATTTTGAGTTTGGAATTCTAGACTCTAAAAATTCATTTGCTGCCAAAAAGTAGAATCTAAATATTTAGAGTTTAGTATTCTATATTGTTACCGATTTTCCACTTTTAATTTAGTAACTAAATATTTAAATTCTAAATCGATATTTTCGGGTCCTGACTTAAAGGACCATCGCGTTAATGAAAATGGTAATTTCCAGTTTTTGAATTTGTGCCACCTCGTGGTGGACAGGTAAATTACTCGGAAAATATAGAAATCATTTTTAATTATTTTTTTATTCTCTCCTGAAATTTCTATTCCATTTTTTAGTTGAAGTACATACTATTTCCAAAAAAGTCACAGAACTAAAGTCGGCTACCTCGTCCGATCTGAAATTGGTCGGTTCTTTTTTTTGTCGGTTCAAAATTTTAAGCAATTCAATCAATTACAAAAAATAAATCAAAAACCATTTTCAATATTATTTTAGTAAAAAATTTGTTCCCTTGAATCCAAAAATTATAAATTGCCATTGTCATCAACGGCGATGGTCTTTCACAATTTTTGCCCTTACTTTGTCTTTTGATTTGCTAAAATAGTTGGTTTGGATTTAAAAATGTTAGTGTACTTGATTCTCTCTTTTTTTTCTAATTACAGATATAAACGAATGCAGATAAGCGTGTGCATTATTGTCAGTTGAGTAGATGCCTTAAGCATTTCCGATAACTCCTGTTTTTAGAACCGATGACGCAGTTTAGACTAGAAGAAGGAGCACCATCAAGATAAATAGAGAAGGCATTGATGGCCCAGCTCCTCCAAGCATGTGTTTTCAACTAAAAGGCGGGACATTTCAATGTTTGGCTGCTTTGGACTCCCTTCTGCTAGCAGACATCTTATCCTAATTTCTGGTGTGTGGAAAAGTTAATGGAGCAGCATAATGTTGTGGATAACCGACGAGCAGGCGGTGATGCAACAAGAGCACCAACTGAGTTTCAGCAAAAAAAGTAGAGAAACACCCAGTCAAATCTCATGCAAGACACATTGTGGGGCAAGCACTGAACTTGAAGAAAGCAGAAAATACTACTACCACTAGTCCATTTGAACAAAGCCAGCGGCAATAGCTCACTCATCAGCTGCAGTGTTTTGAGTAAGTGCTCTTTTTTGTGGAGGGCTGTTGTGGACGGAGAGCAATTGAGAGTTTTTATCTCTTGCTTCAATTACTGAACAGACAATTGTGTGTGTGTGGCTATTGACACCTTTTTATTACTGCTCTTGAACTTTTTAAATGCCTCCTTTTAGAGATTAGTTTCCGAGTGTGGATTTGAATATATCTGGTCTTCTTTAACATTATTGACTTTATTTGAGCTTGTTTAAAGCAGGGTGACTTAAAAAATTAACCCCTTTTAAGAAGGTTATAACTTTTTTATAATGGTTTGTTCACGTACTTCGAGTTTAAGTTCGAATTTTAGTCTACGTGAACACCTACAATCTGAACTTGAACTCAAACTCAAAGGTGTTCATGTAATTCACCTCGAATTTTAAGGTGTTTATGTGTATAAATTGGACCCCATTTTTAGTAGTCCCTCCTAAAACCAACTTTTAGTAGCCTTTGACCGCTTTGGGGTGATATTTACTATACATTAAAATAATAAGGAAACTCAAAAAAAATCTGGAAGATCCCCAGGTTCCGGTCCCCCTATCTCGGATATTTTTACATATTCGGAATCTACGCATATTGTTTCCTTACGGAAAAAATGGGTGGTTTTTTTTTTTTAGAAAAAATTTTTTTTTTCCTTATGGAGAAAAAAAAAATTTTCGGGAAAATCTCGAAAGTGGTAAAAACCGTAAATTTTGGGTACATTTTGATTTAAAGTGGGATTTTCGTGGAGGAACATGGTTTTGGTGTCTGTGACATTATTGTAGCGCAGAATCTCAGCTACAAAATGGGTAAAATGTTGTATAAATGATGGAAATGATTTCAGAGAGAAAAATGGCTTAGGAGGTGGAAAATTGTGAAAAAATCAAAAATTTTTTCAAAAAATATTTTCTTAAAATGCCATTTTTAGCACATTTTGGGCGGCACAACGGCAATTTGATTGAAACCTGCGTAGCAGGTCCGAACCAAATTTCAAGGGCTTCAAAACGGTGTTAACCGTTTTGAATTGAGTATGTGCTAATGTTGAGAAAAATTGAGGTTTTGGATCTGACACAGGATTTTCGGGTTTTTTTGGGCATCTTGAAATGGATTCAAAATCCATTTCGCGCCAAAACCCAAATATTTTTTAATAATTAATTAAACCATGCTATTATATGCAAAATCACGCGGGGAATTGGGTTTGTTAAGACCAAAACTGCGTTTTCAGCCACCAAAACGCCAAAACCCGAGGTGGGTACCACCTGACCAGGTGGATGTCCACCTGACCACCTGAAAAATTGAAATTGTTGAAAACCAAAAAGCAAACCATGCTATCCTATGTAAAATCGTGTGGGGAATTCGGTTTGATAAGACCAAAAGTGCGTCTTTACCCACCAAAACCCGAAAAACCCAAATTTCTCAAATATAGTGTGCTCAAACCCAGCAATCTGTGCTCGACCAAAATATGTAAGGTCTTGAATAATAGGTTAGGGTCATTGGGCTTCAGCCTTTGTCCGGGATAGACACCGGTAGGGTTGGGATGGGGTTTCCAACCAAAGTTTTGGATGTGGGCCTCTCAATTGGGGTGGCTGATCCACCTGACCAGGTGGATGACCACCTGGAAGGCCTGAAAAGTTGAAATTTCTTATATTGCAATACAAACCATGCTATCCTACGTGAAATTACGTGGGGAATCAGGTTTGTTAAGACCAAAAGTGAGTTTTTAGCCACCAAAACCTCAATTCTCATACATGGTGTGCTCAAACCCAGCAACTTATGGAGGACCCATATTTATAAGGTCTCACGAGTGAGGATCAACAATGTCGGCAATTGTAACCTGTTCTGGAAGCCCAAGTAATGGATCAACCACTACTCATAGGCTGAAGTAGTGGCTGACTACTCAGGTATAGTAGTGGCTGAGGGACGCGAAGCGGCCCTGTGTGGATAGAACCTCCTAATACACTCGAAGCAAAAAAGGTGTGGATAGAAGCCCCTAATACACTTGAAGCAAAAAACAGGGCCGCGAAGCGGCCCTGTGTGGATAGAGGTACTTATTACACTCGAAGCCAAAACCAGGGACGCGAAGCGGCCAGGTGTGGATAGAAGCTCCTATTGCACTCGAAGCAAACAACAAGGGCCGCTTCGCGGCCATGTGTGGATAGAAGTTCTAAATACATTCGAAGCAAATACAGGGCCGCGAAGCGGCCCTGTGTGGATAGAAGTTCTAAATACACTCGAAGCGAATACAGGGCCGCGAAGCGACCCTGTGTGGATAGAGGCTCCTATCACACTCGAAGCAAAAAACGGGGACGCGAAGCGGCCCTGTGTGGATAGAGGTTATTAAAGCACTCGAAGCAAACAACAGGGCCGCGAAGCGGTCCTGTGTGGATAGAGGCTCATATCACACTCGAAGCAAAAAACAGGGACGCGAAGCGGCCCTGTGTGGATAGAAGTTCTAAATACATTCGAAGAAAATACAGGGCCGCGAAGCGACCCTGTGTGGATAGAGGCTCCTATCACACTCGAAGCAAAAACGGGGACGAAGCGGCCCTGTGTGAATAGAGGTTATTAAAGCACTCGAAGCAAACAACAGGGCCGCGAAGCGATCCTGTGTGATAGAAGGCTCATATCACACTCGAAGCAAAAACAGGGACGCGAAGCGGACCTGTGTGGATAGAAGTTCTAAATACATTCGAAGAAAATACAGGGCCGCGAAGCGACCCTGTGTGGATAGAGGCTCCTATCACACTCGAAGCAAAAAACGGGGACGCGAAGCGGCCCTGTGTGGATAGAGGTTATTAAAGCACTCGAAGCAAGAAACAGGGCCGCGAAGCGGCCACGTGTGGATAGAGCTTCAAATCCCACTCGAAGTAGAAAACAAAATTTTAAAAGATTTTTTTAAGTATTTTAACACAACCCTGGCTTGTTCGAAGCCCTGGTTTGGGCGATACATAAACACTTTCGAGTTCGACCGCGAACTTGGAGTACGTGAACACCTTCGAGTTCAAGTTCGGATTTTTGAGTACATGAACACCTCCTACCTGAACTCGAAGTCAAACTCGAATTACGTGAACAAGCCATAGGGCAAATTTTGAAATTTTGTGAACGTCAATCGGTTTTTCTAGACGACCCTGTCTATTTGGTGTATAATGTGAAAAACACAATTTTACATGACCGAGGACTGGCGAAAACAGAATCTGTTTTTGCGTTTTTTAAATCATTCATTTTAATTTAAGATCAGATTCATTTTAAATCCGAAATACGCTAATATGTTTTTTTTTAAAGACAGCTGTACGACTTTTGCAAGCAAAGATTGTGATAACTGATTTTTGTAAGAAATTGTTTCGTAACGTGCTTTTTTGGTACAATCGAAACTCTATGCAACGTAAAACTACCTAAATATTGTTTACAATATCTCACAATATTTTGGCCATATATTATTGTTGGTGACCACTCAAAAAGCTCACTCCATGCCACACCATCTAAACTTAAAATAATTTTAATGTGAATATTGAGCATTTGTATAACATGGGCAACCATAATTCGGGTAATACACTCCTCCAAAGCTCGTCATAAACCATCTGCTCCTGCTACCAACAGACGAAAATCATCTTATGTAGACACTGCTGTAAAGACAGATGCTGGTGAAGCAGGCACTAAAAACGGTGGACACCAAGACCCACAGTTCATGAAGGTGACACAGTCCATGTATGAATTGGATGGTTCTTTGGTAGGCACTTTTATTCTTTATCATCCCACCTCAAGTCAGACCATTCAAATCAAAGTTGACAGCCCTCGATAAATTAGGACCTCGATAAGCCGGCACTGTTGATAACTCGGCACATCTAGGCCGTTGCCCAGCGCTTTCAGTTGATTGAGGGTTGACTGTATCTGACAATTTAAAAAAAAATTTGTTTGTTCACAAGTGCAATTTTTAATTTTTATTCGGACTCCGAGTATGACCTTTTTGGTACTTCTATGGTTGGTTTCCCCCTATTTTCTAAAAAATAACCCAAAGTTATTTCCTAGACTTATTTTTCTGCTCAAAAGATAAAGTAACATTTCTAAACACTTTCTTAATTAAAAATTTTGAATTTCATCAACAATTTTGCTCCCATTCCTCAGAGGTAGATCAGGGTTGCCATCGCTAAATGCAAAAGACCCGGCAAAAACCCGGCATATAAAATATTGTTTCAGAAGCAAAAGTCCAAGCAAAATTCTTTATTTTACATATTTTGCCAAGCTTCACTTTTTCCAACAAATCAAATCATAACAAAAACAACTCATGAGCTTTAACACAATCGAAATCGGCGTTGAATTTGATCGACAGCTGAGAGAATTTAACAATTTAACTTCCATGCGATTTCTTTCGTCCGACTTCACATTCTTAACGACCGAGAAAACAGACTCACAGAATGCATTTGACGAGAACACGGACAGTAGAATTGAAAAAAGTTTCTTCAGCTGCACAAAGCTTCGGTTCTTGAACAGCACCGACCATTTCTCTTCGACAGGCTTTGCATCAAGTTATGTTCCAACAAGGTGCTCCAGAGTTTCATTCAGCTCGGCAATTTCCCCAAAGAGATCGTCAATTCCTGAAAAAAAGCTCTGAAGACAGTAGCAAGAAATATAAGTTTTATACCTGTGGTTCGGTACTGCAGAATCGCTTGTATGAGCCCAGGACGTTTTCAGATGAAAGACGACATTCGAAAGTCGAAAAAAGAAACAATGTTTTCCAGGTGCGCACTGCACTTGTTCATGTAGCTCAAACAGTCATCGTAGAACTTCGTAAGAACTATCGTATGAACATCATTCGAAAATTACCGGGAATAATCCAGAAGAGCAATCTGCTGAACTCATCGAGAATTGTGTCGACCACTATGAAACACCATGACCAACTCCGCAGCTAACGCACGTTTTTCCTCACTGACCTAAATGCCATAATAACAGCATCATTTATCCATAAATTACCGTTTTACGCTTCACGAAAGACAGAAGAGGCTGGTTCTTGTTCACGACTGCAACCTTCTCCTTGTGCTTCTTCCATGTGGTCCTTAATTGCTTTCTCACCGCATTTCTGGAATACTAAATTCTTGTAGAATTGATCATTGCCTTTCTTGCTTGCTTCAATAAATTGCTCCTTGTATTTCTCCATGTATTGCGCCAGAAATTTGGAGAGCCCTCCGACCGGCTTTTTGTGCGAAACCTTGCTGAGTTTCTTTTGAGGAGAGTTAGCATCAGCATCCAGTTCGATAGCCTGCATGAACACATCTTCTTCGGAAGCTCTAGACATCTAAAATTAACAATACAATTATTTTGACACAAAAATCATTCGTCCATAATGGATAGACTGTTGGCAAAATTTATAGAGACAACAACGAAGAAACCCCGGCAAAAAACCCGGCAAAGTTTGAAAAACCCGGTGAATGTCGGGTTTTCCAGGTAAAATGGCAACCCTGATGTAGATGGACTTTTTAAGATATTTTTGAGACTATCAAATAAGGCTACCAACCATATATACCATATATAGGTTTTTTCCATAAAACCTTATTCTGTTTGGTCAAAAAATCCAGAGAAAGTGAAAGATTGCAGTGTAGACACTGCAGTGCGGTGACTTTTTTGTTATAATTATAATAATTTGATGTATTTGCAGCAACGAAGGAGGCGTCAATCCACAGGCGGAGTACTGGATAAAAAACGTTTGGCAGTTTCGCGATTGAATAGTGCCACTTTACAAGAAGACCATTGGTAAGTCTTATCTTTGGTTTGGATAAAAAAGCAAAACAAACTTAGAGCGTCAGACTAAGGCATGATTGAGGCAAAACCACTTTTTCACGTTGCAACAAGAAATTAGGACAGTTAGCTGTCAAATTTAATTTATCAAAGTTTTATTTTTGAAACAAATGGAGAATAGATAATTTTAGAAAAAATAATTTCATACTTTTTGCAGCATAGCCTGTTTTGCAAAATCGGATATTGAACAAAAGTGACTGTATAACCGGATACTCCACTCTAATTACAGGGTAGCTCGTAAATACTGCGCCACCTTTAAAAATTTTCGTTAATGGCCTCTGCGGACCACTGAAATCCTAAATTTTTTAGAAGATTTTAGTTAGCAATTTAAAAATTTAATCCAATCCACTCATTTTTAAACGGGTGTTATTTAATTTTGCCAACTGCATTTAATTAATTTTTGTCCTAATTTTTTAAATATCGTCCAGGATCTCAGCTTTCTAACGAGATATTTAACTGCATCGAATGATTTCAATAATTTAGATATTTAGGAGTTGAGATGAAATAATATTTTTTTAAACTCCTAAACATCTTAAATTGCGAAATTATTCAATGGAGTTTAATAGCCTGTTAGAAAGCGCAAAAGCTGGGCTACATTTAACACTACAAAGCCCGATCACTACACGTACACATGGTGCTGAAATTTCACGCTGAACAAGACGGCACAAACAGAAATTTCAAAAAGGCCGTTTTTGGGGTTCTGGCGCCAATTTGAAAAAGTGCAGTTTTCGAAAATGAGTTACTGCATATAAGTGATTCTAACTCAGCTTGGTAGGTGTATTAGAAAAAGCTTAATAGCACATTAGAAAAAAATAGAAAAAAAAAGAAAAAATTCATATTTTAAAACAAAATTTGTTGATCTTCTTATAATTTTTAAGTAGGCACTAACTTTGGAGCAACTTTACAGACCGAACGATTATCTCATGAAAGTGTTCTAAAATTGAACCATCCTATTTTTCACTCGATTTATAACAGTCGGTACAACATTCTTTATTGGACATCAAATAAATAATTCCTGATAAAACTCCCCTCCAAAGTTCTTTCAAGTATTTTTTCTCTTTGCGGATGCCTGATAGTCTTCTTTCTTCCACATTCACTATGCAATGCAACGCCTCAATAGATTGCTCAGAGAGAAGACCCCAAAATGGTGCTGGGCCATGAATCTGGAAGCATGTTGGCAAACTATATGACATTTCGTTGTGATTGTGGTCGTCGGAAATTCTGTCTAAAGTAAAAGTAAATCAAAAGCGTTTTTCAAACCAAAAAATTACCTTCATACATAAAAAGAATTGTTTGGACCACTGCTTGTATTCGCTGATCTCCTTAAGACTTTAAAGTCCCCTTTGCTAGTCATTGCATCTTGCCTAGTAGCGCTAGAACGGTTTTGAAGCTTTTGTGCAGGTTATTTCTGACAATCACGTTTGCAATTTCGCTTAGTTCATCACCAGTCAAAAGCTTTCTTGAGTAATTACCTGCAACAAGCGAAAAAAGAAAAAATTCATATTTTAAAACAAAATTTATTGATCTTTTATATTTAGGTCAAACTTAGACGTAATCAAATTATTAGCACCTGTTAATCTTTGTCTCCATGCTTTCTTGTCAACCTTCAGCTCTGAGTAAACGCATTCTAGCTGCTTCACAAGGTTGGGCTCTGCTTTCAAATTGCAGTGATGACGTTTTGGGATAATCCTTGAATAATATGAAAAGCTGGTGGAATGATGTTTGAGATAGAAACTCGTAGAAATTGCTTTGAGTTAGCTTCTAATTTTTCTTCAGCATGCTTAAAACAAAGAGTCATAACCAGGTGACCAACTCAAATTTTGAAAATAATGGCAACATGTTCCAAAATAACGGCATTCCAAATAGAAGAATCCAAAAATAACGGCATTTTTTAATTTAATAATCCAAAACTAGACAAAATTTCATTATTTTCAAAAAAAAAAATAACGGCAAAATTGTGCGAAATAACGGCAATGCCACTAAATAGCGGCAAGTTGGTCACCCTGGTCATAACCACTACCAGAAAGTAAGGTAAATCAACATTTTCTAATTCTGAAAATCAGAACTGTCTTAGTTATGGAAATTTTTGACGAAAAGTGTTAAATTTGATCATGAGGACATATAGCTAACTTTTTGAAGTTGCCTATATGTCATAAATATGAGAAGTTATACAAATCGTACAGAATAAGGACTAAAAAAGTTGTTCTGGTTTTCTGATTTTTCCCGCGCCCCAGCTCTGTTACAGAACTACTCTTAAAATGTAAAATTGACAGTTATATTTTAAATTCCCTTTGAGACAATAAACATTCAAATTACCTCATAATTGTCTCGAAAGGAATTTAAAATATAACTGTAGCGATCGGGCTTTGGAGTGTTAAATGTTAAAAATTTTAAAAACTTAAGACAAGAATCTAGAGAGCTAACGATTTTTCAGAATTAAATATTACCCTTTCCAAATGCAAGAAAGTCAGTATGTTTTGGAATGTTTGGCAATACCATTTATATGTTTAGTGCGAATGGTCATGGTAATAAACCGACCACCAGCACCTCGAACCTCTTCTCTCGGCAGAGATCCGTGCGCAAAGTGATGCTCAGGGCATCCCATAAGTGCTGTTGGCCGGGAAATTATCCAGTTCTGTTTTGAGAACGCCCATCCTGACCTTGGCTTTAGGATATGCAATAGAGTTTTTGATAAAGACCAGATTATCAAAATTTGTCCATCAACTAGCAAGGAAAAATGGCTTCTAATGACGCAAAGTTTGAAAGAATTCCTGACAAAGTTGTGGCTAAGGTAGGTTTTTTGGAAATTTTGATGGTTTGTGAGATCAAAGTGGAAATAAAATCATAAATTTGTGCCGCTCTTCTATAAACCATTTAAAAGCAAACTGACCTTAACTAATCAAATTTAAGGCTATGGTCACTGATCTTCACTCAAAATTTAAAATAAACAACATTTGGTCATTTTTCGCCGAAAAGTTCAGTGGGTTTTAGTACCTTAAGTAAAATCTTAAAAGTTCTAAATATTTTATGCTAGAAATAAAGGACAAATATTTAAATAGAAGATTTTTGAGAAACCTGGGTATGATTGATTTTTATCGATGAACCGACATAAACCAATGTCTGTCAAAGTTAAAAAAATAAAGAAAATATCAGGAAAGCTAGGAATTTCGAAAAATACACAACTTAAATTCAGAAGTAAAAATGTGAATTTCACTTGCATATTTTGCCTTTTTTGTCTAAATGCCGGCAAAACGAGTCATTGAAAAAATTTATTGAAAATTTAAAAATTTTTCTTCATTTTAGAGACCCAAAGGTCTTTACGGCAAAATTTTAAGTACTGTTTAAAAGTGATTTTCTGTAATTTTGAACCAGTTTATTATAAACTTTTTTTTTAAGCAATTCAATCAATTACAAAAAATAAATCAAAAACCATTTTCAATATTATTTTAGTAAAAAATTTGTTCCCTTGAATCCAAAAATTATAAATTGCCATTGTCATCAACGGCGATGGTCTTTCACAATTTTTGCCCTTACTTTGTCTTTTGATTTGCTAAAATAGTTGGTTTGGATTTAAAAATGTTAGTGTACTTGATTCTCTCTTTTTTTTCTAATTACAGATATAAACGAATGCAGATAAGCGTGTGCATTATTGTCAGTTGAGTAGATGCCTTAAGCATTTCCGATAACTCCTGTTTTTAGAACCGATGACGCAGTTTAGACTAGAAGAAGGAGCACCATCAAGATAAATAGAGAAGGCATTGATGGCCCAGCTCCTCCAAGCATGTGTTTTCAACTAAAAGGCGGGACATTTCAATGTTTGGCTGCTTTGGACTCCTTCTGCTAGCAGACATCTTATCCTAATTTCTGGTGTGTGGAAAAGTTAATGGAGCAGCATAATGTTGTGGATAACCGACGAGCAGGCGGTGATGCAACAAGAGCACCAACTGAGTTTCAGCAAAAAAAGTAGAGAAACACCCAGTCAAATCTCATGCAAGACACATTGTGGGGCAAGCACTGAACTTGAAGAAAGCAGAAAATACTACTACCACTAGTCCATTTGAACAAAGCCAGCGGCAATAGCTCACTCATCAGCTGCAGTGTTTTGAGTAAGTGCTCTTTTTTGTGGAGGGCTGTTGTGGACGGAGAGCAATTGAGAGTTTTTATCTCTTGCTTCAATTACTGAACAGACAATTGTGTGTGTGTGGCTATTGACACCTTTTATTACTGCTCTTGAACTTTTTAAATGCCTCCTTTTAGAGATTAGTTTCCGAGTGTGGATTTGAATATATCTGGTCTTCTTTAACATTATTGACTTTATTTGAGCTTGTTTAAAGCAGGGTGACTTAAAAAATTAACCCCTTTTAAGAAGGTTATAACTTTTTTATAATGGTTTGTTCACGTACTTCGAGTTTAAGTTCGAATTTTAGTCTACGTGAACACCTACAATCTGAACTTGAACTCAAACTCAAAGGTGTTCATGTAATTCACCTCGAATTTTAAGGTGTTTATGTGTATAAATTGGACCCCATTTTTAGTAGTCCCTCCTAAAACCAACTTTTAGTAGCCTTTGACCGCTTTGGGGTGATATTTTGGGCGATACATAAACACTTTCGAGTTCGACCGCGAACTTGGAGTACGTGAACACCTTCGAGTTCAAGTTCGGATTTTTGAGTACATGAACACCTCCTACCTGAACTCGAAGTCAAACTCGAATTACGTGAACAAGCCATAGGGCAAATTTTGAAATTTTGTGAACGTCAATCGGTTTTTCTAGACGACCCTGTCTATTTGGTGTATAATGTGAAAAACACAATTTTTACATGACCGAGGACTGGCGAAAACAGAATCTGTTTTTGCGTTTTTTAAATCATTCATTTTAATTTAAGATCAGATTCATTTTAAATCCGAAATACGCTAATATGTTTTTTTTTTAAAGACAGCTGTACGACTTTTGCAAGCAAAGATTGTGATAACTGATTTTTGTAAGAAATTGTTTCGTAACGTGCTTTTTTGGTACAATCGAAACTCTATGCAACGTAAAACTACCTAAATATTGTTTACAATATCTCACAATATTTTGGCCATATATTATTGTTGGTGACCACTCAAAAAAGCTCACTCCATGCCACACCATCTAAACTTAAAATAATTTTAATGTGAATATTGAGCATTTGTATAACATGGGCAACCATAATTCGGGTAATACACTCTCCTCCAAAGCTCGTCGCAAACCATCTGCTCCTGCTACCAACAGACGAAAATCATCTTATGTAGACACTGCTGTAAAGACAGATGCTGGTGAAGCAGGCACTAAAAACGGTGGACACCAAGACCCACAGTTCATGAAGGTGACACAGTCCATGTATGAATTGGATGGTTCTTTGGTAGGCACTTTTATTCTTTATCATCCCACCTCAAGTCAGACCATTCAAATCAAAGTTGACAGCCCTCGATAAATTAGGACCTCGATAAGCCGGCACTGTTGATAACTCGGCACATCTAGGCCGTTGCCCAGCGCTTTCAGTTGATTGAGGGTTGACTGTATCTGACAATTTAAAAAAAAATTTGTTTGTTCACAAGTGCAATTTTTATTTTTTATTCGGACTCCGAGTATGACCTTTTTGGTACTTCTATGGTTGGTTTCCCCCTATTTTCTAAAAAAATAACCCAAAGTTATTTCCTAGACTTATTTTTTCTGCTCAAAAAGATAAAGTAACATTTCTAAACACTTTCTTAATTAAAAATTTTGAATTTCATCAACAATTTTGCTCCCATTCCTCAGAGGTAGATCAGGGTTGCCATCGCTAAATGCAAAAGACCCGGCAAAAACCCGGCATATAAAATATTGTTTCAGAAGCAAAAGTCCAAGCAAAATTCTTTATTTTACATATTTTGCCAAGCTTCACTTTTTCCAACAAATCAAATCGCAACAAAAACAACTCATGAGCTTTAACACAATCGAAATCGGCGTTGAATTTGATCGACAGCTGAGAATTTAACAATTTAACTTCCATGCGATTTCTTTCGTCCGACTTCACATTCTTAACGACCGAGAAAACAGACTCACAGAATGCATTTGACGAGAACACGGACAGTAGAATTGAAAAAAAGTTTCTTCAGCTGCACAAAGCTTCGGTTCTTGAACAGCACCGACCATTTCTCTTCGACAGGCTTTGCATCAAGTTATGTTCCAACAAGGTGCTCCAGAGTTTCATTCAGCTCGGCAATTTCCCCAAAGAGATCGTCCAATTCCTGAAAAAAAAAGCTCTGAAGACAGTAGCAAGAAATATAAGTTTTATACCTGTGGTTCGGTACTGCAGAATCGCTTGTATGAGCCCAGGACGTTTTCAGATGAAAGACGACATTCGAAAGTCGAAAAAAAGAAACAATGTTTTCCAGGTGCGCACTGCACTTGTTCATGTAGCTCAAACAGTCATCGTAGAACTTCGTAAGAACTATCGTATGAACATCATTCGAAAATTACCGGGAATAATCCAGAAGAGCAATCTGCTGAACTCATCGAGAAATTGTGTCGACCACTATGAAACACCATGACCAACTCCGCAGCTAACGCACGTTTTTCCTCACTGACCTAAATGCCATAATAACAGCATCATTTATCCATAAATTACCGTTAAATTACCGTTTTACGCTTCACGAAAGACAGAAGAGGCTGGTTCTTGTTCACGACTGCAACCTTCTCCTTGTGCTTCTTCCATGTGGTCCTTAATTGCTTTCTCACCGCATTTCTGGAATACTAAATTCTTGTAGAATTGATCATTGCCTTTCTTGCTTGCTTCAATAAATTGCTCCTTGTATTTCTCCATGTATTGCGCCAGAAATTTGGAGAGCCCTCCGACCGGCTTTTTGTGCGAAACCTTGCTGAGTTTCTTTTGAGGAGAGTTAGCATCAGCATCCAGTTCGATAGCCTGCATGAACACATCTTCTTCGGAAGCTCTAGACATCTAAAATTAACAATACAATTATTTTGACACAAAAATCATTCGTCCATAATGGATAGACTGTTGGCAAAATTTATAGAGACAACAACGAAGAAACCCCGGCAAAAAACCCGGCAAAGTTTGAAAAACCCGGTGAATGTCGGGTTTTCCAGGTAAAATGGCAACCCTGATGTAGATGGACTTTTTAAGATATTTTTGAGACTATCAAATAAGGCTACCAACCATATATACCATATATAGGTTTTTTCCATAAAACCTTATTCTGTTTGGTCAAAAATCCAGAGAAAGTGAAAGATTGCAGTGTAGACACTGCAGTGCGGTGACTTTTTGGTATAATTATAATAATTTGATGTATTTGCAGCAACGAAGGAGGCGTCAATCCACAGGCGGAGTACTGGATAAAAAACGTTTGGCAGTTTCGCGATTGAATAGTGCCACTTTACAAGAAGACCATTGGTAAGTCTTATCTTTGGTTTGGATAAAAAAGCAAAACAAACTTAGAGCGTCAGACTAAGGCATGATTGAGGCAAAACCACTTTTTCACGTTGCAACAAGAAATTAGGACAGTTAGCTGTCAAATTTAATTTATCAAAGTTTTATTTTTGAAACAAATGGAGAATAGATAATTTTAGAAAAAATAATTTCATACTTTTTGCAGCATAGCCTGTTTTGCAAAATCGGATATTGAACAAAAGTGACTGTATAACCGGATACTCCACTCTAATTACAGGGTAGCTCGTAAATACTGCGCCACCTTTAAAAATTTTCGTTAATGGCCTCTGCGGACCACTGAAATCCTAAATTTTTTAGAAGATTTTAGTTAGCAATTTAAAAATTTAATCCAATCCACTCATTTTTAAACGGGTGTTATTTAATTTTGCCAACTGCATTTAATTAATTTTTGTCCTAATTTTTTAAATATCGTCCAGGATCTCAGCTTTCTAACGAGATATTTAACTGCATCGAATGATTTCAATAATTTAGATATTTAGGAGTTGAGATGAAATAATATTTTTTTAAACTCCTAAACATCTTAAATTGCGAAATTATTCAATGGAGTTTAATAGCCTGTTAGAAAGCGCAAAAGCTGGGCTACATTTAACACTACAAAGCCCGATCACTACACGTACACACATGGTGCTGAAATTTCACGCTGAACAAGACGGCACAAACAGAAATTTCAAAAAGGCCGTTTTTGGGGTTCTGGCGCCAATTTGAAAAAGTGCAGTTTTCGAAAATGAGTTACTGCATATAAGTGATTCTAACTCAGCTTGGTAGGTGTATTAGAAAAAGCTTAATAGCACATTAGAAAAAAATAGAAAAAAAAAGGAAAAATTCATATTTTAAAACAAAATTTGTTGATCTTCTTATAATTTTTAAGTAGGCACTAACTTTGGAGCAACTTTACAGACCGAACGATTATCTCATGAAAGTGTTCTAAAATTGAACCATCCTATTTTTCACTCGATTTATAACAGTCGGTACAACATTCTTTATTGGACATCAAATAAATAATTCCTGATAAAACTCCCCTCCAAAGTTCTTTCAAGTATTTTTTCTCTTTTGCGGATGCCTGATAGTCTTCTTTCTTCCACATTCACTATGCAATGCAACGCCTCAATAGATTGCTCAGAGAGAAGACCCCAAAAATGGTGCTGGGCCATGAATTCGGAAGCATGTTGGCAAACTATATGACATTTCGTTGTGATTGTGGTCGTCGGAAATTCTGTCTAAAGTAAAAGTAAATCAAAAGCGTTTTTCAAACCAAAAAATTACCTTCATACATAAAAAGAATTGTTTGGACCACTGCTTGTATTCGCTGATCTCCTTAAGACTTTAAAAAGTCCCCTTTGCTAGTCATTGCATCTTGCCTAGTAGCGCTAGAACGGTTTTGAAGCTTTTGTGCAGGTTATTTCTGACAATCACGTTTGCAATTTCGCTTAGTTCATCACCAGTCAAAAGCTTTCTTGAGTAATTACCTGCAACAAGCGAAAAAAGGAAAAATTCATATTTTAAAACAAAATTTATTGATCTTTTTATATTTAGGTCAAACTTAGACGTAATCAAATTATTAGCACCTGTTAATCTTTGTCTCCATGCTTTCTTGTCAACCTTCAGCTCTGAGTAAACGCATTCTAGCTGCTTCACAAGGTTGGGCTCTGCTTTCTAAATTGCAGTGATGACGTTTTGGGATAATCCTTGAATAATATGAAAAGCTGGTGGAATGATGTTTGAGATAGAAACTCGTAGAAATTGCTTTTGAGTTAGCTTCTAATTTTTTTCTTCAGCATGCTTCGCTAAAACAAAAGAGTCATAACCAGGGTGACCAACTCAAATTTTGAAAATAATGGCAACATGTTCCAAAATAACGGCATTCCAAATAGAAGAATCCAAAAATAACGGCATTTTTTAATTTAATAATCCAAAACTAGACAAAATTTCATTATTTTCAAAAAAAAAAATAACGGCAAAATTGTGCGAAATAACGGCAATGCCACTAAATAGCGGCAAGTTGGTCACCCTGGTCATAACCACTACCAGAAAGTAAGGTAAATCAACATTTTCTAATTCTGAAAATCAGAACTGTCTTAGTTATGGAAATTTTTGACGAAAAGTGTTAAATTTGATCATGAGGACATATAGCTAACTTTTGAAGTTGCCTATATGTCATAAATATGAGAAGTTATACAAATCGTACAGAATAAGGACTAAAAAAGTTGTTCTGGTTTTCTGATTTTTCCCGCGCCCCAGCTCTGTTACAGAACTACTCTTAAAATGTAAAATTGACAGTTATATTTTAAATTCCCTTTGAGACAATAAACATTCAAATTACCTCATAATTGTCTCGAAAGGAATTTAAAATATAACTGTAGCGATCGGGCTTTGGAGTGTTAAATGTTAAAAATTTTAAAAACTTAAGACAAGAATCTAGAGAGCTAACGATTTTTCAGAATTAAATATTACCCTTTCCAAATGCAAGAAAGTCAGTAGCATGTTTTTGGAATGTTTTGGCAATACCATTTATATGTTTAGTGCGAATGGTCATGGCAGTAATAAACCGACCACCAGCACCTCGAACCTCTTCTCTCGGCAGAGATCCGTGCGCAAAAGTGATGCTCCAGGGCATCCCATAAGTGCTGTTGGCCGGGAAATTATCCAGTTCTGTTTTGAGAACGCCCATCCTGACCTTGGCTTTAGGATATGCAATAGAGTTTTTGATAAAAGACCAGATTATCAAAAATTTGTCCATCAACTAGGCAAGGAAAAATGGCTTCTAATGACGCAAAGTTTGAAAGAATTCCTTGACAAAGTTGTGGCTAAGGTAGGTTTTTTTTTGGAAATTTTGATGGTTTGTGAGATCAAAGTGGAAATAAAATCATAAATTTGTGTGCCGCTCTTCTATAAACCATTTAAAAGCAAACTGACCTTAACTAATCAAATTTAAGGGGCTATGGTCACTGATCTTCACTCAAAATTTTAAAATAAACAACATTTGGTCATTTTTCGCCGAAAAGTTCAGTGGGTTTTTAGTACCTTAAGTAAAATCTTAAAAGTTCTAAATATTTTATGCTAGAAATAAAGGACAAATATTTAAATAGAAGATTTTTGAGAAACCTGGGTATGATTGATTTTTATCGATGAACCGACATAAACCAATGTCTGTCAAAGTTAAAAAAATAAAGAAAATATCAGGAAAGCTAGGAATTTCGAAAAATACACAACTTAAATTCAGAAGTAAAAATGTGAATTTCACTTGCATATTTTGCCTTTTTTGTCTAAATGCCGGCAAAACGAGTCATTGAAAAAATTTATTGAAAATTTAAAAATTTTTCTTCATTTTAGAGACCCAAAGGTCTTTACGGCAAAATTTTAAGTACTGTTTAAAAGTGATTTTCTGTAATTTTGAACCAGTTTATTATAAACTTTATTAGCTCAAAGTTTTGACCCCATTTTTTATTTATTTTTTCTTGTAAAGCATGTTTTTAGGTGGGGTTACAAATGTTACCTTTGTAATTTTTGTTGAAATATGTGGAGAACTGGATCCATGAAAGTGGGCAGTGTCTAAAGTGGACCTCTTATCTATTTTGCCTGGATCTCAGTCAATGCGCATTGTGTATATTAAAAATTAGATGTCAGCTCATCAGAAGAAGCTCTATCTTTCCGATCAATTGGATTTTTCTGAATGCCTTTACAATTTTGAAAAAAAACGTTAAAGACAAAAAAGTCATTTTCGGAAATATAAATTTTGATCGATTTTTGTAATTTTTCTCAGGAAAAAGGGCGCGCAAACTTTTTGATTGCATTTTCAGATTGCTCATCGAATTCTCCATCAGATATTCAAAAAAATTGAAAAAAGACGAATGCCAGGAAGTTATTTTAAGCATTTTTATAAACATAATCCTCAGAAGCCTGGTAGTTTTTAGGGTAAAAATTCTGTCCTGTTAATAAAACTTGAAATTCTGAGAATGGAATGGTGATCAGCGTACTCGATTTGCTCATGAAACCACTGTTAGAAGTACAAGTTGACTTCCTATTTAAAATTCTTCTCGAGACAATAAACATTGAGTTTACAAGTACTGACTAGGGTTGGGCAACAGTAATATTGCTGGTCATAATCTAGATTATGACCGGATAATGAAAAATCGGTCGTATTCTTTTTCAACAAGCAGGAAATAGGGCAGGAGTTCGGTATACCAACTTCTCCCAAAATAGGGTTTGAAGCACTTTTTGTGTATTTTAGGGCCTGAAACGTGTAGAAAAATATTTTCAGGTGGTGAGCGGCAGTTTTTGGAAAAAATTTTGACTTTTTCGCCTTGTGGGACCAAGGTAGAGGGTACTGGAGGGTAGCTGGATATGGAAAAGCATTTGAAGTTCAGTTCATGCTTAAAATTATACTGGTAAGATTTGTTTAAAAGTGCAAGAAAGTCGGCGTTGAAGCAAGGAAAGAGATTAATCGATAAAATTTTCTCTAATATTATAAAAAGATTATGACCAGAATATGACCGACAAAGAGATTATGACATCTAATTTTTAATATACACAATGCGCATTGACTGAGATCCAGGCAAAAATAGATAAGAGGTCCACTTTAGACACTGCCCACTTTCATGGATCCAGTTCTCCACATATTTCAACAAAAATTACAAAGGTAACATTTGTAACCCCACCTGAAACATGCTTTACAAGAAAAAAATGAAAAAAAAGTTCAAAGATCTGATGTAACAACTGGTGGTCTAGAATTACAGAAAACCACTTTGAGAAATCTATTAAAGGGATCACAAAGAATCACATTTGACATTAAAAAAATTAAGGCAAATAAAGTGCCGGACCAAAGGCGGGAACAAACTTGAGGGGGTGCTGGTTTCACCAAGGGTTAAGTTAACACTTAACCCTTGGTTAACCGTCGAGATATACATATAATACGTATAAATCTGTGGTTTAATTTTTTGCCCAATAGCGCCGTAAAGCGCCACTTCTCAGCAAAGTCTTAAATGTCGATATGAAAAATATATTTATTGTATTTTATCAAGTGTATAAAAATATCTAAATCTTGTATACTTTTTAAGACTCTGTAGCTACTATTCAGATAGACAATTTGGAGACTGTGGAGCGTCTCTCACGCAAGTATGGAGAGGAACATGTGCCTTTAAAAAACTATGGTTTCAAACCAGACTTTTGGGTCACGCTTGCTGATGCAATCACTGTGGAGGCTGTTATATTGGATATGGCTACACACCAGGTTGGTCTTGTTATTTTGATGGGCTGGGACAAGATTAATTGGGGTTAAACACTTCCTACTAATGATTGATGCACACGATGTGCAAAAATTTTTGCTGCTGATTTTATTTGTGTCAGGACAGCTGACTGACAATTAATAGACTGACCCTGGATTAGAGCAGTTGTTCAGCTGCTGCTAGAAGAGAGATCTTTAACCCCAGGGATGTGTGACGAATTAATCTAAATGGGAAAAGTGAGAAGTTTTTTGAGAAGATTTCCTTAGACAGGTTGATAGCATCCAACACTCATTTGTCTTGTTTTTGTATGATCAAGTAAAGGGAAACCAAGGATTGGTCGGAAATTTAAATTTTTTGAGGTAAAGCTTTAGAAGCTTTAGAAAAATATGGATATGTGAAAAGTTTTAAATCCGAGTAAAAGGACCAAATTGAATTCCGCCAGCAATTTTTACATTGGTATTTTTCTTCTAGTTTTCATTGTAATTTTTAAAACTTTTTTGCGTTACGATGTGGTCTTGTATCTTAGCTTCCTAACAAACTACCAAACTTGCTAAATAGTTTGAAGAATGTAAATAGTTAGTGGTTCAAACAAAATAACGCTGGTTTTGTTTATATCCACAAATCTAAAATTGTTCGATATAGTTTGACAGCTCGTTAGAAAGCTAAGGCCCAGGGCTACATGCTTGTAAAAAACAATTTAACAAATTATTACGAAAACTAGAAGAAAAATTCCAATATAAAGAATTTGCTGGTGAAACTGAGACTTTTGATGGAGGGATACAGCCCTTATTCCCTACAAAAATTCAAAAGGCGCCAATTCAAAGTATGAATTTTTGACTAAAAAACTATGATAAGCCCGCACCCTGTGGTTCGAAATTTTTTTGCAGAAAGTTCCTTCCCACACCTAAAAACTTGTTTTCTGTCGTTTTCAGGGCCTCGTAATGTGTTACAAGCTTATAAAGTGCAATTTCGAGCATACCCAGTAAAGTGTAATCCGGCCATAAAAAGTTCCAATGTTTTAGCCAACTGACACAGTGACAGCATGGTCTTTATTTGTCTCAATTGTGTTCAGCCATATTAGAGATGGCTACTACAATGCCATGCGGGTGCAGAGAATCTCGACTCGCAGAAAAAGCATCAAACAGTCGGATTCAGTCACAACAACTGCTTCAGGCAATAGTAGCAGTAAACCGTCAACTCCAACAACACCCCATCCACCCAAGGGACCCAATAATAACAGTTTGCAATCTGCACTGGCTGCTCCACCTAGAAAGGATTCTACAGGCAGCAATCGCCTGGAAGCTAAACTAAGTGCAGGCAGCGGAGGAGGATACAATTACAACCAGAATGTTAGTGCATAAGACATAAAAGAAAGAAAAATTGGGCACTACTGCCGTATAGCCCCTCCAACAAAGCTGGTGTACTAGGCCTACTCAAAATAATTTTTCAGATGAATAAAAACGACAATTTTATTATCAAAAAAGTTCCTAAAAAGGTATTTGGCAGCTGTGCCACCAATGACTGATCGAAATGGATAGGAAAAACTACCCTGTGTCCACGAAAAATTATTCGTAGGCGATGCTTTTTATACAACACTAGCTTTTCTTGCAAGGCTATAGAACAGTAGCGCCAAAAAGTGTGCAGTGAGAGCACCTGATTGAGAAATGGGCATGAATTTTACAAATTTGCCTACTAACCGCCTCGGTGCGTTAACGTAATAAAAAATTTAGATATTTTAAAGCTTTTTTCAATTTATTAAAAAATTTAAGTTATTTTTGTACTACTAATCCACCTGACTGCTATTTTAGGACCTGTTGAGCCCGAGTCCCAGACATAGTCCTGGGAGCACAGCTGGAAGTCGAAGGGGCAGTTTCAGCATGTTGGCTTGAATTTATGGCTCCCTGAGGAAATCGCCAATAAATTACTTCACCAGCTATACGGGATTTTGTTTACTTACTTCGAACAATAACTATTATTTTATTTTGAGTTGGTGCAGTAGAAGAAGTGTGTATTTGCATTTGGCCTGCTTTTCTAGAATTAAAACCAGGGAACAGAATAATGCCTTTTAGATTTGTGATAAAAAAACTTCAGTAGACAGTCATCAATATCACATTTTGCACTTTTCTTTGGAAACTTTACAAAAACTCTATAACCTATGCGTTCTAGAATTTTTTACATTTGATTCTGTTCCATGATCTCCAACACACACAGATATTCTAAATTAATCTTTCTATCTTTGTAATATTTAAAATAAAAGTTTTATACGTCTGAAAAAAGTTTAGCGTAGTAAAGTGCACAAACAATGGAAACTACAGTAGATCCGATTCGACAAATACCAAACTAGATCATAATCTCGGGATCATTTTTTTTGGAAAAAATTTGCCTTGGTTCTGAAATTCTCAATCAAGGGTATCCGTGCTATTTTGAAATGACTTTGTCAAAACCCTAATACACATAATCATATACAATTTATACTCAAAATGACCACAATGAGCAGGGCTACATATTGAGTACAGGAATGTATTTGACCACAAAAGTCACGAGAAAAAAAAATCTATGAATTTTATCTATGAATAAAATTTTTTTGAGATACAGGAAGTTTTTTTAACCATCTTGAAGTGGGTACCTTCCCAGAGTGTTGAGATTCTGGTTAGTCAGAACAGGATTTTGGTCTTAAAAAACCGTTTTCAGCACGCAATTTCGGGTTGGATAGCATGGTTTATTTGTTTTTAAGGAATAATAAAAATTTTGTGGACGAATTTACCTGTGGGCGAATTTACCTAGAGCCAGTCGTCACCCTCAGTTCGGACTCACTCGGAGTGGCGACTGTTGTGTCTTCACAATGGAGGATTTAGAGTCCGGACTTAAAATCTGCACCAAGTAAGGATTTCTATTCATTGTGGTCGAAATTCTCACAATGATACTTTTAATGACCATATCCCTAACGCCCCTATTGACTTTTAGGAGGCCACATTTTTTCGCCTTGGTCCCCCCTGCCGATTTTGTTTTGCAAACGTTTTTGGAAATGTTTTTGCGTTAACGGCAAAAATTTCGTCAAAGAAAATTAAAAAAGAGATGGGCCGCTCCGTTGGATACAAACATCACACTATTTGTCACAAAAGTCGTTTCGTCAGGTTATTTTTTACCTCTTCAATTATTAAATGATGATAAAAATGATTTTAGGATGATTATGGAAGAATGAATTGCTGTAAAGATTCACACGAACAAATGCGAAGGTCAATGGGCTCACATGAAGCACAAGGTGAAAAGGCTATTTGGCACAAGCGATTCACACATTGGATCCTACGTGCAAGAGGCTGTCTTTCGTTAGAATTGTCGTGCCAAAAGATGGGATGTCCTTGACACCTTCTTTCTCAAGAACTTCCTTGAGAATCAGCTGTCTATTATTTATAATGCCTGATGTGAATTGTGTTGTCGTATGAATTGGGTTTGTTCTGAATAAAGTCTTGCATAAATAAATAGTTTCACCACTGTTATTGTGGTGCACTGCTATTTTAAAAATTTAAAAAAAAATCGACATGGGGACCAAGGCAAAAAAATGAAAAATCGGTATTTTCGGACAACAGGGGATACCAAGGTGAAATACAATTTTTTCCGGGATTTTTTTGTACTTTTTAAAGAAAGAGAAAGAAAGAGAATAATACCACATTTTTATTGTTGACATGTTTATATTGTAAAGAGTTTTGCATAAAAAAAATGTGTATTTTCAGATGTCATACTCGCCTCAGCAACGATCCTAGTGCGCTAAGCAAACCTGGTAAAGAATAGTGTTATAACCGGGTGGTCAAAAAGTTCCCGATGGATTTTCAAAGCTTCATTTTTTATCATTTTTCTTATCATATCTCTGATCTTTTGATACCATTTTGTAGCCCTGGAACTCCTCTTTCATTTGATATATCATTCTACTGATACAGTTTAACAAATCTGACCTACGCAAAAACCCCTCTCATCTTCGTACCTAATGGAGTGAAAGTTGATGGTCCAGAATATCGTCAAATGCTCGAAAGCAAAGTTCTGCCATGGACTGAGGAGAATATGGGAGACAATTGGACCTTTCAACAAGATGGCGCGCCTTCTCATCGAGCCGTTGAAACTCAGAACTGGATTGAGGAGCACTTTCCAGATTTCATCACGGTTGATTCTCATTGGGGTGACAATGCTGCGATCAAAGGTGACTGGGCACCCAACTCCCCCGACTTGAATGTGATGGACTACTTTGGATGGCCGTACTTGCAGTCCAAAGCATGCTCCAAGCCACACAAGTCAATTGCTGCCCTAAAAGCTTCACTGGTGAAAGAATGGGACGAACTTCTACAAGAGATGATCCAAAAAGCCATTGACAACTTTCCAAAACGATTAAAGAAATGTATTGATGCAAATGGTGGTCATTTTGTTGAGTAAAATAAACGTATGACATGTCGTTCGAAAGAGGAAGAACAGGGTTACTTCAAGATGATTTTTGTGGCCTTAAGTTTTTCACTTCGCTGATCACTATATAGAAAATAAAGTCGATTTCGTGACAATCTGATGCTTTAAAAATCGAGGAATCGCTTCATCGACCTGAAATTTTTACTGAAGGTGTAATCCACCATGGCGGATCGGAAAAATCAAACGAAAAAATTTTAGCCGTTTAGAAAAAATTTTCCTATGACTTCGATTTTTTCAGAAAATTTTGACTTTCTCGAGGCAAAAAGTCGGGTTCAGGTGGTCAAATGTGGTTCTGGGCCCTGGGAAAGGGCACTTAGGACACCTGGGAAAGGGCAGAAAGGGCACCTGGGAAAGGGCACCGGGCCGTTTAGAAAACCATATTCCCAGTAACTAGCGGGTACCCAAACCGCGTATATGGGGCGAAAACCGGGTTCAAACCGGTAAACCGGTATATGGGGTACCAAACCACCACCCATATGAGGCCCGAACCACCAGCGGTACCCAAACTACGTATATGGGGTATGCCACCAGCGGGTACCCAAACCACGTATATGGGGCCCGAACCACCAGCGGGTACCCAAACCACGTATATGGTGCCCGAACCACCAGCGGGTACCCAAACTACGTATATGGTGCCCGAACCACCAGCGGGTACCCAAACCACGTATATGGTGCCCGAACCACCAGCGGGTACCCAAACCACGTATATGGTGCCCGCACCACCAGCGGGTACCCAAACCACGTATAGGGGCCCCAGTAACTAGCGGGTACTCCTCCCGTTTACTATAGCGCTGGATCTGTCTGTCTGTAGTATATCACAAAAAAGATTAGGGGTGTTCCGTTAATCAGATAGTAGGGGATATACCTATTTTTATGAATGAAGTCATAGCCCCTTATTGAAATTTCGAAATAACTGTACTATACAAATAACTGTACTGTACTTTACTATAGAGGCGCCGATAGGCGCCTGTGGTCCCTAGTCTCCCAATACCTTTAACAAAGAATCTAATCGGTTTCGAATCAAAATAAACTTGCAGATCTGTTAAAATTGCTTCTTCTGTTGCGTATTCTTTGCCAGCCAAAAAGTGCTGCATCGAGCGAAATAAATGGAAGTCGGAAAAAATCGAAAATAAATTTTTTCAAGGTGCCCAAGAACTTTTGGATCAACCTAATACAAGGGGCAATGCATCGAAGCGAGCAAAAAGGGCAACGACCAATTCTATTGCAGAGCCTGTGACCAGCATGTGGGCCTTCATAAGAGCGGTGAAAAAGCAATCAAAAATCATATCAATCGATCATATATTGTAACTACGACATCATTAAAAAAACAACATTACTTCAGAAGTTCTACGATGACTCTTTGAGCTACATGAACAAGTGGTGTGTGCACCTAGAAGATATTGCTACTTTTTTTGGGAATTGGTTAACTTTTGAAAGCCGTCCTTCATCTAAAAATATCCTGGGCTCATACTAGCGATTCTGCAGTGCCGAATCACAGGTACTAAACTGCTACTTTCTTCAAAATATTTTTACAGGAATTGCTCACGAATTGCTTTTATCTCGAACTGATTTGTTAGAAGAAGTGAAGCGCGGTGAAAAATATGTACAATAAAGTTTCATTTTCGATTTGGCTTGAAGATTTGCGATATACTATGTGCCAGGTTTTTGCCAGGTTTTTGGTTCCAAAATGCCAGGTTTTTGCCAGGTGTTTTGGACTCAGTGCCAGGTTTTTTACATTTGCCGATGGCAACCCTGCCTACGCTGAAAACCAACAAATGAAAAAACACCAATGAACATTCAAACGAGAATTAATTTTTAACTATAATTTTGTTGGTCTTTTATTGATTTTATAGATTCTATCGGTGTTTTATTGGTTTTCAATTTTGTCGATTCAGACCCTTTTTACTCAATTTTTGGCTGAAACAGTCAGGCAAGGTGAGAAAACTGTGGCAACGATGTGACAATGGGAATTTCTGTGCAATGTGTCCCCCAAAAAGAAACAAATGAAATAGACATTTTTACGTAATCTCTATTTAAACACATCATCATCCCATTCGGAATCGTTTTCACGATGAAAGAATTTTTTAATTTTTCGTGTATTCAGTTTTTCTGTATTTTTTTCATTCGTGCAGTTTTTACTAGGACTTCATGTCTTTATCCGTTTAAGTCTCATGTCTTTCCCCAGTTCATGTCTTTACGACGTTTAGGCCAATAGATTGCTTTAAAGGATCTGAATCTGCGAAAACTTTTCCAGCTGCTTGACTCCGAAAGTGATGATGAGTTCATTTCTTGGCTGCAAGAATTAGGTCTTCTTCATTCTACTCGGTCGTGTTCGTCTTGTGCAAAGCCCATGACGTTCGAAAAGCGTGCGGACACTAGATCTGATGTTGTCAGCAATGTAATCTTCTTTGGCGGTGTTCGAATGTCTCGGGATATTGCACGCTTAGTGCTAAAGAAAAGGCCAACCTTGCTACTAGCAATTTCGGCCACTGTGCCTATGGGTGTGTCCGAATTAAGCAAATTCTTGGCATTCTGGATGAGACAAAGCGCCGATTTAAGCCCACTAACTTGGTCATCCAATATTCGGACATCTGCTTTGACGTAAGTTCATTTGGAATAAAAGGTTAAGGACTAGGAAGCCAAAGCCTAACCGAAACTTACCTTGCTAGTTACGTGTGCCCTGAAAACAGAATAAAGGGCTATACTATAGAATGCTCACGATGCCCATTGTTGTCTACTACCGTTTTAGTATTCAAATAAAACATTTTATGTTATAGACGGCTGACGGTCGGCTATGAAGTATCCGGCCGGCGAAATTTTGGACGGCCAGCAGGACGGACGGGAAACTTTTTGAAAGTGGGACGGCCGACAGGACGGCCGGAGAAAATCTCAAAAGACGGGGACGGGACGCCGTACAAATTTCAAAAATGTGCCCCACTATGGTGGTAAGTCATCAGATCAAAAGTTCAAGCCTGGACAACTCCGATGTTTCAATTTTCTAGCAATATTTTTACTATTAGCCAGCATTACGGCTGAAAACTTGCGCTGATTCGATGTGAAATAAAAAAGCAGCAGCAGGTCATAATTATCACATTTTCATCTTTTCATTAAAAGTTTGAGTTTAGGCACGACGAAAGTTCCAACTTTACGTCAAATACAAATACAATAATTTATACAAACACATGCTCGTTTGACAACTCTAGTTTTTAGAGTGTTTAAAAAAATTCTATTTTCCTTTATGAAACTCTTTTTTCGGGGTATATCCTTTTTCGAAAATTTTCACTCGGAACCTTAACTTTACGGAATAAGGTTCAGTTTTGGTTTCAGTTTCTACCAATTTTTATAAAAAGCATTTTGTTCCTTTTTTCTATGCGTTCTTCGATAACTCGGTAAAATTCTTTATTAACGGAAATTCACATAATATCACTTGACATATAAAGAGACAAGTATTTTTTCTGTTTTCTTCTGGCTGAAAAATTGCTTTTTTAACTCAAAAGTGCCTTCTTTTTGCTTTTTAGTGACTTCTTTTGACTGAAAAGTGCCTTTTTGTTGGAAAGTGCCTTCATTTGATAAAGAAAAAGTGCCTTCATTTGTGCTCAACAGAAATTTTGGAATACAAGCCGAAATTTTTTATGTCAAATGCTACAAAAGTGCACCAGGTATTTGGCTGTTTATTCTAATGACCCTTGAAATAATCTTTTTTTAGCCCTACGTTTTGTGTTCCCAGATGCTCTTCTTGGCATTTACAAGTTTCATGTGGCGAAAAACCTCAAGCGCTATCATCCGAAGGCCAAGCATCATAAGAAGGCATGTGAAGAGACGCAAGAAGACTTTAAAAGGCTTTGCGGGGCAACTGGTGGTGAAAATGAATTTATGGAAGGTATCATTATAAATATTGTTTGGTGCGACGTCCATTTTTCCGTATCTTTTAAGCTGCGAATGTGATGCTAACGCACAGGAAACAAAATGGAGGCGTTGCCAAGCTGCTTGAAATGAATACTTTTCAACTTTTTTTAAAGCTTTTTTTTTTTAATTAAAGGTGATCGCTGAGTTTCAACAGCAGTGGGTCGACAGGCCAGCTTTTCGCGGATGGTATGATGAATTCGTTCCGCTGATTTCGACAAATAATGCACTGGAGATTCAATTAGATCACAATTTATCAAGATAAAGCATTAAATAGACAAACACCATTATAAGCACCATGTCATTTTAGCCCGAAATAGTGTATATTTCAGCTAGAATCAAGTCCGTTTAAGCCAAAAAAGAGTGCGGTTTCGACAAAAGAAGGCATTTTCCAATGAAAGAAGGCACTTTTCAGCTAAAAAAAGGCGTTTTAATCTTATCTGCCTAAAACTAAAAAAGAATGCACTTTTCAGCCAGAAGAAGGCAGAAAAAAGATTTATCCCATATAAAGTAGCATGGATTGTTATTTTCCGTCTCTCTCTCTATCCATAACTGCAAATTCAATAAAAATATCCAAAACGAGGTTGCTAAATTTAAAAAAAAGAATAAGAAGAGACAATATCCAAATTAAAGATCATTTTTGACTTAATTAAGTAATCTTGGAGAAAATGAATAAAATTGTTCGGCAAGAGTGGTGTATATATGGATCTGTATGATTATTTGTTAGCCAATAAAGACTCTATAAAGAGTCCAGAAACAACAAAAAACAATAAAGAAAGCCAAATGAAAAGGCAAATGAGTAGAGGAATTTTAAAATTTTACACAAATTTTTACGCATATATTTGTCTAAAATCAAGTTCAAATAACAACCAAAGCAAATTTTAAGGAAAAAGCACGTTAAAATGTTTAAGCGAAACAGCAAAGAGGAAACTTAAAAGGTTTTTGTCCGAAAAGTATGTGTAAGGAATGAATTTTTTTCAAGAAAGAAAATTGAAATAATCTCAATCAGTGTTTGGTCAGATGACATATATTGTTTTTAGTTCAAAATTTAATAAATTGGGGCTAAACTGCATTATCAGCAGTCCACCCAAACTCACCCAAAATGATGTTTTTTGATGTTTTACAGCTTTAAGCGTGTAGAAAACATGTTTTCAGGTGGGAGGACCATTTCCCGGAAATTATTTTGACTAAAAATCGACTTTTTGGCTTGGGGGACCAAGGTAAACCACCTTGAAAAGGTACCTGTATACCCTAAAAGATGGAATTTGAACATAGTTTTGTTAACTGGGGCCTACCGCATAAATAAACTGTGGTATGCATGTGTTTTATGCATCCAGAGTCACTTCCGAGTAACAAACCGCTGCCTGCGCCCTTTTCGGGCTTGATGGGTTAGAGATGCGCGCACTCACCTACCTTAGACATGATTCCGAGCAAGACTCTTGATCAAAAATGCATTTAGAGGCTCTTTTTGCTTTTATAATTTTGGCTGAAAATAGTTCAATTCGTTGGACCAAACACTGATGTCAACCCATATATGTTGGACGAGTATCTAGCACTAGCGAAGAGACTTACAAGGATTAATCTTTACAACAAACATGTTTACAAGAACACAGCAATTGTGTCTGCTTTTAGAGTAGTATGTGTGTGATTAAAAGCTAATTAGACAAGCAATTTGATGGTTTTTTAAGTTTTGTCTTGACTTCATCAAGTGCTTACAGTCATCTTGTTGGGATTGTCCCCGATGTTGAGCCGCTTACATTTGGCTCGACGGTTCTGAATTGAAAAATTTGTTGAATAAATATTTTAAAAGTTACATGAGTTTTCGATTTTTAAAATATTGGTTAAAATATTAGTCTTAAATTTTTTCAAATTTACGTTGCACTAAACCTCAAAAGTCTACCTTGAACCAGATTTTGACATTGTGTGTGGAGATGGGTGGATAGTTTTGGCGATACTGGTAGGAGTTCAGAGTTTCTGTGTATGTCTCAATCTGCAACCAGCCTGGATGGGGATTGTCCTCAAACCACCGCTCCAAAATAGGCAACTCTGATAAGGGGTCGAACATTAGACGAGAGCGAGCTGTGTTACTGTTGTTGTTATTGTTTTGACCATGGCTGGAGGAGGGTGTGGTTGACTGCTCCATTTTTACTGAAATGAAAATTTTAGAAACAAAATTTAGCAATTCGCTACTACTATTTTAAATATATCTTTCGGGTCTCAGATTCGAATCAGCCTAGCTATGTGTCTATTTGGCTATGTTTTAATTAGTTAGGGGCAGGTATGGAAATCGTCTTTTTTAAAAAGATTTGTTCCTTTTCGTTACTCGAAATTTTACGTCAAAATCTTTTTTTTTGCGTAAAAATAGCACTGGATAAAATGGCACTTTCACTTAAAAACTGGAAAAAGAGTTCTTTTTTAGCCAAATGTCTTTTTTCAAAAGTTGGGGGGTCCCATAGCAGGGTGTCTATTTTGCTCCTTTAGGAGACAGGGCCTTCTTTTTGAACACAAAATATTACTGAAGCCCTCAAACTTAAAAAATGAATACAAAATTGACAGTGGATTTCAATTAGCCACTAATAAACCCCGGTTTATTGATGATTAGCCATGGTTGGGTGGATGCCTGGCAATTCATAGATCAAAATTATGTTTACCATTGTTATCTGCGTTTTCTCTGTGAGAAGAAGAAGGTGTTTTCAGCATCATGTGGTTGGCTCCAAAAGAGCCATTTGAAGAGGACACTGGAGAAGAACAAGCAGCAGCTAGAGCTGCAGCTGCCGCCGCATTGTTGAAACTACCACCTCCAGAGGCCAATAAAGCCGAGTTGAATTGGTTGAACATGGCCGAAGGCGACATCAACGAAGAGAATGTGGCCGCTGCCATAGCTTGAGCTACTTGGGAGTTGGGAGAGGGACAGTTGGCTGCTCCTCCCGCTGCTGCTGGAGTAGAGTCTGAACGGTTTCTGATAGTTCCGTTCAAAGTCAAGTGTCGGTGCGGCGAATTGACATCCAGTAGCAGGTCTGGAGACGAAGTGCCTGACTCCTGCAATTTTGTGAAATTTATAAGGCCAATTGATAATTTGTTGAAAATTTTTGACAAATTAGTCACTTTGTGTTTTTTTTAGTTTTTTTGAGTTCAAGCACTCTCAAAAACATCAAAATATGGGCAGTGAAAACTCCATGGAAATTTTTTGCGTTTGAACTAGACTTGGCATTTTGGGTGCTTGCAGAAAAGGGGGTCGCGGTGTCCACTGCACAAAAGACGATAATTCCTACTGAATCCGGGATCAAATAATCTATGCAAATTTTGCGATGTTTTCACAAAAATTCTAAAATTTATATATTTTCGATAAGGTTTTTTCTTAAATTTTGAGATTTTTCGGGAAAAAATTTACGGAAAACGGAATTTTCTCGAGATTAACTGTGCAGCAGAAAAAGAGCGGGTGACAGGATCAATATTTTAAAATTTTTTACTAAAAATGGAATCTAGTTTTGACCCACATTTGCGTGCAGATGGGTCAAATTTCGAGAGATGTAACTTCAAAAAATGTACGAATTTTTTAGTGATGAAACAGAAAATGTGTATTCTACAATGCAAACAGAAACTGGAAGTTAAAGGCCATTGCCGTCTACGACAACGGTTGTCCCCCGCCAATTCAAAAAAGTTTCCTAATCATTGAACTTCTGTAGGGATTCTTTAATTTGGTTTCTAACAAAACTTTACCTAAAAATAAACTTCAGGCATTGTTTTGTTAGAAACCAAGTTGAAAAAGACGTACAGAAGTTCAATAATAAGGCAAAAATTTTTGAATTGGCGGGGGACAATTTAAAACAGGTGGCCATGGTCCTTTAAAGAATGAAGTTGAAATCTATTAGGTTGTCCAATAAGTTTTGAGAAAAAGTACGTGGATTCGCTTTAATTTTCAAAGTGCATCATTTGGCACATTTGACAATGATGTCTCTACGTGTCATATACCATTTGTAGCCGTTCTCTGTTCTTTTAAATGTGATATTGAACAATTCTTTGTTATTAAAAATAGGATCAAAAATAGGAAAACAAAAATGTGCATAAATTTACCAAACTTGAGAAATTATTTGTTTTTTTTATTTTTGGTCCAATTTTTTTATAACAAAGAGCCGGTTAATAGGACATTCAAAAGAGGAGAGAACGGGCTACAAAATAGTATATGACACGTAGAGACATCATTGTCAAATGTGCCAAATGATGCACTTTGAAAATTAAAGCGAATCCACGTACTTTTTCTCAAAACTTATTGGACAACCTAATAATTATTGTTGTCCAAGTACCCACTTTAACATCAACATCATTGTCACTAGCGCTGTGCACACTCACATCATCATTGCCATTGGGGGATTCTGAGCCTCCATCGATCCTCTACACACAAATATACAATTTACTGTCGAGTAAAAAACTTAAAATTCTGTTACCTCTCCGTCCAAACCGCGTCTGTCCATGCCTTCCTCTTCCTCCTCCATTTGCTGCTGTTGTTGCAGAGGGTTGTAGCCGTTGGAAGTTATGTTGAACTTGGATCTAATGTCAATGGGCATGTTCGAGATTGGTATGATCGAGCCATTTGCTGCTGTGTCACTAGTATTGGATAGGTCAGTGGCACCGCTGGAGCAAGAAGCATTGGCTGCATTAGCAGCAGCTGCCACCATGGACATGCCGTTGAGCAGGGAGGCGAAGCTGTTGCGGTCTTCTTCGCTGCTTGACTGCTGGTTGCTGGCTGTTGAGCATCCCAAACCTGTCAGTCCCATAGCTGCTACAAAAGCTTTCAGTTAAACAGCATACATTTTATGGGGCTTTTGTCCAAAATTTACTCTTTTTGTTCCATTTTTTTTCATTTTGTCCCAGTTTTAGCCAAAACCACATTGGGAACAAGTACTTTCAAAAATTTCTTCCAATAACATGCCACCATTTTTCGTTTTTGAGCATTTTTTCGCAAAAAAAATGCCCTGGAGGACCAAGGTGGCCCAAAACTTTTTGGAACCTGAAATCTGACCTTGGCCCCCTGGGGCAAATGTTTGCGATAAAAGGATTTCTTGCATAAATTTTCAAAACATCATAGTAAAAATGTTAGGCTGTTACTGCAATTTTTATGAAAATACTGATCCCACTGTGGTTTTAGCCAAATCTGAGACGAAAAAAGTAAATTTGGGACAAAAAGTAATAATTAGGCCTCAGATACCAGAATTAGGCTGAAATTCTAAGCCTAATTAAGCCTGAAATTTTAAGCCTAAGCGGCCACTTTTAATCATCTTTGGAGTCTTTTACAAATTTCGAATTCGATAACTTCATACCCAGCCTGGGGTTGGATCAGTGTTTTTAACTTCTGAACCCTTCTCTTTAAAAAAAGATGCCAAATGGCGACTTAGGTCACCTCAGACGCTTACAACTGGAAATTTTTTAAGTAAAAACATATCAGAAAACTAACCTATGGCCGACATAGCATTCAAATTGGTGTTGTTTGAGTTTGTACGTGCCGCAATAACATGTCCCAAATGGGTAGGTGAAGACTTGTTAGAGGTGGACTGAGAACTGTTTGGTCTGCTGGAAGTACCATTTGCAGTGTTGGCACGGTTGGAGGCTCGTTGATTGGAAAACCAATTGCAGATCTGTTGGTAGGTGACCTTGTTGTTAGCCTTTCTGTAGGCACAACCATTCAGGATGTGCATGTAGCCCATTAGTTTGGGACGGGATGGATTGTTGTCGGAGCGGAACCATCTTTCTAGACGGGGGATCTCCGAGATTTGGTTGAAACGTGTGGAGGAGATGGGGCTAAAATATATTATATGGGTTTTTTAGTATTTTTTCAAAAAATATTTTTGTATAAAAAATATATTTGAAGACCGTGGATTTTTTTGGATTTCCTTTATACCTTAGTGGTTACCAGGACTAGCAAAGTGTGGCTGGTCGGCCACACTTTGCCAACCCTGGTCGTTATGCAGTATAGCACTACAGTCGAGTCCCCATCAGGGCTGCGTTCCGTTCCGAATGATGTTTTGTTCCGGCGCACCCCTGGTCCCCATATAATGACACCTCCTTGTAATTGAAAGCAGTTTTACCAATATAACGTCACCTTTATATTTTGGAAAGAGGGGTCGTTTATCGCAAATCTGGGGTCTTGTTGATAAACTGTGGTTATTTACAAAAAGTTATTTGCAAAACATACGTACCAGGTAGGCAAAGAAATTCCCAGCATTTCAAATGCTCATAACTTTTGGTAGACGTCGAATTTCGACAAACGGTTTTCGGCCATAGTCCTTGTTTGGTATATAAGGTCAAAACCACGATTTTCGCTTGTTGCCTCCTGTGGTTTGGGTCCTGATCTGTGGGTGCCCTCTGGATGGGCAAGGCCTAAAGGGAGGACTAGGCGAAAATCGTGTTTTTGACATTGTATACCAAACAAAATGTATATTTTTTCCAGTACTATTGCCGAAAACCATTTGTCGAAATTCGACATCTACCAAAAGTTATAAGCATTTGAAATGCTGGGAATTTCTTCGCCCACCCGGTACAAAAAAGACTAGCAAAATCGAAATCCTTGTGATTTTTTGCATTGGATCAACCGGATTAGACCACACAGACAAGTGGCACACATCTTTAAAAATCAAGGTAAAATAGCGTCGAACCCAGTTGGGGGTCGAGCTCGAATCGGTGTCGTTACATGCAGGACTTTACTGTATTGTTATACTGGACTCGACTGTACCACAAAATTAAAAAAAGCATTTGGGGGAGGGGGTAGAGGGGAGGATGGTAACCCCCTTTTTATAGTAATCTTTATACAATTTTCGAGCTATGTTTGATTTGCCTTTTGTAAACAAAACTTTTTTTCGCAAGCGCCAGATGAGATAACAACCAGTTTTAAAGACCCAACTTTGGTGGTTATCCAAATCTATTCCCCTCTTTTTAGAATATCCCCATGTTAAGTCATAGACAACACAAAAAGCGTGTTTAATGGCTCGCATGATTTGTTGTTGATGATGCACCAAAACTAGTGATTTGGCAGCCAAACTTTGGCTACAAAAAGATATAATTGACCATACTGAACTAGCAATTAGTTTCAGAAATCAAATTTTTCATTTTTCGTGACGCGCAAACCGACCTTTTCCTGCTGTTTTCATGGCTGGATGTGCTGGACAGCTGGTCTAGCCACTCGTTGACAGCCGCAATGTGTTCAGCAGTGAGCACTGAGGACAGGGTATCTTCTCCGCCGGCAATGATCTGCTGGACCACATCCTGTAAACCAATATATTAAAAAAAAACCCTCCAAACCACTTGCAACATGACGACCACTTGCCCAAATTGGAAAAAAATATCTTTGGGCAAGGATTAATGGCGGTCCCTGGGATGTGCTTGTTTTATTGTTAGTGTGCTGGACCAGCTAGAAACCAATCGGATTAATTAAGAAGTGGCTGAAGAGACAGGAAATTGGCTCTTCTTGGTAAGTCACCAACAAGCTACTACCACTACTTCATCCACCCCTTTTAGATTGATGAGTGAAAAAAGCAAAGATTTTGCTACCAGTATTACTCTAATCTTTTAAAATTTTAGAATAATGTCTTAATTTTAGTAAGGCCAACTGAAAAAAACGAAGGCAACTCCAAATTTTTTATTTGCCACTTTAAATACAGTCAAAAATCCAAGCTAAATTTTGAGTGGTAACTTGCCCGAGACCAGTATTCAAAAAGTAGGCCCAAAACACAATCAAGGGGAGGGCCGCCTAATGAGAGAACATTTGATACAATCAATTGAATTTCTATCTGAATTTCTAAATTCTCCTGAGAATTCTTCGAAACCATAAATTTATAATTTACCTATAATTTACAAAATTTACCTTAAGATCCCTGTTGTCCACAGAAGTGAGTATGCTCGGCTGTTTCTCAATTGCAATCTTCAGCAGGCGTTGCTTTAAGTCAGTGATGCAGGTGGAGTGTTGGTCTGTGGACGAGCTGAACATCTTTTTTTAAAAATTTATCATGTATTTTCTTCCATTTCCAAATCAGATAACCAATGTTTTGGGTGCAAACAGATCCCCCAAGTTAAAATCTGGCAGCAGGCTGCCTTATTTTTCATCTTCTTCTTAATCGCACAAATTCGCTTTCAAGGTCTTTGGACCCGCAGAGGTGCACATTGAATGGAAGATCCCTGAGTTGTGCTCCCCCCTTGTTATGCAACACACAACTCATCCCCAGCCGTGTAAATCAACCATTCCAGCCCCCCATCTTTTTAAACCAGCCGAAGGAAGGAAAAAAGGGAAATAGATAAGAGACGCCTAGTCCCCCCCATCCATCCAAACACCACTATTTAAGCCAAGCAGGGGGGATTACCGTAACTGCCTGCTAGTAGTCAACCCCTTGCCTCTAATCTAATGGCGGTTGTCCCAGTGCTTTGAGTGGAGGAAATTAATCCACAAACACAGAGCTGAATTCCAGCAAAGACTGGGCCCAAGATCTAGATAAAGTAGAGCTGTGTTTAGACAAAGTCTTTGGGGATGCTTCTTTTGTTATTACTGTTGTGCTTGTCGTGGTTGAAATAGTTTGAGAAAAAATGTAATTGCATTAAAATTGATTAAGACTTCTGCCAAAAAAAGAAAATGGCTTGAGTGTAGAATCCCCACACAGGGCCCACTAACAAGAAAATGTTGAACATAGTTATGAATACTGGGGCCATAAATAAACTGTGGTATGCATGTGTTTTATGCATCCAGAGTCACTTCCGAGTGATTTGTGTCTAAGGTATGTGGGTGTGCGCATCCCCACCCCAAGCCCCCAAGCTGCCTGCGCCCTTTTCGGGGGCGCAGGAAGCGGTTTGTTTCATAATTTTCGGCGCTTTGCTGGTTTTTTCAAAAAATAAAATGTCTACGACACATTACTAAATTTTGATATTTTTACATGTTTTGTTGTTATTATCTCCCCAAATTTTTTATATATTGCATTTCCTGCATCTCAAAAGTCTACTACTGAAATGAACAACACAAAAGAGAACTTCTTGAGATTGCAGCAAGTGAAAGTGAAACAAGGAAAAACACACAAAGACGACCCCTCTCCTCGCAGCCTCCCAAAACTGGATTTGCTGCTACTGCTGGTGATCGCTTCGATGATCTAATGAGCAGGTCGACCTGGCTGATATAATTGCTCTTCCCACCACTACTGCCTTGGGCTAAACACAGGAAAGAAGGGAAAAAGGGAAAGAAGATAGAAAGTGAAAGGAACAAATCAATCCACTACTTTCTTAGATCAGGTTAGACTGGAACCCCCCGCTGCAATGGAAGTGAAAGCAAAAAGCCCCTTGTTTCGCTACTACACATTACACAACTAACATCCATCTATACAACAACGACCAAAAAACCACAGTTCAGATTGTTAAAAAAAACACCAATTTGTGGTACAGTCAACCCGCGGTATAACGGTACCTTTCATCTGACGCAGTTGATCATGCGATACCGTAGTTCCTATAACAAAAAGGCTTTCTTCTGATTTAAAATCGTATTTTTGGCATAGTGACCCACTTTTTAAAAACTGTTATCAGGTAGGATGCCCCTTGATTTGTAGCTCATCTCACGGGACAAGCTTTATTGAATTTCTTTATCGGCCAGCCAAATTTGGTCTTTTCGCAGTGTCAGTTTACTGGAAGTGCCGGTTTATTAGGGTACTTGTTTAAAAACAGTTGACTGTATACAAAATCAACAAATTACACTTTCGATACAACGGCATCCTCGTCCAGTCCATATGGGTGCCATTACATCGACGGTTGACTGTGGTCGGAAAATTTGATTTGGAAGTCCAAGTCTTGTTTTTGATTTTACATAACATTTTCAAAATGTATGAAGCGGTTAAATGGTTCAATGCTCTACAGTTTCTTGAATTTTTTTGTTTTTGAAAAAATATATAGTATAAAAACCACTATCACGTGATATAATGGATATCTTTTTTATTTATTTTTACTATCTATAGGTCACAAGTTCGACCCTGTTGGTTTTGATCTGAAACAAAGAAATCACGTTATTTACCAAGATTCTCAATGCAATCTAATGCAAACTCTTGAAATCCATCCATCTACCATACCCCACGTGCATTCTATATAGCAAAGCAGCTACCATAATCCCGCTCTCTGTTTAAGTCCATCAAAAATCTGTTTCCCGTAAACCCATCCCTGCCCTGTCTTATCAGCAAGAGGCAGGCTGGCTGCTCAGGTATGCACACACACAGCCATCCCTGTGCTCCCAACCAGTCCTATCCATCCCTGCCTATTGGATGGATGGGCAAAGGCAATAGAAGGAATCACGGGATTTGTTGTGTGTGTGTCTGGCCCGCTGAGTTTAATTCGATTTTTTGCTAGATGGTTGGTGCCCCCTCTTAATGCGATTCCATGTGGGGGAATGAAGAAGAAGAAGAACACCAGGTCCCATCCCCCCTTAATTCCTATGCAGCACAACAACAACAACAAGTTGAGACGGGAAAGGGTAAGAATAATGGGGATCGAAAGGTGGGACAACCTGCTGGATGGACAGATAGATGCCTTCTCCTGGTCGCAAATAAGAAGATTCCATTCTTCTTCCTTTGAGCATAACAACAAGAAGAAGAACATCCACTACCTCCAACCAATAAGATTCGATTACCCTAACACAAAGATTTGTTGTTTTGGTATGTATAAACAGTAGGTGAAAATTGTTTTTTGGCAAGTGTGGGAAAACACAAGCTGATTTTGGATTTATTAAAAGCGTCAACATGTGTACATTTGACAGGCAACTTTACAAAAACTATGAAACCTGCATGGGGAAAAACCCATACAGTCTAGTCTGGATTTTATGAACTGGTCGCTGTGATTTTTTTACACTCAACTTCCAACATCTTTTGCCGGTACTTGTTGGGTTGGGGGGCCCCTGATATTTTTGACCAAATAATTTATATAATACCTCTGGCAAAAAGAGCTTTGCATACAGTTTGTCCACGTTGAAACTTTTAAGCTCGTCCATTATCTAAGACAATACTTTTTGCCAGAGGTATTATATAAATTATTTGGTCAAAAATATCAGGCCCCCCCCCCAACCGAACAAGTACCCTTTTGCCAACTACAAGGTGTACCAAGAATTTCCCTAGTTTTGAAATGGCTATAACTTTTTTGTGGGTCGTTTTTCAAAATTATGTTTTCACAGAATTATTTTTTTCGTCGACAATATTTTTTTTGGTATTTAATGTCAAAAACACGATTTTCGCTTGGCCCTGGTGGTTTGATCTTTTAGAAGTAAAAATCGGGCTGTAAATGGACTTACAAACCTCGAGAAAATTAATTTGTGAATGTTCATCAAACAATAGGCAATCAATTTTTCAAAAAAAAACCTACTGTTTAGTTAAGATCTTGAGTGAAATGTTGTTGGAAATCTCCTTGAACAGATTGGCGACCAGTTCATCCTGGTTGTCTGTTATAGTCTCGAACGCCAGTGGTTTCCAGTTGTTGATCTGTATGAGACCTGTAAATGTTCAATTTACATATTTTCAAGTGTATCAAATTCGATTTTGCCTAAGCTTAATTCCCTCCAAATCCAGTAGCAATCTCCCCCCAAAATATGTTTATATGTTGTGTGTGTATCCACTTGTACCCCCCTCTCCCCTCAACTGTTTATACCCACAAACACATTAGCATTTGCTCAGTTTTTGTTTAGCCTGCTGCAAGAGATCGATTGCATATATATAAAGCCAGTGCCCCCCCCCATTAAATATGCGGATGAGGCCGACTCCTCCACATAATGATGACTGTCGTGGTTGTTGTTTATACCGTGCCATTGTGGCCATCATCCCAACCAGCTAGGGGGATCACAATTGGAAACCACTGCAACAAATAATCCTAAAATCAAAAAATTTGGTACTGACCAAGTGAAAAAGTTTTACGAAAAAATTTAAGGTATTTTTGGACATTGGAAAATATCGTCTTGTTGAGTTTGAAAAACTACTCTTGGGTTGCTAATATCAGATTTTACGTGTTCCAAGAGTTGGCGAATGGGAAGTATGGTTCTTATCCTTTATCCCGACCCCACCCTAATTTAAAAGGGTGCCGGGATACTGGAAAATAGCCTAAAAGTATGGAAATTGAACAAATTTTTGTCAGTGTGGTCCTACTGCACCAAGAAACTCTGGTATGCATGCATGTTTTGTGCCGCCAAAAAGGCGAATCACCTTATTTGTGTCAAAAGAAAAATAAAGTTCAACAATCAAAACTTGGGTGGGGTCGGGATAAAGGATAAGAACCAGAAGTATTACCGGGAACATGGCCGAAATGCCAAAAAATTTTCCGGTATTTTCGGCCGAGAATATGGTCGAGTCATTTTTAAATTGGCCATAATCGTTATTTTTTACTAGGTTTTATCTATTAAATTTTTGTACATTTTTAAAAAATGTGACCGCAAATAGCCGAAAAAAATTATAGCCAGGAATATTTCCCAAAAGATTAAGGGCGACCATTTTAGCATCTGTAGTAAAAACGGTGCTAAACCCTTCAGGAAATTATCGGTGTTTATATTATTGTCCCATTTCTAACTGAAAAATGCTAAATTTGATTTTAGCTACCTAGATCCACCTTTTCCTGCCGAACAAAACAGTATTCTCAGAATGTCAAAATAGTTAAAAAAAACTTTTGAAATTATCTTGACTCGTATGGACCCAAAACTTGACTCAAATTGCCCAACAGTTTCCAGCTGGTGCTCTAACAAATTACAAGTATTTATTTTTGTTGTTTTCCTGGTAATGGCAAAATTTGACCCTAGTATAGAATACCCCCAAAACTTATGCCTTCTAAAACTGAAGTAAAGAGCACCCAAATATATGTTCCAGACCCCAGAAAAAGTGCGTAAAACACTTATTAGTCACAACTCCCATACGCTGGCCTACCCCTAAGCCTAAGGGCTAAGCCTAAACTTGTTGTTCCAAAGGGTAGTTACAACGATTTTTAGAAGGTCTGATTGGGGGGGTATTCTATACTAGCGCCCAAAATTTTAATCAAATTGTGGTGACATTTGGGTTTGATTCTTGCAATATTTACAAATTCCAATCCCTGCCAGTTGGAGCCAGCAATCAAAAGGATCCTTCTATTTTAATACACTTGATGGTGTGCAGCAAACAGATTATTGCGGCTAGTGGGGGATCCTTGTGTGTCCCCTGCTTATCAGTAGTATTAGTATTATTTGTATGCAATCCCGAGCAATCATCCGATAGTCTCCCCTTTTTCTCCTTTTTGGGAACAAAAGTCAGAGCTGCTGCTGTTGTAATGGTGTTGGCAGTGCAGATTGCACAGAGCCAACCAGCCAGCCAAGTCGATTAATCGACTGACTGATAAGGCAACTCACATACACAGACTAGGCCATCCACACACGATAAACCACCAAAAAACAGATTTCAATGAAATGTTTGGTGAAAAAGGGTGTGCTCTTCAGCATTTTTTTTTGATATTGAAAAACAAGGTTTTCAGGGAAGAAGTAATTAATTTATCTTTGGCTTGAAATTATTAAAATCAATAATATGTTGATAAGAAAATTACAAAAAAGTTTGAAATTTTGAAACTCCTGAACCATAATTTTTTTTCACTGCTACATTTAAAGGGACATACCAGAGCGTTACACGGAGAAAAGGCGTGTTCTAGCAGTTCTTTTCTTTCTCGAAAATTTCTTACATGCGCTCTTACCTATATTTCTTAACTTTTCTGCCTAATTTTCAAAAGTACAGGGTTTTTCAAATTTTTCTCACTTTTAAGCGGTAATAACTTTTTTTAAAGGCCGTTTTTTGAATTTCTGTGAACGCAGATCGTCTCAGTTTTTGATGACAATTTTGTTTGGTATATAAGGTCAAAACCACGATTTTTGTTTGGTCCCCCCTATGGTTTAGGCCTTACCCATCCAGAGGGCACCCACAGACCAGGAGCCAAACCACAGGAGGCAACAAGCGAAAATCGTGTTTTTACCAAAATACCAAAAAAAACCAAAAATACCAAAAATACCAAAAATACCAAAAAATTTTTCATCAAAAACTGAGTCGATCTGCGTTCACAGAAATTCAAAAAACGGCCTTTAAAAAAAGTTATGACCGCTTAAAAGTGTCACAAAAATTTGAAACACCCTGTGGTATAAGGTCATCATTATCAGATTTGACGCAAAACGAGTGAAAATGAAGAAAATTTGCTGCCTCTTTTTGAAACGCACGGACATATCTCTTTAAAAAATCACCGAATACGATAAAAAAGGAATGGTCTAGTGAAATGAAATTCGCGGAAAAACATACTTCCAGTGGGAATCGACGACCAACTTACAGCTGCTTCCACTGCTCTACCATTCGACAATGTTTTTCATTAGTCATTCGTAAAAGGACGCCCAACCGACCGCTTTGCAGTAATTTGGAAAATCAAGCAGTTTGAGCAAACAATTTTAAATTAGGCAATTTGCCGATTTTCTACATTTCTAATAAAAAAGTTTAAAGCTACAGTTCGGGAACTGAAAATGTTTAAAGTTATTGACATATTTGAATGTTAAGTCCCTTGACGAGGGCCTAATTTTTGGTGTGTGTGCAGCTATTAGTTTTGTCATTGCTCCTTCGGCTATTGCACAACAGTCTGGATGTTTTTTCCTTCTTTACGTTTTACTACAACTACCATTGTTGTTTTGTGGTGGAACTAAGAGATTAGAGAGCTGTTCCCAAAGGTGTGTGTATAGAAGCATAGGCAAAAAGAAGGCAATCATCAAGAGGGGCAACACTGCTGACTAACCTCTCCAGCCCCTCCATCCTTATTAGACACACACAAACCTGTTCTACTACCTTATCCCCTTGTCCTAGTAGCTACCCCTCAACTCCCAACTTTCTTTATTCCCCCGTGTGCAAAAGGCCGTGAAAAGTGAAAGTGTGTAGGAGCACTGTTCCCAACACCCATCATCCCTGTTGATGATTATCATCGACAGAGCGAAACAACTAAAAAAGTCGGAATTTGTGATTTGGATAGTCTATTTGACAGATTAACTGCACACTTTACTGTATGTCACTGAAAAATTGAGTAACTATTCAAAACAGCTCCATATGAATAATTGCAGTCGGTCTCGCTCAAGCGCGCAGGCAGAAAATTTTGTTAGAGCAGTGTAAATCACACCACCAAAAGCCTGCTCGAAACTTTTTTGTCCCTTTTCACTGAGTGGTCAAACCATTTGGTTGTGGTGCCCTTGCTTCCCAGTCTGTTATCCACCATCCCCATCGCCCAGCACCAGAAGAAGCTAAGCCGTAATTTGAATGGTGTGATCACTTATGCATACACTCGCTGATTAGCATAAATAATGCTGCTCTGCCTCGCCCATCCCCAATGATCTCTCCAATCGGTGGTGCCCCACTATCTCAAATTCTAATGCACTGGCCCTATATACTCTCCAATGTGCACGCCAAGTACTATATAAAACATGGGAATAAACTAATCCAACTGGCCAGATACACAGATCTTATCACCTAACCCAAAAACAATAGTTTGGGTTAAAACACACACAAATATGTTTATGTAGCAATAGCAAATAGGTGATTCATAGTTTATCTTTGGCTGGATTTTGCGCAAAAATTCATTTATTTATAGTCAACTGTAAAGAAAGTTAACAGTTAAAAAAGTTATTATTATTTATGCATAGCATTTATCCAATTTTTTTTACGTTTTTTTCGAATTCGCGCCTTTTCTTAATTTTTATTTTTTTGCAGTTTGGGACACACCGTTGAGCCAGTCCTAACGTGCGCTGGATTTCCTAAGGCTTCGCCTAAGCTATAATTGTGGAAAATTTCTAATTAACGACTAAGAAAATAATATTCGAAAAAGCGCGGATTCAAAAAAATGGGAAAAAGTGGACAAACGCCCTAAAGCATGGAAACAGGCTGATCTATGTATTTCCCCGGTTTGATTTGGGCAGAATTTGTGTATATTTAATACTCATATGTCCTATTTTTTAAGTTCAATAGGTGATAAAATGAGGATTTGTTTGACTCACAAAACAAAAATTAACTGCTTCTGAGACTGAGTTTCACATTTTTAGATCAACGTTTATATTTTGTTTGGGGGTAGGCTGTGTCCAAGATGGCTTGATTTCGACTAGTGCTTCAAAAATATAAAAAATCTGACTAATCCAAATCAGGGGAAATACTTCGCCAACACTTGCGGTGAGGTAGCTAACAAAAATTTACCCCTGGAGTCCTGGATGAGTTGCGGGAAGCCGAGGGCAGAGAGCACCTCGGTGACCAGTTGGCTGAGCATGGTTTGACCACTGACTATAGCGTAGGTGTCCATAAGTGGTTGACCGTCATGTGAGCACGACAAACAGTGCTGGGGACGGACCGTCTCCACCAGGACACGCACTGGAAACATGTCCATAACCCCACAGATAATTAAGTAGTAGTTGAATTAAGTGACCAGCTTAGACTAGGTTGCAATTAAATAGGCCACTTCTCAACAAAAAAATCTAAAATGATTGATAATTACAATTTTTAAGGGGCATGCTAACCTGTTCAAAATTGGTCCCTCGCCAATTCAAAAAAGTTTGCCTAATCATTGAACTTCTGTACGGCTTTTTCGACTTGGTTTCTAACAAAACAGGGCCTAGAGTTTATTTTTAGGCATAGTTTTGTTAGAAACCAAGTTGAAAAATTCGTGCAGGAATTTTTTTGAATGGATGGGGACAAATTTTGAACAGGTGAGCATGCCTTTTTAAGGTGAGTAGTCGTTTCAGCTACTTTAGGTAATTTTACATATAATAGCTGAAAGGCCCTATACCTGACATTTTGAAAATCTTCAAATAATGCAGTTCACAGTCGGTGAAAACCCCATAACCCCTTCGTGTAAGTTTAAAAAAAATTCAAGAATGCACCAAACAGCCAAAATACTGGAAAGGCGCGAAATTGAAAAAATCGAAAAAGGGCGTCAAACGCTCCTATGTAAAAAGTTTTACCCGGGTAATTATAGGAAAAGAAATGTTTGTAGCCATATTTGCCGACTGTGAACTACTTTTTGTTAACAGTCAAGTCAGCTAAAAATGGATCTAAAATCCATTTAACATTTTGAAAATTTGCATTTAAATTTTCAAAATGTTTTAATACAACTAATTTACAGACAGAAAAAATATATCCAAAGCTCAATTCGAAAAAATAAATAAAAATTACAGCACTGTCGTACCTGCAAATGGAGTATTAGGAAGTTATGCCTTACCAACCCATCCATACCATCTCTATCCACAATTTTAATACAAAATCAGCAAAAAATAGAGTTGAAATAAAAATAAAACAAAGTTTTGTGTTCATATATAAGGCTTGAAGCCTTGCACAGTCCACACACTCACAACAATAGTGCTCAAGGGGGGAGGGCAATCATCTTAAGCTGTAATAGCTACTACTGCAATCATCTGCAGCAGCAGGTACAGGTCGGGCGAAAGAAAGTGAAACTGGAACCTGTGCATTGTGCACAAGGGGGCTTAATGGCCCCACTATTATTAGCCAAGGATTGGGCGAAGATTGCAGGAGGAGGAGAGAAGAAGAACATCAGCCATTATTCAGTAGAACCCGATTGTGTTCTCTTGCTTTCCCTTTTAGGGGTGCGCTGCGGCTGGAAGCTGGAGCAGACACAAAGGAAGGGGAGGAGACTAGGGCTGTGTGATCAAGTGGATGCTACAGCAGCTACTGCTCAGATCACGCAACCATCTTAGCAGACAGCCAATTACGCAATACAACAAATACATACTAACATCAAAAACACCTTTTTACAGTAAAAATAGTAGGTGAAGAGAATAGACTGATCATGTTAACTTGCTTCACTGCTAATTTAGCTAATCAACATTAAAATCACCTTTACTATATGGCCATTTTCGTCGGTCGGCGTGCGTCACAAAATGTTAGGGGTGTTCCGCTTATCGGAATTCCGTTAACACTATTCTACGCAGCATGGTTGATTTACTTTAGTGAAATGGGTGTGTCCGAGCCAAAAAAAGTTATGGCCCTTTTAAAGTTTGGTCAAAAACCACAGGGGAGGGGACCAAGGCAGTTTGGAGTGAATTTAGTTTCCTTTCAGGACCAAGCCATGGTTACAGGTTCAAATCCTGGTGGTAGCATGTATGATTTTTTTGACTTTGCAAGTACCCCATGCAGGTCCTCAGCGCCAGCGATGCTGCCGCATCGCGGCATCCCCAAATTCTAGTTTTATAACTAAAGGCTTGTTCGGGTTCAAAAATATTCACGAGAAGTTCAATTTATTTTTTAAATTTGAGACATTTCAAAATTCTACTTTAGACTCTAGATATGACTCTAAGTCGTAAAAATTACTCGTAAAAATATTAGACATGAGAATTTGAACAAGTCACAAACTTACAGACCATGAAAATAATGTAGTCAGGAGTGACACAAAATTACCACACCATTTTTGAAAAATTGAAGTTCAAATTTTTAAAAGGGGCATGCCCGTGCGTTCCATAACAAAAGGCGGACCAGCAAATTTCTTTGAATCGTTCCATTTGTCAATTGCTTTGCGTCAAATCTAACATTGATGACCTTATACTACTTTTAAAAATAAGGTAGAAAAGTTGAAAAATCTAAATCCTAACGCCGAAAAAGGTGCCGTTATATCCAGGTACGACTGTAATGCTAATTGATTTAATAAGACAGCTCTGAAGGATGTCGGATTTCAACGTGGGTGTATGGATGCCGGATTACCACATAAATGAAGGCACTTTTCCCAATAAAAAAATCGGGTAATTTTGGTCGTAAAGTGAGAAATGCCGAGTAATTCCTGATTTCTTGATCTTTTACAGTGACTGATGAGTTATTGATTGATTTTCAATTTTTGTAAATTCAAGCTGAAGTCCCTGCTGAGATCCCATACTTCTACGAGTTTCCAACATTTTTGTTCTGTAAAGTGATTTTGTCTATTCTCGATGTCCTTTTTCACCAAAAAAAACTTTGGACGACTTAGTACTTCGACATCCAACGGCAACCGGACAAAAGCCCTTTTTAGCCTTTTTTGGCTTTTGTCGCCCGGACAAAAGTTTTGTTAGCCCACTTTTTGATTACACATCGAGCTGATTTTTTCAGGATCAGTAAAATTAGCCGAGAAGAACTAAGCCTGAAAAAATCAGCTCGATGCGTAATCAAAAAGTGGGCTAACAAAACTTTTGTCCGGTTGCCCATCCAACTGTTTACCTCCATTGAAGCCGAGCTTTAAATTCCAAGCTCTTTCAAAGTTTCCAAGCTCTTTCCCATACCTGATTGATGAACATGTATGAACATGTTTGAACAGGTTCGACTGTAATGCTAATTAATTTAATAGGACAGCTCTGAAGGATTTCAACGTGGGTGTATGGATGCCGGATTAATGATTGATTAAAATTAGAAACATACAACAATACCAATTCAACGAAAAAATTAAGATCACAAAAATACCAAAAATAGCATTTATATCTAGCAAAAGAAATAAAAATATGGCAAGAAGAAGGAAAAGAGAGACTGGTGGAACAGCACAACATCCCCCTCCTGCATCCCTTTGCAATGGTGATGATGATGATAAGCGGCTGGTTGGACCAACCAAATACTGGCAGAGCAGGAATATACCATTGTCGGAAGTTTTTGCCTGCCTCTTTAAACTCCGCCCATTCTAGAGCTCGCAAGATAAGGGGTAGGCATAGCATCCACAACAATACATTGGCCAACCCACTCTCATTTCGGCTGGAACAAATAGGAGGGGCGGAGCCAACAATACCTGCTGGATTTAGATCACCTGCAATACCAAGTATGCCAAAATTTTCTATAAGAATAGGTTTTTTGAAAAGGGAACGTCCATAAATTATGTCAGACTGACAGGCCATTTTTGGGATATAGATTATAGATCTATATTTATAGATCGTGTTTGTGGGTGTTGAGCGAATTCATCCACACAATTTGTCTTGGCACGAAATGGTAGTTTTTTTGAAAATTTTATGCGGTTTTATCATTTTAATTATTTTTTTATAGTCCGACCCCAGTTCTGCTGGGTAATCCATACACTAACTAAACCAATAGGTCGTCCATTTGGTGCGAATTATTTTTGTGTTTTCAGTAGGGTTGCATTAACTGTCGGTTAACCGAAAACCGGGTTTTTTTGGCGAATAAACCAAGACCGGTTTCAAAAAAATCGGGAAAACCGAAAACCGGTTTGAGCAAAATACCGGTTTATTTACGACAAAAATTAATCGAAAACCGGCTTTGGAAAAAAACCGGTTTTTTAAACCGACCGATCCAAAAAAAAACCGACCGAATGCAATCCTAGTTTTCAGGTTCGAAAACCTGTTCTCTTAACTAATCCATATTCACTAGTTGTACCAGGATATGGTTTGAGTGGACCAATACAGTTAACTTCCTTGTTTTAACCGGGCTTATCCATTCACCAGAGGTATCCATTCATCTCCACATATCTCCATCACCTAAACCCCCTGAGCATTGGGCACTACTACCCAGGCACTTCCACCTGACTACCGAACCTAGGTACAAAAACCTGAGCGCCACCTGGATACCCTAGGACACACTACTCCAGAACCGGGGTTCGTGCAAGTCAAATCGCTGTTTTAGTATTATCAAACCGTGTTCAGGACACGATTCCCGATAATGTACAATGATTTTTAAATAATTTCAGCTAAATCCAAAATTTCGGATTGTGGAGGTGGATACCCACTTAGGGGAGGTACCAGATGCTTCCCCTACCCACCCTGAGGGCTTAATGCAGGGCACGTATATGTTCTTTTTAAAAAGATTTGTCCTTTTTTCGGGACCCCAAATCTTTTTTTATTTTTGAAATTTTAGTCAAAATCTTTTTTTTTTCGCTTCGACATGGCAATAAGCACTGGATAAAATGACCTTTTTCCTTCAAAAATGGTCAAAATGTCCTTTTTTTGACCAAATGTCCTTTTTTTTTGAAATTTTGAGATACGAGCGCTGGCTTAATGGTAAAATAATAGTTTTTGACTGTTATTCAAGAAAAAATATGTCTGCTACCACCAGTAAACCTGTAACTTCAAAAATTTGGAGGGGGAATTTACCGCTGGGGGGGGGGAATTCAGCGCCGCAAGATGCAATTTTCGATTTAAAACCCCTAAATTTCGTGCCAAGACAAATTTGTTGATGAATTAGTGTTGATGAATTCAGCGCTGCCCGCGTTTCTGCCCCAAAATGACCAAAGAGTACGTATTCTCTTAGCCAAAAGAGGCAAAACGCAAGTTCGGACAGAAAGGGGAATCAAGTTTCTGCCAAATTATGATATAGGACATAGGCCTTACCGGAATATCTCGTCGCCACAGGTTCCCAGGGGAGTGTTAAGCAATTTTCTGAAAGAATATTTAATTCTGCGGCTTGAGGTTTAAAACTTTGGTTCTTATCCTTTATCCCGACCCCACCCAAGTTTTGATTGTTGAACTTTATTTTTATTTTGACACAAATAAGGTGATTCGCCTATTTGGCGGCATAAAACATGCATGCATACCAGAGTTTCTTGGTGCAGTAGGACCACACTGACAAAAATTTGTTCAATTTCCATGCTTTTAGGCTATTTTCCAGTATCCCGGCACTCTTTTAAATTAGGGTGGGGTCGGGATAAAGGATAAGAACCAAAACTTTTGAGCCAAGTGCTTGGCTCGTAACTTGAAAGTCGAAAATTTTGAGCAAAAAGTTTGATTTAGAGCAACAAACTTCCTTGGCCGTAATTTTATTAATGTGGTTTTATCACACAAAAAATATTAATCTAGGCTGGTAAGACAATAGAATGTATTTGTTGGCTTATTGATTTTAGTTGCCCCGCGGGACAATTCCCCTGTAAAGTACTGAATTACATAAGAGCAAAACAAAGACACAGACAAACCAAAATTACGGGCCTATTCAACAAAAATCTCGTTTTTGACATAACAAACGCAAAACTGTTGGAACGAATTGGGCAGATATTCCAGATTCAGTTTTAAAAATTTTATAAAAATTAAAAAAAAGTGGCTAAAAGCAGCCTGCATTTCGACTGGTATATACTGAAATATATACTTGGCGAAAAGGATTTATGGAGAATTATTGTTATCACTCTGACCTTGTAGCCCAATTCGGCCAAGTGATTGCCTAGTTGGTGGAGGGGAAGGAGGCAATAATGGTCCTGTTCAAGGGGTGTGTTGAGGATTAGGCCTGGGCAAGGGAATATGTATATAGCGGAGAATATCACTTTGTTTTAGCACAGATAAGGATAGCCTCACACCCCCAAACAAATAATGGATTTATTGCTAAAGATATGAGCAAGAGACATTTGGGAGATATCTTTTGATGAGGATGAACAGCTATGTTTTGTTGGCTACAATAGACTATTGTAGACGACCAGTAATAAAATAAAACTTTATCCCAATTGCATCCTTTGAAACAAAAAGAGGAAGTTTATGCTACCATACTTGGACGGCACAAAGCTTACTAGAAAGCTAAGCACAACAAAATAAATTGAATTTACTTTACAAGATACAATAAAAATAATTTTGGATTACAGTCAAACCTCGTTTATCCGGCACCCCCAAAACTTCGTTCCCGCCTTGGGTCCGACACTTTCTTTAGCTCAATTTTCGAAGTCTTTTGCTAAATGTGATTCGCCAGTCTAGTCCCAAATATCGCAAGGATTCTGTTTTTGCCGGTCGTTTTTAAAAAGTTTTAAATTTCGCCATAAAGACCCGCAAACCTCGGTTATCCGGCACCTGATTTTCAAAAAGGGGTGCCGGATAACCGAGGTTCTGGTCTTTATGACAAAATTAAAAATTTTGGAAAACGACCGGCAAAATGCGATATTTCGGACTAGACTGGCGAATCACAAACTCGAAAATTGAGCTAAAGTGTCTGGGGTGCCGGATAACCGAGGTTTGACTGTAGTTTGAAAGCTCTGGGTTTCTTTCAAGAAAACCTCGCGAGCATATTTTTAACTCGCTTAGGAAATTTTGGTCTCATTAGATAGCCCATATGCGACTTCCAATCAACTTCGTTAAGATCCCGGGCCTATAGCCAAAAAAGTTTTGGATGAAAAGGCTATTACAATATTAAAAACTACAGGGGGAGCAAGGCATTTTTTGAATTTCATGTATTTCGAGGGTTTATCCAAACTTGTTCTGGCTATAAGTCCTGAAGGAATTTAATTGACAGTCACGTATTGGCTGTTCCATGCTCTATTAAACGGATACTCTCTAATAAATAACAGCTTTTTGACTAGGATTTCAGAGTTAGGGCCATTTTTAGGTGACAATTTCCCGATTTTTTAGGACTTGAAAAATTGAAAAGGCATTTCCGTTTAATAGAGTATATACAGTAGTTACTTATATTTTTCAGACTTCCAGCCAAAACGAGCCCACAGAGGAGGCTTCTCCATATTTTTTTATATCGAGGGTTGACTGTAACAGCGAAAAGTAAATCAAAATTTCGAAAAATCGATTGATCCAATCGATTCAATCAAAGCAAAACAGTGCAAGCACAAGCTTATTGCTAGCTTAAAAGCCAAGCAAATGGGTATTCAATATACAAAGCAGCATCTCCTCTGCCCAAGTTTAATCAACGGCTTAGGCTTAGCCGGATCGAGGCTTACTTCTTTTGCTCTCCCTACTCAAACAACAAAACCATACGCAAAAGTGAAAATAAGAAAAATAGGGACAGATCAAGCTAGCCTGCACATCCTCCCACTTGCACCAACCCAATCAATTTAAGTAATGAAAAAACCCAGGAGGATAATTTTGGTGCGTTAGCGTTTCGTCAATTTTTATTACAATTCAAAACATGATTGTTTTTGTTTGAATAAAAAAGCTGGCCTACCCTGTAACTAAACCTAAATCTAAGCTTTCTGGGACAATTTTTTTTAATTTAATTTTAAAAAATTTAAAAAAAAATTGAAATTTTTAAGTCGTTCTTTTACCATAATTTCGACCAAGATATTTTTTAGTTATTTAAAAAATATATATAACTGTAATTTAAAAGACCATGACCGTGCGTTCTGAATTGTCCCCTCGCCAATTCAAAAAATTTTTGCCTAATCATTGAACTTCTGTACGGCTTTTTCGACTTGGTTTCTAACAAAACAGGGCCTAGAGTTTATTTTTAGGTATAGTTTTGTTAGAAACCAAGTTGAAAAATTCGTGCACGAATTTTTTTGAATGGACGGGGACAAATTTTGAACAGGTGGACGTGGACGGGCATGGTTTTTTAATGTTATATAAAATATTAAAAGTTTCAGAAAAAAAGTTCAAATAAGCAAGCTTGGTTGAAATCCTAATCCCGAATTTTCCATTTCTAAAATGTCCAAGTGGAATTTCAAAATGGGTAGGCGAAGAAATGGATGGATAGGGCTTAACGCTCAGCCCTTCCAACCAGCTATCCATCCCCAACTAATCCACCTAGACCTCTAATGGATGCTTTAGAGTCGTGCCCCCTTCTACCCCCTAATCTCGATTCCGCCCGAAATTCCTTGGGCCGTGCAGCAATTGGACTTAGCAGAAGGATGGCTTTCCAACACACAAAAAACTGGGTGGGATTAAGCATTTGGGAAATACATTAAATGGGCAGCACATCCCTAAGCCTTTTTCCTGCTATTGATGCTAGCTAGTTGGCTAAAATGGTTGAGAATATAAAGAGACTGGTAAAGCTCAACTTAATTCATTTTCACCAAAGATCGCAAGATGGAATACACAAGCAAAAGACGCGGATATAAAAAGTGCTAGTTTTACTGTCATTTGTCTGCAAATTCGTTCGCCTTTTATGACAAAGATGTGTTTAGGCAACTTTCGAATATTTTTTTCGAATTCGCGCCTTTATTGGCGATCTCTTTTTAGTGTTTTTGTGCAATTTTTTAGATTTTTTAGACGCAGGGTAGGCCAACATACCGTATTTCCTCTAATTAACGCGCCACCTGACTTTGAGGGTTTGTATCTCGAGGCAGAAAACTTTTTTCGATCTGTTCTTTTCTTGCATTTTCTTAACTCCCGCGAGTTCAACCAATTCTGCTTTTTGGATTTTGGATATTTTTCCCAAAAATATCCAAAATCGACCTAAAAAACTTGACCGCCTAAAAAAAGTTTTTGAGTGGATATGCGCTTGCGCGATCGGTTTCCAAATTTTTGTGGCTGTAACCCTAGGAAATCTCTAACTTTACTGAGAAATTCTTAGTCAGTATTCTGTGAAATACTCGATAAAATTCGCAATCACAAGCGAAAATGATCATTATAAACAAAAAGTTTGAACTTTTTCGGGCAGAACTTGAATAGTTAAAGAATGTGAAATGTCTGATATACAAGTACAAAAATGTCGGGAAACTCATGCTAGGAACCAAACCTGTGAAAATGGTTCGCTGATGTGGTTTGTGGAAAAATCAAAAGGCTGGTAAGGAAAAGAGTTGAAGGCCATAGGAAAGCCGAAGCAGGGGATAAGAGCAGCCAGCAGCAGTCTTCAATCCCTAATCCCTTTCTCCAACACAGCAGGATTAGCCTGACAACTAAGGGGGCAAACCAGGTGAGTGGGGGGAGAAGAGGCTCAACGAAAATCCCTTGAATATCCGGCAGTCAATGCAAACAGGTATCCCCCTCCCCAACCAGCTAAGGCTTCACTTCACAAATAGCCGTTGGTTTCTGCTTTCACTAAAGCGTTTTTACACAACTACTACTATATTTACACATGCAGCCGAAATCAATGTGAAAGCGTAGAAAAACGTAAGATAAATTGACTGAACAAGGTAAGAGTATGCAAACAAATTTAACAGAGTCAAAATTAGACTTCAGCTATATTTTCTGGTCTTACCTGGTGGACAACAAGTGTTTGGACACTTTTTTCTAGCTCATTTTTAGTAATACTTTTTTGATTTCAAAATCAATCCAAACATATAAGTTTGTAACTCTTTTCTTTCTTTTTCTAATCTTGTATGAAGTTTATTTGGAATATACTAGAATAGACCTTATTTGGCTTGAAACACCTGTAAGGTCGTTTTGAAAAGTTGACCAAGGATTTTAGCCATTTTCACTTTAACTGGCCAAAATTTTGTTTCAAGCTTTTTTTCTTTAACAATTTTTTTAGCACCATGTTGTAGCGCAGCTCAAGAGCTACAAAAACATGTTACAGGATAATTTTTGAAAATCTGAATGTTGAGATATGGTCTTTTGGAAAAAATCACTTTCTTTGAAAAAGACCGAAATCCGAAAAATTGGAAAAAACTCGGATTTTGATCTTTTTTTAAACAATTGATTTTTTTTCAAGAAGTCATATCTCAACACTCAGATTTCCTAAAATTATTCTGTAGAATGTTCTTTGCAGCTCTTGAGCTGCGCTACAACATGGTTCTAAAATATTAAAGAGTAAAAAATCTCGAAACAAAATTTCGACCAGTTAAATTTCTCGTCAACTTTTGAAAATGACCTTACATATATTTCAAGCCAAATAATATCTATTTTAGTATATTCTAAATACAGTTTATACACCATTTGAAAGGTGAAGAAAAGGGTACAATACCATATGTTTGGATTGATTTTGCAATCGAAAAAAATATTACTAAAAATGAGCTAGAAAAGTATCCAAAGACTTTTTGTCCACCAGGTAAGACTAGAAAATAGTAGCTAGAAAATATCTGGAAACCAATTTTGGGTAAAGTTGAGGGTAGCAACCACTAAAATGTGGTTTTTTTTAAATTTTGATTTCGACTAATTTCGCCTGCATATAAAGGCACTGCACAATCTTGTGAGCTTTATCAAAAAAGTTGTAGGAAATTATGAAATTGCTAAAGGATAGCTATAACCAAATTGCACTACCGTATTCTCTCTAATTAAACCACCCCCCTAGAGAAAGGTTGAAAAAAAACCCACCGGTGGTTTAATTAGAGAGAATACGGTATTTACAAAACTCCTACTGAAGCTACAGTCAAAATTCTAGAGTTCTTTCCCAACTTAGGGTGCTGTTTAAATAGGATTGACTGCAGCTAGCTTCACTTTTTGCTTTCACAACCGAGTACTCGAATATAAATGATCTATAATTACAGTCGAGTTCCGATTTAACGTAACATCTCGGTTGGTAACATACGGCTAAAAAAAGTTCATTTGGTTAAAATTTAGTCAAATAATATCCCGATACAACATACGACCCGATTTAACATACGGCAAACTCGGTCCCAGGCCGTGTGTTAAATCGGAACTCGACTGTATATAGAATAGGGCTAATCATCTAGTCCTAAATATTGCAAGGATTCCGATCTTGCCGGTAATTTCTTAGAAATAAGTCAGTTTTGCATCTTACCCTTAGGCTAGCTTAAATCGAGAGTTGCGGTTCTAAATGGCAAAACTGACTTATTTCTAAGAAACGACAGGCAAAATCGGAATTACCGCAATTCTCAGGACCAGACTGACTAATCAAAACTGACAAAATATATCGAAAATTAAAGTAAAAAAGTGTCTAATTTACAACTTGTATACTAACTTGCTTTACCAAACGAGAGTAAACAAAGCCAGGTTGTCTTGAAAATATTGAAAATTACAGGGCCATTCGGAAATCACGACATTATGTCAGGGCTGATCCACAACATATTGGATATACCGTATTTCCTCTATTAACTGCCCCCCCCCAAAAGTGGGATTTTTGAATTTTATGGCATTGCCTATCGACCCACTTTTTTAAATAGACTCTTGAGCATGTAACATACCAAAATGTAGCCCAGATTCCCAGCTACATTTTGGTGTGTTACAAAAAAGTGGGTCAATAGGCAATACCATAAAATGCAAAAGTCCCACTTTTGGGGGCAGTTAATAGAGGAAATACGGTGACTAAAGTGCAGCTCAGAAAAATATCGCAAGAGTGTAAAAACTGAACTTTGTGGTATTAATTTTGACTTTGATGGTTGCACAGAACCTAAAATAGTTCTAATTAGGGAAATACTTTTTCAAATCGTCGGCCAAATCTCAGGCGTATCAGACAGTCTGTAGCATTTATTTGGCACAACAAATGTGACAGGAAAACAAGCAAAAGTAAAAGCAGTGTGATCAGAAAGAAAGTGAGAGTGGAAATTTCTTATTGCTACTACCAAATATCCAGCCCAGCCAAACAAGTTTGTTTGGAAGATGATCCAACTGCTCTTCCTTCATCCATTTATGGATTTGCTGTTTCCCCCTCCAATGTTGCTCTTTCTTCAAGTTGTAAGACAGGAAATTGCATAAATCTCTCCGCCACAGTCAATTAGGAGCGATCTGGGAGGGGCTGCTGCTGCTGGATTGCCTCTGCTAGATAACAGAAAGGGAAATCCACTGGATATAGGGGGGAGCAAACTGGTTGTAGTCTGCACTCCGCAAACTTTCACTTTTGTGCATGCTGGTTGAGGAGGAGGAAGAAGATTAAGAAGGCAATAAGAATTGCATGCACAAACAAGGGGATTTGGAAGAGAAATTGGAATGCAACATATTCATATTATTGATTTTGACAAGGAATTCAGAAATTGATTAGCAAATTCTTGGTCATAAATAAAGGCGTTGGTGGATTTAGTGGTAAGAAGACATGTTCGACAATAGACTCAAAAACACGATTAAAAAATAAAATTTTCTAATAATGGCTCTTTCACGGACTGCGACTTAGATTGAAACTGAAGGGTGTTCATAGGACTCTTTTCTAATTTAAGAAAGACATGCAGAAAACGGCAGATAAATGTGAGGGATGGTCGGTGGAGGAAGAAAACATGCAAAGAAACGTGTTACAGCTGTTTTTCAACCGTTAAAGACACAAGCACATAAATAAAAAATTTCTAAGTCTCAGTCCGTGAACACTTTAGATTGAGACTTCAACTGAGGCTAAGACTCAGACTAAGAGGTGTTCATGTAGCCAAAATAGTCTCAGTCTAAGTCTCAGGCTTAGTCTAAGTTGCAGTCCGTGAAAGAGCTATAACCATTAGTTGAGCTTATAGGGTTAAACATGGGCAATACTTTTTTCCGCCTAATTTACTTTTTTTTCTTCGATACTTGTACCGCTAAAATGTCGAGGAAAAAACAATCGAAAAATTAAAACGATGATCTTTTGAGCCACTCTCAAAATCTTTTGCACGCGAAAATCGTAAAAACAAAAACGAGGGAGCTTGCATGAGCTAACATTGGGTTGTAGTAGCCCAATAAGTATGCTTTTGAACTTGAGAAAGCAGTTTTGAGCCGTTCTTTTTGGCATAGCATCTTCTCCGTAAACCGCACAAATTTCCCTAGCTGCTTCTGTAGCCTTCGCACCACGATTGAATGCGAAAAGCAAGTGATGTCGAAAATGCAAATCCTTGTCCACTTGACACTCCATCGTTTATGCCTACAAATTACCAAGAATTGATCATTCCAGAAAAACAATAACAAAGATCTTGTAGAGCAAAGAATGAGCTTTCCATTGGTATGTAAAGTATATCGCATGTGTGTGATAATAAGCGAATAAAATTCATTACTAAAAAACCGCCATGACTTATGTTACAACCCAATAAATCAAAAAAAAACTAAACAAACAAAAAAAAATTATTAAATTTTTTCGCGAACAAAAAAGTAACCGAAAATTACTGATCATTCGTCTGATGAAGATTTCTTCGACAACCCCAAAAATTCCACTCACGATATCCAGGACAAGAATGATACAATGGCCTATGGCTCGACTCAAAAATATGGAGATATTGCTAACGAGACGGTGAGGCTACCGATAAGACTATGGAAGTCACTACTTCTATAGTTTACAGAGCTCACAACCATGCCGAGTCTAAAGTGCTGCCATACTGCATTCTGTCTCCTTTGGTAGATTGTATATGTTTTAAGGCAGGTTCACAATCATAGTTGCACGGGCGCCGGCGCCAGCGCCGGCCACCAGCGCCAGCGCCGGGCGCTATTTTTAGCGCCCGGCGCTCGCTCGGCGCTTTCAACGCTGGCGCCGGATTTTTTCGAGCGTCGGCGCTGGCGCCGGCGCTACCACCAGCGCCAGCGCCGGGCGCTATTTTTAGCGCCCGGCGCTCATAGCGCCGGCGCTTTTTCCGGCGCTGGCGCCGGATTTTTTCGAGCGTCGGCGCTGGCGCTAGACAATTTTTGACAATCGGCGCTAGCGCCGGCGCCAGCAACATCTCTGGCGCTTAGAACTCGGAACTGGGCCTGACCTTTTGAATAGCAAAACTTTGCTAGCTTTTAATGCTGCACTTATAGAAATTTGAATATTTTGCATGGAAACTATTAAGTCAGTAACAATATATATTTTGCTAACATTTTTAATAAATTTAATCAAATAAATACCTAAATCTGATTAATACGGTTAATACCGTGAATCGTTTAACAGTGTGATGCCGGCGCCGGCGTCAGATAAAAAAATTTGACTATGGCGCTGGCGCTTTTTCCGGCGCTGGCGCTTGGTTTTGGGTCGCGTGCAACTATGTTCACAATGAGTGTCGACCTAAGCGTTCTTTTAACGCGTGAAGGGCTGCAAACTTTTTTCCTTCATGGAAATTTTTTTCCTTTATCACCATCTTGTAGCTAAGATGCAGGGATTCAAAATTAACTATTAAAAAACTATACCTGATCGTAAAATGTTGGATAAAAATGCTTAGGTCCGCACTCCTGTCGACACTCATGCCCACACTCGGCTGAGTGTCGACCTGAGTGCGGACCTAAGCATTTTTATCCAACATTTTACGCTCAGGTGTAGTTTTTAATGGCTCATTTTGAAGCCTCGCTTCTTAGCTACAAGATGGTAGTAACAGATAATTTTTTTCAATGAAGGAAAAAAGTTTGCAGCCCTTCACGCGTTAAAAGAACGCTAAATCTCGCACTCAGGTCGACACTCATTGTGAACGTGCTTTTAGTCTTTTCTCCTCCAGGTGACAAGTTCAAAGGTGTCAGACACCAGGCTTGATCTGCTTGACTGAATCCAGAATCTGGTCATCAATATTATCTGTCCAAATCTCACATTTTGTTGCTGCTAAATAAAAATTGTTTCTTTGATTCACCTATTTTTTAATTTGTATGAGCTGAATTGTTAATTAAAAGGGCAGTTTTACGTCCAAAATTTTTAATTGTGGTAAATCAGCTTGTCCAAATTTGGTTTGTCCAACATTAAATCAGCATAAAGTAGAACTACGCATCCCTTGCATAAACCTGAACCCTTATCAACTTTCACTGGAAAACGAATTTCCAGCGAAAGGCTCTTACTACACTTTTGTTAATCCTTTGTATAGCTCAGGGGAAACTGGTTTGATCATCCTCTTTAGTTGGTTGATCTCCCCCTGCGCATTCCTCAAAAAATACAAAAAACACAATAAGAAGATAACAAAAACACAAAGTGAAATTTGCAGGAAGTGGATATAAGCTACTACCGTATCCACCCACACCAGCCTCCCAAAATCCGAGCATCCAATAGTTGTAGTTGCCGCACCTTGCTATTATTTCCCAAGCAGCAGCACCAGTGACTATTGCTAGCTGACACATCCAATCCCCACCCACCACTTTATGGTCTGTACACATACACTTGCACACACACATCTAGCCCTCGTAAAATATTCCCGGTCTGACAAGAGGACGTGGAGGTGTGCTGCTCTATCAATCGGCCAAAGCCAGCCAGACAACAACTCCAATCTAATCATTGCTGCTCTTCCTGTACACATTGGCTAAAGCCTCTGTTTCTCTTGCATTTCTATCACACTTTTTGGGGTGGAGGGGGAGACAGGAGGGAGGACTAAAGCCAGGCCGATAACACATTCTCGACCACAATGAATAAACATACAGGCAGGCAGCAGGAGCAGGAGTGTGATGAATGAAGCCGAAGATTGTGTTGAATAGCACCAAGATATGGGCAACAGCAATGTGTTGGTGTGTATGTGCTCCAATACTACTAGTGCTAATATCATGCTCCCCCACTTTAGTCCCCACTTTTTGTAAGCTTTTGTGGTGTGGAAGGGGGGGGGAGGGGTAACGAGATAAGGCATATGGTGTGTTACAAGACAACACACCAATAAATGGATTATTGTCGTTGTGGTGGTGATTGCTTTGATGTGGCAGTGAATGGACCCAGACATTAAGAACATACGGTCAACCCTCGATTTAACGTCACCCCGAGGGACAGGTCATAAGGTGACGCTAAGTCGAGGGTTCACTTTGACTAAATTTTAGTTGGAGCCAACCAGTGTGGTAAATCCACCGGTGGATCCACCGGTGGCGGTGGTAAATTTCGGGTAGCCACCGGTGGCGGTGGGTGGCAAACACACCGGTGTCGGTGGCGGTGGGTGGCAAACACAGCGGTGGCGCTGTTAGTGGCTATATATTGAAAATTTTTCAAAGAATTTTTGAAAGAATTTAGAAAATTTTTCGATTTTTCGAAGATCTCGCTTAATAATTTTTGCATAGTAAGAAATACTATTGAACACAACAGTTTATATCATCAAGCGACAAAACAATAAGCTCAAACATTTTATTCAAACCAATTTCGATTTATGAACAATATTGTTTTTTTTTCAATTTACTGCGCTTCCCTCATTATTTGAGTCAAAATATCGCGAACCATTTTCTTGAAATCTGCATAGTTTATTGCATCTGGCTTCACAGCAACAACATTTGGATGGCCTTCCCACCAAGTGACGACGTGGTCAGCGACTACAGAGAGACCGAGGAAGCCAGCATTAATAAACAGTTGCTTAAAGGATGAGACTCCACAAGTTTCAGAAACGCTGTCGAGATAGCCTGAAATTAATATAAAATATACAAATATACAACAATATTCAAAAACTTTATACAAACCTTCAGCGTAATTTTTCCGGCAGCGATAGAAGGATTTCGGATCACACGAATTTTTTCACTGCAGGTTTTATTAATAGTTGCTTTGATTCGATTTTGTTGTTCTTGCTTTTTGAGAGTAGAGAAAGAGTGGAATTTGAATGAGGTGGCCACTACTCTCTGACGCAGACGCAATTATGATCAAGGACGTAACCAGAATTGTCTGCCTTCAGAAAATTCACAGTTGCTCAATCGGATTCCAAACCTACACTATCTCTTTTGCTCCCTGGTTTGCAAGCCCTAATTAATGAGCTCAAGGTTTTCAAAGACTTTGTTCTAGTTTTAATAGAGCTTTTTAAGAAAGAAGAAAAGCTTGTGGATATTTGCGCTTCTCTGAAAGAAGGCCTACAGACAAGATTTGTAGAAGTTCTGATGTCAGGCAATCCCCACTCGGATCCACTTTATTTTGCCTCTTCCGTACTTGACCCCTTTGTTGCATTTGTGGTGCTTAAGGACAACACAGATAAAGCTAAGTCTGCCATACGAACAACGGTAAATTTATTTGTCAATTTCAATTAAAAAAATTTGAAGAAATCTTTTTTTTATAGAAACTCGGCTTTAAAGAATCGTCAGAAGATTTTCAAGGCTCAATATTTGGATTCGGAAGTTTTCTATCGGAAAAGGTATTTGTTGATTTGCTCGAGCAGGAAATGGCCGCTTATTTTCCAACCGTGTCTAAATGTTCGGTTAAAGGCAACTCATTTGATTTCTGGTTCCAAAACAAAGAGGTAACAATTTTTTCACACAAGGTATTTAGTAAGTTACTAGTTTACTAAGCTTTCGAAAATGGCTCTAACTATTCTTCCATCGCCGGCGACCTCAGGGAGTGTAGAAAGGCTCTTTTCTGGTGTAACATTCAATACCGTTGGACACAAGTGAAACACAGGACCAGAACTCTTAAAAAAACGAGTTCTTCTAAACTATAATAAGCGTTTTATTGGACTTAAATTTTCATTTTTTGAATGTAATAAAAGCAGTGTGGTAAATGTATATGTAATGCATATAATGAGAACCTATATGATCTTCCTAATTTCTACCAACTTTACTGCCAACATTGTTGTGTGGTAAATCCACTGGTGGATCCACCGGTGGTGGTGGAAATTTTGGGTAGCCACCGGTGGCGGTGGCGGTGGCTGCTTGCTGGTGGCGGTGGCGGTGGCTATTTTGAACTTTTACCACACTGGAGCCAACCAAATTGGTCCATTTTTAGGTGACGTTAAATTGAGGGTGACATTAAATCGAGGGTTGATTGTAAAAAGGAAAATTTTGAAAAATCAGTTGACTCCCTAAATTCTTTATACGTCGGAAAGTTAGTTGGAGTGCCCAAAAATTAGGTTTAAAAGTCTGAACTAAAATTGTTTTCATATATATTTTACATAAGACAATCAACTATACTCACATAAACACTAAAGTCAAAAAATGGTAAAAGGGCAACGAAACTGGTTTGTTGTTACTAAGCTATGCATAAACACGATGGCTCAAAAAAAATCGGAAAAAGGAGGTATTGGAACGGGTAAAAGAGCTTCTGAAACTAGGTCGGTTTCAACTATTCCTAACCACCTGGATTTTATGCAAAATATGGGTGGTACTTGCTCAAATTTAGGTACTATCTGGGCGTGTAATATTCCAAAATGCAGGATGAGATCAGGACTATCTATTGCACACAAACTTGTAGTAGAGTGATCATAACTTCACAGAGAATTTTTGATTTTTCCTCAGGAAGACAGTTTTCGAAGATGTTCAATTTTGACATTAAATGGCCATAACTTTATGTAAAGGTATGGTCTAGCTATCCCCCCCCTTTAAAGGGGGATTTTCTGGCCCAAATGGTTCAAATCATGCATACTTTTTCGACTAATTTTTAGATTAATATTTTTCATTCCTATGTCTCATTCTTTTATAATTTTTTTTCTAAATTCACATATTTTTCCTTGGATCGCAATTCTGCCATTGAACTTACCGATGAAGTCAACCAAAAAGGGGAATATAGGCAGGAGAAGAGCAAGAAGAATTGGGAAGGACGGGATTGAAAGATTTCTTGGGGGAGTTTGAAACTATTTTAGCATCATCTTATTCGGATGGTTAGGCGTCGAAATGTCGTCGATGACCTGATAAATCAAAACACGTGATATCATGTTTTTTTTCTAATGAAATGGAACTCTAAAAGTGACAAATGTACCTAATATATAAATTTTTGAATGTCATCCTAGAGTCATATTTTATCGAAAACAGACATGGGCACGCGCCCTAGAAGTTTGAACCGTGCCCATGTCTGGTTGACAACTGCTGTTGAGATGCAAATAAAACATGTCCCGAATAAAAAGTTGAATTTGGAAAATCAATATCGGTAATTCATACATCAGATCGTTGACCTTGCATACACTGTAAACTACTGGTTTGGTATAATCAACCGCCACGAATGTCCTTTTCTAGAGCTTTTTGAGTTGCTATACTATCTGGATATTAATTTCCATTTTTAGATACTAAAAAACTAAACATGTAAAAAAATACGGATCAGAAAAAATTATTCGAAGAAATATGTATGCTCAAGATTTGAACCATTCGGGCCAGAAAATGTCCCCCCTCCCCCTTTAAACAAAAAGAAAGAACAGAATTATTTTAATATCAAATGCAGCAATACCTCACAGTAAAATTGTGAAAAAGTAAGCAAAATAAGTGCAAAAGTTGTGACACAAATTTTCAACAACTTTCTGTCCGCTGGGCAAACCATCAATTCTCACATAGAATTCATGTTTAACGTGGATGATTTGCTTATGAAACTGCACTTAAATTTCAAATTCCGCTCAAGACAATAAACTTTTAATTTTCAAATTTGAACGTTTATTGTCTTGAGCTGAGTTTAAATTGTACAGTTACTTTGAAGTTTGAAGAGCTGTTTTTTAAGCAAATGAACCACGTTAAACACGAATCCGGTGTCAGAGCTGATGGCTCGCCTAGCGGAACAAAAGTTACTGAAAATTTGTGTCACAGCTTGTACACTTATTTCGCTTTTTTCACAATTTTACTGTAAAATCCAGCAATTTTTTTTGCGCTATCGTCTTCAGCGTGAAACTTTGAACACAACGCATAGTTTAGTGCATTCCGCCTTTTCCGTGCTAATAGTGATTGACAAAGTAACTAAAAAATTATGATTCTGCAAACAAAATTAGCTTTACACAAGCAAAAAAATAGGTGCTGCAATTCAGTCATTCAAAATGTATTGTGAATGATGTTTTTCCGAATAAATATTTCTTGGTCTGATTTGGAGAGATATTTTCGTTCAAAATACTGATTTTGCGATTTGTGATCTGTGCATTCTGGAATCTTGGTTGGTTATAAAACAGCTTTTTTTATACGAAAAGTCAAAATTAATCAGGGCTCATATACGTTCTTTTAAACATGCCCAATACGAATCTGTAGAGTGGTACATTCTGACTCAGAATTTCATGCTGAACACGATGGTGCGGACTGTGGGAACTGTGGGATCCTTCTCGCTTCACTCATTGACAGAGTGGGTGAAAAAGAGCCTGGAAAATAAAAAATTGTGTATGGTCAAAATCCAGCTGGATACCCACATGTTCATTTAAGAAACTTTAAAATCAAATATTTATTGTCTTGAGCGGAATTCGAAATTTGACAGTCACTTATGAATTAAAAAACCAGTTTTATAAGCAAATTGGCCACGCTGAATACGAATCCGGTGTTAAAATCGAAGATTTCATGATTGAAACAAAAGTTATAGGGTGTTTATGACCCAACTTATATATTATTTTTGCATATTTTGCCATGATTTCATGAACTAACTAACTATTGCTATATTTAGTGTCAAAATAACTGTGAGATTCTGTTAATTCTTTTTTATGTTAAGGTTTAAGTTAGATATTTTTTCAACACAAACTTAGAGCTCATAGAAAGTCAGAGAAGGACATTATAAAAATCCTTAACCCAACAAATAAGTGCTGATTTATACATATTTGAATGAAAAGAGGCTAAACTAAGTATTATTAGAAAGGTGAACTTCTGGCGGTCATTTTGGTATATTATGAGCGTGGGTGTAGTATGACAATCATGGCGCACCACTTGAAAACATGCGGGTATCCAGCTGGATTTCGACCATGCACAAATAGTTACCTTCAAAGCTCTTTTTCAACCACTTTGTCAACGAGAAGGACCCGCACCATCGTGTTCAGCATGAAATTCTGAGTCAGAATGTACCACTCTACAGATTCGTATTGGGCGTGTTAAAAACATTTGTTCTTTATTTTGACCCCGAATCTTTTTTGTTTTTGATGTTTGATGCTTTATGAATTTGCTATGATAGCTCAACTTTTTCAATTCGCTGCGTTTGTGATTGAAAAAGAAGTCTAATGGATTCACCTGCAAGCACGGAAAAATTATGGTGCTAATTAGTTAGTTAGCCATGCAGCCAGACGAAATCGGTTCCAACTTCTCTTCTCCTTGGTTTGCCTTTTAATGGATTTGCAGAGAGCAAAAGCCTTTCTATTTCCCTCCAAACTAGCTGCACTTCTGTCTGAATTCCTTTTTACACGTTTGTGGATGGTGCACAATTGTGTAATAAGCCTATTAAACAAGCTTTGTGTGTGCGCAACATGTAAAAAACCATTTTCAGTCATATAAAGAAAAGAGAAAGTAAGTTAGAACCAAACAACACCTGGAAATTATATTTTTAAAAGGGATGGAACTAACGCATGAAGTTAATTTAAAACATGAATACTGGACCCTAGGGCCTAAATTCAATCACCGTACAGTCCACTCTCGATAAAACACCACTTCCGGGACCAGCCATTAGCAGTTTTGTATCGAGAGTGGTGTTACATCGAGAGTATCACTTTTCCGAGGGAAATCAGCCAACTTTTGGCTCAATATGAGCTTTATTTAACATTTCGTAACATAAGATTATTTTTCGAAATATCGGGGAAAAATCTTTGAGTTTAAGTCGCTTTCCGTTCTTCTTTCGCTTTTAAAAAGTGCATTTAAATGATTTTTGAGATAATTGAAATAAGAAAAAAAATGTCCAAAAATGAGCTTTTAAGACCAGCGCGAAAAAATTAAAAAGTTTTAATTAAAAAGCTTTTTTTGCTAAAAATGATAAAAAAGTAAAAATAAATAGTTTTTGAGATAATAAGAAAAAAAATTGAAAAAAACAGCAGGGGGAACCAAGGCATTTTTTGTTTCAAGAGAGTAGATACTGCAACTTCAAAACTAGAAATAATAGACAAACTTGTTGAGCCGAAAACAACAAAAAATTAAAATTTGTAAGAATCGAAATTAAAATGAAGGCAAAAATGAAAGTTTTTGCCGAATTTGAAGAAAAAAATTAAGTGGTGCTGCATTGAAGGTATTTTAATAAGTCGGGACCTGGCAAAGTGTGCTGTTATATCGAGAGTGTTTTCTTGACTTTCCTTGTCGGCCAACCAAATTTTTTAAAAGTGGTGTTATATCAATAGCGGACTTCATTTATTTTAATAGAACGACAATCCCAAACAACCCCTTAGCATTGTGTTTAAACCAATTTTCCACAGCCTACTTTTAGACAAGTTCCTACCTATTTTGTAGCTAGTGAGATGAGCTACAAAAATATAGGGGTAACTTGCCTAGGGAAGTCTTAAAAAAGCGGGTGAAAAACACAATGGCTATAACTGATTTAGATTGCTAAAAACCTGAAATATGCCACGAAAAACGGGATGCCACAAAAAACGGACATAGGACAGTTGGCACCGGTGCCAAATGTCCACTTGGTTATCTTTGAATGGCAATACCTAATTTTCAGGTAATTTTTTTTCTTTCGAACCACCATAGTAACCGAAATTTCCTCAGAAATCTGAATCACGGAACAGAATTTCAAAAAAATAATTGGTTGTTGGGATATGATCGAATTTAGGAAAATACAGGTACAGTCGACTCTCTACATAACGAATCTCTTTATAACGTTCCTCTCCCCATAACGTCCCAGTAAAACTCGTTTGGTTGGTCTAAACTAAATGCTCGAACAACTGCCTCTCTTTATAACGACTCTTTACATAACGTCCTTCGCTACATAACGTCCCAATTTGGCCGGACAGAGCTTATAAAACGCCTTTTCATATAGCGTTTTTTCGAAAATAAAAATTGAAAATGTCTCAACAAGAAAATAACACATTTTCGCTCATGAAATGCTCACCTTGCTCAGCTTTCAAAATCAGCTCTATTGATTATTCTGCCAGTTTTATGCTGTTTTCTGTTTTAGATAGCAACTCCGAACAGAAAGCGACGCGTGATTACTTTGGAAGCAAAAAAACCGAAAGAAATCAGTGAGCAATTCGATCTGCCGGCGACGACGGTCAAAACGGAAAGAAGTCAAAGCAAAGAATCACAGTGAACAAACATGAGTGGAACGGAGAAACTTCCTTTTCTCGTAATCGGGAAGTCAGCCAAGCCTCGCGCATTCAAGAACAAAAAAAGTTCCCATCAAAAACAAATGGAACAAGAAAGCATGGATGACTGGTAAAATTTGTTGTTATTTGGCTTGTTCACGAATAGATTTTGCCTGATCTATTCGAGACGTGGCTGAAAGTATGGAACAGCAAGCTGAAACGCAAAGGTAGGAAGGTGCTGCTATACTTGTACAACTTCAGTGGCTACCCAAAAATCAATCTGAAGAAAATCACGCTGAAGTTTTTGCCACCCAATACGACAGCCGCTTCTCAGGTTTGTATTTTAACAACTTTTCAATGGAGCATTGATTTTTTCAGCCGTGCGATCAAGGAATCATTCAAAATTTGAAGGTCAAAACCGAGTACAAAATAGATCTCTACAAGGCACTGCGCTTTCTTGCCCGTTCTTAGTCGGATTTCAAGCCGTAAACTATTGCCAACTGCTTCCGAAAGGCCGGATTCATCAAGGATTTGGAAGTAGGTCTTTGATTTTTTACAAAAAAATATTTTCTGTTTTTCTAGAAAAGTGCTGGTAATCGAGAGGATCAGAAAGAATCTGGCAATAGGGCGGATCAAGAAGGCGCTAACGATAAATTAAGCACACTTTGGGCGGAAATGTAGGCCATGGCTTTGGTTGAAGGCACATTAGACGATTAATTATTGGTGGACCACCAACTCGCTACTGGTGGGACGCTCACTCTGGCCGAAATCGCAGCAGATGTCTCATCGGAAGTGGAAGAGCCGAAGTCTGAGAGGTAATTATTTCGTTTTGCTTGAAGCCTTAATGAATTTTGCTTTCAGTGAAACCGAAATGATGGAAATCGACCAAGTGACAGAACCGCCAGTCACCACTCGAGAAGCATTCGAGGCTTTGAAAGTTCTCCAGTACTACGCCGACGCAAATACCATTCCCGCGGTTCAACTGCTGTGCGATAAAGTGGATGATGTGCTTGAATTGAAGCAGAAAACTATTTTCACTTATTTCTTGCCTATTCCGTAATTGTTTGTTCAGGTGTTATTTATTGTTAAAATAAACAGTTTTTTGAGAAACTCTCTACATAACGTCTGGTGAGTGACATTGAGGCAAGTGATCTTATTAGGCTTAGGCTTACATCTTATTAGGCTCTTACTAGGCCCTAAGAAGCGTATTTATGCAATATAAAAAGTTTATTATTTTTTAACGGCATAATGATTGAACTACATATAAATACGAAAAAGTAAAATATCAGAATTAATGAAGACTATAGTACACAGTCATCGCATGGTTTATGCTTTTCTCACTGGCCTGTTTTGGCAGGGTAGGGTGGGTAGCGGCGGATGGCGCGGTCACTATGTTGTAATTTAAAGCAAAAATCAACAGAGGGACTCAGGCAAAAATTTTGAACCGACCGCCCAATGTGTAGAGATTTAAAGACATGCCAGCGCGTTACACGGGCAATCTTAAATTTTAAAGAGGGGAACAATTCAAAAAAGAGTTATTTTGAAACACAAATTTGTCACCTTGCAAGAGAAATAAGTAAAAGAAAAACACTATCACCATCTGATAATTTCGGTAGCTCATTGTCAAACTTGTATTTCAAAATAATTATTTTTTGAATTTACCTGGTCCTTGCCTTTTAGTGATATTGCATGTGCCGTTTTGCGCTAATATGTCCTAAGAGAGGATTAACTTTTCACAAAATATCTTTTTATTAGCCATTAACAGCACTCGTAAAAAAATAATAATTAAGTAAGCTAATAATTTAAGGCAAAGTTGAAGTACCATATTCTCTCCAATAGACGCATACCAATAGAAGCCCTCTCTTCAAAATTGTGTCTGTGGCATTGTGTTTTGACATATTAGGTTGTCCAATAAGTTTTGAGAAAAGCACGTGGATTATTTAATTTTCAAAGTGCATCATTTGGCACATTGACAATGATGTCTATGTGTCTACCATTTTGTAGCCCGTTCTCTCTCTTTGAATGTCGTATAACTGGCTCTTTGTTATAAAATTGGACCAAAAATAAAACAAATAATTTCTCAAGTTTGGTACATTTATACGCATTTTTGTTTTCCTATTTTTGATCATATTTTTAATAACAAAGAATTTCAATATCACATTTAAAGAACAGAGAACAGGCTACAAAATGGTATGACACGTAGAGACATCATTGTCAAATGCGAAATGGTGCACTGAAAATGCAGTCCACGTGCTTCTCAAAACTTATTGACGACCTAATATTATTGAAAACCCCAGACAAGTTAGCACCCATTTTGTAGCCATAGAGATGTTCTGCAATGTGAATGATAACTTGTTTGGAGGTTTTGCACGGAAACTAGGTCAAAAACAAAATGCCACAAACATGCTTTATACAGTGGGGTGTGAGCGTATATTTGAGAGAATTTAGTCATCATAAGCAGCTCGTTCAAAGCACTGATGTGAAGTGGTCAAGTCCCTGGCCTAGCTCCCAGATATTCTCCTCCGATACCCAATTGATTGGCTAACTGCAATCGTAGCTGGATGGATTTGATAGTAGAAAATAGGCTATTCCATTCCTTCTGAAAATCTATTTTTAGTTCCTTTTTTTAATTGAGGTATATTAAAGTTTTAAAACAACCCCGATATGAACCATAGTTGTATCGCCGCCCATGCACGGTCTGCCAGGCGGCGGCGGCAAAAATAAAGTGCATAAACGATGGCGCCGGCGGCATAGTGTAAGGGCGGCGTAGGCGGCGATGGTTTAAATGCCCAACTATGATATGAACTGAAATGCGTTTATTCGCTAGGCATATGATATTTTGGCAGAAAAGTTGAATTTTGAATAAATAGTCGGAATTTCGGGTTGTATTGGGTTTCGATTTTATTAGTTTCAAATGTGCAATTGAATTTTTCCGTTTTCGATTTTCTTTGTTTTCGGTTTCCGTTTTCGAAATTTCCGTTTTCGAATATTTCTGTGTTCGAGCTACTTTCGCAATTTTTCAATAACATACGCTTTCAAAATTATTTTTC
>JAMRYI010000173.1:0-263877 GCA_029231635.1 Ditylenchus weischeri
CTTGATATAGTGGCATCCTTCAATTCATTCCAGCCTAAAGCCAGACCCTTTTCTACCTCTATATTTAAAGACTAGTGCGAAATTGATACGCCAGTCTTGTCCAAAATTTCAATGATAACGATTTCGCCGGTCGTTTTTGTAATGGCAATGCCGAAAAGACCGCAAGTTCGATAATGGCACCATATTTGTAAAAAGGGTGCCACTATATCGAGAACCGCGGTTATTTACGGCAAAATATTTTAGTTTTTGGAGAACGATTGGCAAAATCGGAATCCTTGCGATTTTTCGGACTAGACTGATGAATTCAATTGGGCAAGAGTTTTAAAAATTGAATTCAAAAAAGTATCGGACCATAAGCGTGAACGAACTTGAGGGTGTGACACTATAGCGGGACTTGACTACAGGGTACTGCAGAAGGTATAGTTATATAGTGAAATAATACCCAAATAATACCTTTTGGGTATTAAAAAGGTATTAATTTTTATACCCAAGGTACAGGTATAATTTTATACCGTCTTGATTAAGGTATTATCAAGGTATTACCGGGTGTCCCAAAAGTTCTGAAAATAAATAAGTAACGATAGGATCCCTGCCTTAGTTACATAAAAATCACGAAAAAACCCCACAAAAAACAGAAAATGCTGACTATGTAACCTGGTACCAAGGTATAAAAACAATATAATTATATCTTGTGCAGTACCCTGCTTGACTGTACTACCTAAAAATGTATTAAAACCTGTGTGAGAAGTTGCTGGATACAAATCACACTTTCAGTTTGGTACAGAGACAAACAATTGCGAACTCTTGATCTGATTTGATACAGGTCTTCACCAAATTGGAAACCTAAAATTATTTTTAAGCTTAATTTTTTTAGCTTTTCAGTTGGTTACCTATTTTTAGAATATCTTTGTTAAAAAAGAGTTGATCAAAAAAGGCAAGCAGTCTAGGTTCAGCATGCAGTTGGTCCAAGTCTAATATACATACACATTTTTCAAACGCTATTTGTAGAATAGACGTCCTGAATTGGATAATCATATTTTTGCAACCAGATGAAAATGCTTGTTGCATGCCGCCTTTTGAAACGCGCTGGTATGCCCCTTTAACATGGCCTTTCTTAAAAGATTGGTCTTTTTGCGTGGATATAAATTTGATTAATTTTTCAACTTTGTGATAAGGGAGCCAGAGCCAGCCAGAAGACCAGTCTACAGTAGCCAAATTCCAGACCCAATAGGAGCTGGACTTAAGCGCCGCCCCTGCTCGGTCCCAGTATATATAGCGAGAAAGCGGGTGACAAAGGGGTTATTTCTGGGTAAGGTTTGAAGGACTGCAGTCCCACTGATATTTGCGACCTCCTTTGATCGACCCTCGGGCCCCAACTTGAGGTGTTCAGCTTTGGGTAGGGTTGGTAGACCGACCTCTGGTCGGCCAACCAACCCGCCCTAAATATGTGCGTCCGTAATGGGGTTAGGTAGTATGCCATATTATATGCACTTGTCGCACTGTTTATACCTATAATCCCTATGTAAATAAACAGTGCCGTTGACTTCTTATTTGACCTCTCACACACATACCACCTCCCCACCCTTATAACAAAATTCTTGTTTGCTTCAAAAGAGGCACTGGATAAAATGGCATTTTTTATAAGAAAACAGTAAAAAGTGCTTTTTAGCCAGATGTCTTTTTTCGGAAAATTTTCATTTCCGCCACTGCTTTACATGTTATTTTTAAACTTTCGTTTTGTTCAAAGTTATTAATAAAATTGGTGGTCAGGTAAATTCCATAGCTTGGTATATTGGTATATAAATTACGCATGGAAACAAACCTGCTCCTAGCAACGTAAGCGCTCCACTCTGAATCCTAGAATAATTTTTATTATAAAATGCCTGCATATTTGTAAAAAATTTTGGCTTACCAAGCCAACTGCTGGAAAATCACTTTTCAAGCATTCTTTCAGACAATTCTCCACAACTAACATTTTGAAAGCTGTGTCAATGAAAAAGACTTCCACGCCTTGAGGCAAACTCAAAAATTCTTCATTGGAGTAGAAGGATACTTCATCGAAGTGTGTGGTGTATGTTCCATCAAACTTGAAAGAGTTCCACCGACTAGCCGCAGCTGAGTCTCCATACTTCTTTTGTATCAGATTGGTTATGTAGTACTTGAGGTTGGGTCTCTGGTGCACAATGGTACAAATAAGGTCATCTAGCTGCTCTGGCAAACAAGACTTTTTGCTGTAGCAATTGTATGCACCACTGGTTAGTGACCGAAAAGCCCAGCTTTGAGCTATTAGATTGTCACCGACCTGTTCTGAAATACTTCTCAGATTGAAAATATTTGTATGAAATAGGTGCTCAATAATGTAACTATTCATACATTTTTTATACTTTTTCAAACTACAAGGTCTCCTAAGGGGTACATGACACTTCTTTCCCGGACATTTCTTTCCCGACATTTCTTTCCCAACATTTCTGTCCCGGACAGTTCTCTCCCGGACATTTCTTTCCCGGACACTTCTTTCCCGGACACTTCTTTCCCGACATTTCTTTCCCATCTCCAAATTTTCTTATAAGTTTTAAATTGTTGCATGAATTACCACAAGAAAGTAGCTAATCAACTTGGCATTGCTCATCCAACATCGTGGAAGTTTATCGATGCTATGAAGGTAAAAAGACTGACAATGTGTTTTGTTAATAACATACGTTTCAGGTCGTCCAAAGGGGTGTTGATGGAGTGTACGCTGAAATGATTCTAGGTCGAGATCCTCCCATTAAAAGGCTAAAATATCGCAAGGCGAATGACAGGATCAAAAAAGAATGTGGTCAAAGCCTCTTCTAGTTGGCAGATTCTCGTTCCATATGAATATCTTGGCATCATTGCAAGCAACTTTCGAATGGCACAAGGTCCGTATGAAGAACCGGTGGAACAAGCTGCTAATGAGGAACAAGTAGATGGTGGCGATCAGTGTTTGCACTCACTCTGATTTTTTAGGCAGTGAGTGAGAGTGAGAATCAAAATATTTTAGGGCAGTGAGAATGAGAGTGAGAGTGAGGGTGAAAATTTCGGGGCAGTGAGAATGAGAGTGAGAGTGAGAGTAGAGAAAAGAGAGTGAGTGAGAGTGAGTGAGCTCACTGAGATTCTCACTACGAGTGAGAATAACTAGAATCAAAAAAAATATATTTTATTAACTCAAGCCATTAGAATTTTCATTGATAACTACTTAATGTTTTTAGAATTAATGTAGACAAATGTTTTTGCGTTTAACAGATCAAATTTTGTCCTGCTCCTATGCCTGGAAGTTGCCAATCCACATTGTGAAAAGCAGCGTTCGATAGGGCTGCTAGTGGCTGGCATTGCCAATATCTCTAATGCCAATTCAGCAATCTGTTTCCACTCCTGTAACTTGTGTTTGTGAGAAATCAATAAGTCGAACAAATTCAAAAAAAAATGTACGGATGTAATCAAGCCCTGCCAAAATTTAGCTGCATTTGTCGGATTTGCCATGGAAGAATCCTCTTTTAAAATGTGTCCTATACAATCCTTGATCCACTCCTTCTTTGTTTTCGATGCAGCGGCAGGCTGCGGTTGCTGCAGAGCAAAAACTGAGAAAGAGTTAATTGCAAAAGTGGCTGGATTCGTTGCACTGAGTATGGCGGCAGACAAGGCAGTTGATGTAATTGAAGATGCCGTTTCACCTGATGCCGTGCCACCAACTCTTGATCCAATTATTTTGCAGAAACAGGTGAAGACAGCAGTTGACAATTACCTAGCCGAGTTGCATGAACAAGTTGTAAAAAATAAGGTAGTAGATGCAAACATTGTGCTTGATTGATCAGTGTTAATTGTCTCTCTTTATTTTTGAATTCAGGTGTACGCATTGCTTTAATTTAAATAAAAACTGTGTTGATCTTGGCCGGAAACAGAAAAATGTAATTCTCACCAATTCTCACTGAGAATGAAAAAGTAAGCAAGTGAGAGAGAGTGAGACTGAGATTGAAAATATTGGAGTGAGTGAGAGTGAGTGAGAATAAAATCGGAAAATTGAGTGTGAGAGTGAGAGTGAGTGAGCTCACTCTCACTCTCACTCACTGAGATTCTCACTTTGAGTGAGCTCACGCAAACACTGGTGGCGATGCATTCTATCAGCCGGAAGGGAACCAAGAGGAGAATAATTTGGATTTATTTTATGATTAAAATTTGTTGTTTTTTGTTGTCATTGAGCATTTGTTATTGTAACGTTGTAGTACTCGCAATAAAAAAAAATTGGGTTAATAATTCCTCAGATGTTGCAGCTCTAGAAATTAAATTTCGGATAATATACAAATTATAAGAAAATTTGGAAATATGACAGAAGTGTCGGGAAAGAAATGTCGGGAAAGAAGTGTCCGGGAAAGAAGTGTCCGGGAAAGAAATGTCCGGAAAGAACTGTCCGGGAAAGAAGTGTCGGGAAAGAAATGTCGGGAAAGAAATGTCCGGGAAAGAAATGTCCGGGAAAGAAGTGTCCGGATCCCCTCCTAAGAAATCCTAACACTTTTAACCTGCCATAACTTTTTTCAAGATCAAGGTTCTAAAATTTGTAAATGCTAGATGACTCGTTTTTTCATGACAATTTTTTTAGGTAATGTCAAAAGCTTGATTTTTGCCTAGTCTTCTCTAATGTGTTAAATGACTATGTCCGGAGGAAAAGGGTACATTGACCGTCACAATTTTGTACCGTCAGGTATTTTGACCGTCGTTTTTATTTGATGGTTGATAAAATACATTTTTCAGGATTTATTTTGTGGAAATTTCTTCTACTACAAATTTCTGTTTCTTTTGTCATAAATTTCAAAAGGTGCAGTAAAAAGAATTCCGCAAAAATGATCGTCATGAATTAATGTTATCAATTTTATCAACAGTCAAATTAAAACGGCGGTGAGAATTGCTGACGGTCGAAATTGTGACGGTCAAGATTACTATTATCCAGGAAAATGGTGGTGGCTAGAATTGAACCAGCTCTTTTGTATTACCGGGCCTACGTCCTGCCATTAGACTATGCCTTCATTTTCGGAAAATCCTGGGGAAGGAATAAGACGAAGGAAACACACCGCCCCTGTGGTTTGGCTCTTGGTCTGTGGCAAGCTTAGGCATGGGTATGACCCTAAATGCAGGCGCGATCAAGCAAAACTCTTGTTTTTGACATTATATAAAAAAAATTGTCATAAAATAGGTCGATCTGCGTTTGCAGATTTAAAAAAATTGTGGCAGTTTAAAATTGTTAGATTTCTCGGGACACCCTGTTCTCAGGACATCCTGGAAAAAGTTACCGAAAAATAGTTTACCATTTCTTAAAGAAGCCATTAGAGTGGTAACATTATGGCCGAACTGATAAAACGAAGGCACTTCTTCAGCTTTCTTATGCGTATATTTGTTGACAGCTTCCATGTAAGCTTGCTCGTTCTTCGCCCAACTTTCAGCCTATAAACATTCAGCCTGATAAAAAGTCTAGCAAAAGGGCAAAAATATAATTAATAGACCTCTAGCAGCATATTCTTGACTTCTGCTCTGAACTCGTCGTCTCTATTGCTCGCAAATGTCTCTACCATGTTAGCTTAAAAGAATTAATTTTAGAGATTACAAAATATGAGCAAAAATACCTGTAATTGATCCTAGCAACAAAGTGACCAGTATCAAACTGGGATCTGTAAACAATATAGCTGAACTTTGGCGTTTTATGCAGTAGTGTAAGACACAGTAGCTAAAAGTTGTGTTTTCATAAATGGTTAAAGCATGTCAACCGGGGTAGTAACCTTGCTTGGCCTTGTTCAACAGCTTGGACAACTAAATCAGCTAATATAGACATCTTGTCATCATGCCACTCCAAAGCACTTAATATGTTCTTCCAAATTTTTATACCCACGGGAAAATCTATAGAGATCAGTTGTTTGATCAACTTTTGTCGGAGATCAACGCTTAGAATATGAGTGTCATCTTTCTGAAAATATTACAGTTGAGCCGTTCTTATCCGGACCCCTTGCAACCAAAAGTGGACTAAAGTGGACGGCGTCCCGTCTTCTTGAATTGGCAAGTCGTCCAATTTTTTTTTCATGTGCCCCGGCATTCCGACCGGTACGGAGGACGGACTGGAGTCCGCAGACGGCGCAGTCATTATGCTTGCGACAAAATTCAGGGGCCAAATGACAGAGAATAAACCAAAATGAAGCGAAAAGTGGATTTAGGGTGCCGATCAACTGGATAACACATGTTAAATTGATTCGAATTTCTTGGGCTCAAAGCCCTCTCTTCGATGCTACCTTTCTGAATTAATGCAAAACTCTCACTGTTTCACACAAAATTTATTACAATTTTTTTTATGCCTCAATATTGTAATGCAATATCATTTAGTGTTTTGTGTCAGGACCCGTTGTCAAAATCGAAAAAAAATAGACTCATGCTAATTCGACTATATCTCGCCGATTAGTCAACTTTACAAAGAACGGTTTTTAGGGGTCGAAAGAGGATCTACATGGCTTTCAAATGAGATATAAATTACATCCATCATATGTTAGCATAGCTAAGATACCGTATAACCTCCAACAGACGGGCACCTTTAAGGACCTATATCTCAGCCCAGGAAAATTATTTTGCAAATCTGTTTTTTGCGTTTTCTTGATCACCTCTATCTTAGTTGATCCCGCTTTTTAGATTTTTTTGAGTACCCTAAAATCTTAAAATCAAAAATGTTTTTTTTTCGATTTTTTAGAGGTTGAAAAATAGACGGGCATGCCCGTCTATTAGAGGTTATACGGTAAATGGATTTCAATAATTAGACTCCTCAAAATCCACTTTTTAGTTGGGATGCTAATTGACTGATTTCTTGTCAAACATTTTTGTACTCATTCTTGTGCTTACTTTTATCACGTAAAAGATATAATTCTGCGCAATTTAGTATATGATGCGTATATCTATGAAAACGGATGAAAAATTTACAGGCAAAAGTTTGCTGAAAAATGAAAATTTATAGTTTAAGGTACCATATAGGTAAATGAACTCTAAATTTTCCTTTTTTGGCAAACTTTTGTCCGTAAATTTTTTATCCGTTTTTCAGTGATATAACGGGAAGCGAACGATTGCGCAAGATGCTGACAAGGCTAAAGATTGCTAGAACTAATGTTAAGCCATACATTTTCAATCGAAACCGTGGTGCTATTTTCACTTGTGTACCGTGTTCCATCTAACAATCAGACACACCGGCTCACAAGAGGAAATCCGGTAAGCTGATCTTAGCGCAATTTACATTTGCGCAATCTGAAAGTGCGTAATCGTTCGCTACCCGATATTACCGTCATATGCCAAAATGCGCAGAATTATATCTTTTACGTGATAAAAGTAAGCACAAGAATGAGTAAAAAAATGTTCGACAGTCAATTAGCATCCCAACTAAAAAGTGGATTTTGAGGAGTCTAATTATTGAAATCCATTTATCTTAGCTATGCTAACATATGATGGATGTAATTTATATCTCATTTGAAAGCCATGTAGATCCTCTTTCGACCCCTAAAAACCGTTTTTTGTAAAGTTGACTAATCGGCGAGATATAGTCCAATTAGCATGAGTTTGATTTTTTTCGATTTTGACTACGGGTTCAGGGCCATCTGCAAGCGCGCATTAACACGGGAAGGCAGGACTGTAAGACTGGCTGGTTCTGGTGCAGAATTTAACGGAAAATCTGATTTATTTTTGCATTTTGGTTTTTTGAAAATTAAAATGTGGTCAAAACGCGATTTTTGAAAATTGTCATTTTTGGATGCTTGCTAAACATTCGAACGCCTATAACTGGCATTTTTTGCAAACATTGTGTTTCGATTTTGTGACTTGTTGGAAGCCCATTTAAAGAGCTTCATAATGACACATTACATGTCTCTTTATGTTTTGTATTCTTGAATAAAATAATTTAAAATACAAAAAGTTCCATTTTTTGAAAATCGAACTTCTTACAAATTTTGGATAGAAGACTTCAGAGCCTATGTCGAAAATTAAAATTTTATGCCATGTGAAAGAGCGCTCAATTTTGGTTGTAGAAATTAGGGTAGGGCAATTGTCGGACAATTGTCCCGTCATTTTTGACACCAAAACCACCCGAAAAACCAGCGGGTCTTCTATATAAATGACGGTGGTTTCATCTTGGTTTTATGACTTTCTCAAAATTTTACAAGGCATATTTTAAAAAAAACACCATGTTGTAGCGCATTTAAAATTGCATGAGATACAATTATAAAGCCTTAAGTGAAAAGTGCCAGTTATAGCCGTTTGAATGTTCAGCAAGTATCCAAAAATGACAATTTTAAAAAAATTTTAACCACATTTTCAAAAAACCAAGGTACAAAAATAAATCAGATTATCCGTTAAATTCTGCACCAGAACTTGCCGGTCTTACAGTCCGGCCTACCCTTTTTAATAAAACAAGGTCCGATAAAAATAACTATAGCTTGGCTGAAATGGATGCAGGAAATGTGTAGTTCCATTCTAAAATTTCGTTTTTCCGGTCCAACTATTGGAAAATAATTTCTAGACCATGAGAATAGATAAAATCACTTTACAGAACGAAAAATCGCTCCCTCAATGATTTCGACATCAAACCAATGTTTCCATAATGAGAAGATTTTCTGACCCTAGTAGCGAATACCACACCCTCATCCTAGTATAAGTTAACTATTTTCTCATTGAAAAAAATGAAATGGGAACAACTTCACAATATGGACCCCAAATTTTAGGGTTGGGGTTGAGATGCGCACACCCACATACCTTAGACACAAATCACTCGAAAGTGACTCGAAATGGGCCAAATTCTAGGATGCAAATCGCCATCGAGGAGGAACTTCCTATCCAAATACCTGTGGAAAAAGAAATTTGAAGGACCAGACTCACTTTTTGTTTTGTGGAAACATGTGTCCGAGGTTTTTGTCTCTAATAATGGTGAAATTGCTGTGAATCAAACGTTTGATTGTGAATGGGACTATGACGTGTTCGACGAATAAATAAATAATGTCGTTGTTAATCTGATGTTGTTTTCATTGGTTTTAAACAAAACTATGCAAAAAATGACATTTCGGAACAGCAATTTGAAGGCTAAAATTTGGGGTCCATATTGTGAAGTTGTTCCTGAAATGACTATTTTCTCAATGAGAATGTTGAAGTTAACTATTTCCTCATTGAGAAAATATTCTCATTTTTAGGGTTGTCGACCGGTCGAAATTTTCGACTCGACAGGTCGAGTCGAGGTCGAAGGTCGAAAGTCGAAAGTTTCGACCGGTCGAGTCGAGTCGAAGGTCGAAAGTCGAAAGTTTCGACCGGTCGAGTCGAGTCGAAGGTCGAAAGTCGAAAAAAGTCGACCTTTCGACCTCAAAGGTCGAAATCGACCGGTCGGGTCGACAACCCTACTCATTTTGAAAACACTGCATCCGACTTCCTACATTCATTGAATTTGCCGTACTATGACCAAGAATTGTATGCAAAAAACGCAAAAAAAAATTTTGACGTAAAATCGAAAGTAAAGATTCTGGGTCCCAAATTAAGTACAAATCTTTAAATAAAGTACGTTTCGCAGCCCAGTCTTAGATTCGTTTTTGGAAACTTTACCTTTGGATACTTGTACTTCTGGGGGTTTTCTTGTTGTGTCTCTGCTTCATGCAGCTTTAGATCAGAGGTAGAATCCATTAATTTAGCTTCTATTGCATCAGTTGTGACGCCTAATTTCTGAAGCTCCTCCTGCTTTCCTTTTTTCATTTTTTCTCCTTCTAATTTGGCCGCTTCCTTGGCTTGCTTCAACAAAAGACGGTGTTGCTGATTTTTATAAGGCAGCCAGGATAAAAAGCTCTACAAATTTAATTTTAAATAAGTTTCTACATATTCTCCTCCATATTACAGACCTGTATTAAAATTTGTAGTACATTCAAATCGATCTTTGACCTCCATTCTTTCAAGTCTTTGTTTTGTTCCATGTACTTGGGAATAGAGTCTAGCAAAGCCAGAAAATAATGGACTGCAGTTTGCATGTCTTCAGTAGTCAACACTGGTCCAAATATTCGCTCAGCACACTCTCTGCGAGAAGGAAATTCAAAGGGTTTTGCTGGCGAAGCTGTCTGCAATTAGATGGCTTAGATACCGTAAAACGTATGTTACTAGACCCCCTCTAATAGAAGATCCCCTCAACTTTGAGGGCCTGTGTCTCTGAGCAGAGAAAATATTTTGCAAAGCTCTTTTGTATGTTTTCTTAACTACTGCAACCCCACCGAGTATATTTTTTTCGTTTACAGTCGAACCTGGCTAACCCGTCACTCCAGTAACACGTCACCCCCGCTAACCCGTCACTTCAAAAGAATTTGGTTGGCCGAGAAAGAAATTCCGCTAATCTTACCCGCATTAACCCGTCACCCCTGTTAACCAGTCACCCTGCGTCCACAATCAACAAAGAAAATTACCCTTGATAAGCCGTCACCTAGCATATTGCGGAAAAGTTCTCAAATTTCCGCCAACTTTTTTAACCTTTTGTGTTTCATCACGCCTTGGATTAGGTCTTTTATCAAGAGCAAAGGAAGTCGCAAAAGCAAAGTAGGATCAAGGACTTCTTCCATACTGTTTAGCGTCTGATTTGGGTGGTTGAATTGTTAGTTGCTCGAATAAACGATTCTTATCGATACTTGCTGTTTGTAATCCTACACGCTCGGTAACCCGTCACCCTGGCTAACCCGTCCCCTGGCTAACCCGTCCCCTGGTCTCCAAGGGTGACGGGTTAGCCAGGTTCGACTGTATTGGTTTACACTTAGAAAGCTTGAATTCGACCAAAAATTTTCCCGATTTTTTAAAGGTTGAAAAATAATAAACCCGGGTCTATTGATATAGTTTACGGTCAGTCAAAAACAAACTGAATTTTTGGCTAGTCAAAGATAAAGAAATAAAAAAAATTCAGTATTCGAGCGAGATACCTTCTCCTAAAATGAGAAAGGCAAATACCATAAGACGTTTTACGGGCTTTACGTTCGGTTTTGTCCGTCTTCTCCTTATTCGACAATTAGCAAGTTATATGTCATTTCAAAGCTAACATCCAGGGCCATGCTCTAATTATACGCCATGGCGTATAATTTTTCAATCTCTGTGTGGATAGAAGCTCCTATTACACTCGAAGCAAAAAACAGGGACGCGAAGCGGCCCTGTGTGGATAGAGGCTTCTATTACACTCGAAGCAAAAAACAGGGACGCGAAGCGGCCCTGTGTGGATAGAGGCTTCTATTACACTCGAAGCAAAAAAAACGCTTTTCTCTTCCTCTTTCTTACTAATTCGAAGCCCTGGTCTCTAAAATAAAAAATAAATAAAATTTGGGATTTTAATTTTTGGCCAATTTTTCTAGCAACTTTCTAGTTCTAACAATTTTCGTAAAATGAAAGTGGGTATTTTCTCTCTAAATAAAATTTCAGATGGTTTATTTGGACTGAAATACAGAGTCCAGGAGGTTTCGGATAATTATAGCATGAGGTATAGTTAGAGCACTTACGGTAGTTTTGCAAAAAATTATGTATAAAAAACAAATTTTTCGGTGACTTCTCATCCGCGTATAATTTTTTGGTTAAATCTTGTTGACAACAACTAACCTGTTGAGCAGACGACACAGGTGACACTGAATTTGTTCCGTTTGAAGTAATCTTCGATTTCTCGTTTTTCTTGTCAGTTGTTCTCTTGTTAGCTCGATTCGGAGTGACTACATAGTCACACAAGTTTAGGGATGACTTTTTCTTTTGTTGATGTTGCGGTTGGTCTACAGATGGAGGCGATTGAATTTCGGTGGGTGCAGTGAACATTTCCATTATTTGAATCATAGATGCCATTTGTTTTTGTCTTTCCAAGTCCTCTTCCATGATCTGGCGGTAGCATGACGAGGCATCAGTGCTCATTGCAAGCTGAAAATACTATATATTACTTCAAGCAAAATAATAAATAAAATAATTTCATGGAATCTAAAAACATCTTTGTTTTAACGCTCAAGCGTAATACTTTTATTTTTTTTCGACTAAGAAAATTAAATTTTCAAACTTCAGTGTTTTTAATACTAAAATCGAGTACAGTCAACTCTCGATTTAACGAATATTTCTTTTTTATTACTCTTTTGTCTGCTCAGAGGCCGTACTCTCACGTTAACTAACGGCGACTTCCGATTGAGAGTATGGGCTCAGGCTATTAATTTTGCAAGTACGTTTTAATCTCGAGGCTAAACTACACTGTACCGATTACCTGAAAAACCCCAAAATCATCCCTTTTCAACGACTTAGGGTCTAATACGCATATAAACATGCTTATAGCTCGTGTACGACACCTTTCACCAAAAAATTTTCTGAACTAATTTTGCCTTAATGTAAAAGGTTAAGTGGATACTTTTCAGATACAAAAAAGTAAGACATAGTTTTAAAAAATAGATGCTGCTGTCTTTTTGCGCTAGTCAAAAAACATGGTGAAATACCTCGAAACCAGTCATTTGCCTTGATGCCATAAGGCGAAAAGTAAAATTTTGACCAAAATATTTTTCCGTCAAAAAGTATTTACCGCCATCTAAAATCATATTTTAAGCAAAAGTTGGCCGGTAAGAACGATTTCAGGTGTGGTATAGTATCATCTTGCCACTCTTGTTTTAACGAGTAATTCAAAACGGTACTTATCCTTTATCCGGACCCCACCTTTCACTACTAGTGATTCACTAGTAGTGAAAGGCTAAAGTACACTATTGGGGTAGCTCAAAAGTGCGTTTTTTTAAGGGAAAGTATGTCTCAGGCCCTAAAAACGATGGAAAAGGCGAAAAAAAGTGTGTGAAGGACGTTTTTCGAAAAAAGAATTAAATAAAAAAGGAAGTAAAGTTCATTGAGAGGTGCAAAAAATAGGTGGGGTCCGGATAAAGGATAAGTACCTTCAAAACAATTTATTAGCTGGCTCTCGAGTTAACGAACATTTCTGTCGGTCCCAGGGGTTCGTTAAATCGAGAGTTGACTGTATTTTCCTAACTATTTTTTGAAGTGAATCAGAAAAATTATGCCAACAGAAGAATCAAGAAAAGAAAGTAGTCTAAAAATATTTTAAAAGGACGCCTATAAGCATTTTTTACACTCAAGCAATTTGTAAGGTATTTGTCACAAAAAAAATAAAAAAACGGCAGATTTATTAAATATATTTGCATTTAACGCTTTAAACTTTTTTTATTACCTTTTAGCTAAATATTTGGCATTGGTTTTTGGCTCCCTTTTAAACAGTATTTACACCAATGAAGAGACTTTTTTTTGAAAGTCTAGTTGTTTGTTCTCTGCATCGTCGTTAAGCTGGTAGGCCTCTAATACTTAGATATTAAAAATTTTAACACCTATAATTTTTGATATACGTAGGTCTAATTAAAAAATATGATACAGTCGAAATTGGTGGTCTCATAGATTATATGATGAAAGTCCAATTTTTTAAAATAAACTACGAATAACTTTTTGAATTCGCGGTTTTTGGCCGAGATTTTTTTCATTCGAAAGAGGAGAGTCTGGCAATTTTGTTGGTAGCAAACATGTCGTTTGCGCCAGATATATGACCGCAATGTGACCGGTCATGTGACCGAGGTTCAACCCTAGCAAAAACAAACTAGGGCGTTTATAAAAAAAACACCTTGTAAATAACAGCTCTATTTCCTGAAAAACTATGTATGAAACCCCAATATTAAAGATTTTCACTAGGGTAGGATCGGGTTGATTTACCGGACTTGTTCGATTTACCGAACAATTAACCGAAAACCAAATTCATCGGCCAAACTGAATCTCGAAAAATCAGAAAAAAGTGACAAAAAAACCAAAACTGTATCGAGACCGGTTAAGCGACCGAAAATAAAAAAAGGGTTTGCAAAAAACGGTTGAGTATAGAATACATCCTCCCCACGCAGAAGGGTCAGATGGAGGAGATAACCTCATATTCGTGTTTCTCGACCCTGATTTCATGAGAAACACGCGTGTTTTTTTGAAATCTGAGCAAAAAAAATTTTTTTTTGAACATCATGGTTTTTTAGTCAAAATTTCAAAATTTAAATTGGCGCCTTTTGAATTTTATTGGGTTGTTCGATAATTATCCAGCGTTTTTTTATTTCCTACAAAACTTTATTTTTTGTAACTTTTCTTTTAAGTATGTGATCTTTTGCAACTATGAAGGAAGACGTCTACAAGGCGCAACTCGATCGTCTCCAGCGTGCGATCGAAAGCAAAAGACCGCTGAAAAAGGATGCCATAATCTTCCATCAGGACGGAGCCCGACCGCATATCAGAGCTGACGTTGTTGCCTCAATCGAAGACAAAAGATGGGAGCTGCTGCCGCATCCGCCGTATTCGCCAACATAAGCACCCACAGACTACCACGTCAACCGCTCGCTCCACAACTGGCAGCTTGGGAAAAAGTTTGCAAACCTTCAAGAAATTGTTGATGACATAAGACAATGGATTGCTTCAAAGACACCGGATTTCTTCGCTCGTGGAATCAACCTTCTGCCATACAAATGGGAACAGGCAATGGAATTCGATGGAGAGTACCCTCCGGAAGATTAGTTGTTGTTGTGGTTGATTTGTTATTGTGTTTGATTTGATTAATAAAAATGGTTGATGAATTGTTTTTCCAAAGTTAAAAAACGCTGGATAATTATCGAACAACCCAATAAAACTGAATAAGGACTGTATTGGGAGGGAAAAAGAATAAAAGGGGCTACTTTTATGGCAAAATAATAAAAAAAAAGGTAGATGATTTTATTTTTTGGCCGTCTTACCATGTTTTTCAACTAGGGCCGTGGCAAAAAGAGACTCTACATACATTTTATGATTAAGAGTCTTGCTCGTAATCATGTCTAAGGTAAGTGAGTGCGCGCATCTCTAACTCTTGAGCCCCCTGCGCCCACCTTCGGGATCGAAGGGGGTCCCCCAGTAAAAAAGATTTTTTACCTTGGTCCCCCGAGGTAAAAAAGCTTGGGGGCTTGGGGTTGAGATGCGCACACCCACATACCTTAGACACAAATCAGTCGAAAAAGACTCTGGATGCATAAAAAAACATGTATACCAGAATTTCTATATGAAGTAGGCCTTAGTATTCAAAACTATGTTCAACATCTTCTTGTTAGTGGGCCCTGTGTGATTAGTGGCCTCTTTTTATTCCTTTCCCCCTCCCAACACAGCCCTCATTCTTTTTTAAAATTCAAAAGGCACCAATTTAAATTTTGACTAAAAACCATGATATCCCCCTGTGGTTCGAAAAAATTTCTTTGCTCAGATTTCAAAAAACACGCGGCTTTCTCATTAAATCGGGGTCGAGAAACACGAATATGAGGTTATCTCCTCCATCTGACCCTTCTGCGTGCAGGGATTCTATACTGCAACCGAAAAAAAAACTATTTTTATCCGAATGGTCCAAAAAACCTTCTGACCTTAAAATAAATATAAGTTTGTGTAACCAAATTTCGGTTGCTGTTGACCTTATAATTTGAATTTCATTAATGATTCTTTCTGAAAAATGAGAGTTTTGCATGTATGAGAGGCAAACCCTGCAATTAATGTTCCATTTTTTTAACAACACCACAACCAACAAAACACAACAAAAAGAAGAGTAACAGCTGTTTGGTTGAAATAAAGAGAAAGAAAAAATATGACTTTAATTTATATAATCTATTTCCTCTTGCTCTCACACATCCTCATTACTAGGCAAACCAACTTGAACAAGCAAACACAGGTAAGTTTCTTTTCTTAAGGTGCTTGCTGCTTCATTTCTTATTCCTTTTTATTCATTGTTTAGTCGCTTGCTTACAGAAAACCGCCTGAACTGTAAAATAAAATTATCATCTTCTGTTAATGCCATCTTGATTTACTATAGCGGCTCTATATGTGCTGGGGGTGCTCCCGAAAAAAACATGCCTTGGTCCCCCCTGTTGATTTTTTTCGAAAATTTTTTTTGCCCGAAAGTCTCAAAAACGTGTGTGAAATCATATGAAACTACATATTTTTTCAGAAAAATGTACTTCACCGAAAACGAGAGGTTTATCGTCGATTTCAATGCTTGCGAAGACATGGACTTTTCGCAAATCAATCTTCAACGAATTTTTTTACTGGAGAATATCTCAAGCATCAAATGGTTGGCTCAAACTAGGATGATACCTAATTCGGTGGTTTGTCAGAAGTTTGTCAAAAATTAAAAACAATGGGGGGACCAAGGCAAAAAATTTTGAAATTTTTCGAAAAAAATCAACAGGGGGACCAAGGCATGTTTTTTTCGGGAGGACCCCCAACACATATAGAGTCAAAATGCGCCTTTGTTCCCTGTTTTTTGAAAATTTTCAGTCCAATTCGTTTTCCCCAGGTTTTATTCGGCCTACAACTAGGAAATTTTTATTTCTATAAAGAAAAGCGCTTTCGGGCGGCTGTAGTACATCTAGGGGGTGACACACAAATACTGCATTATTAAAAAACAAAAAATTGTGTAGTTAGTTACTTGCCCTATCAGTTTTCCCAGGAAAATCAATGACAAAAGTTAAGCTCCCAGGGAGCTCTTCGATAAGAATTACAAAAAAAATCAACTATAAATACAACCACTTTTTACTAAACACAGCAACAAGAATGAAAAGCGACCGCAAATTTTAAATAAAAAATTTGAAATAAAACTTTTTAAAAAATGGTGCAGTAATTAGTGTCACCCTATACTAGGCTCAACAACATGGTAGTAACAGAATACCGTATTTTCTCTATTAATAGACCCTCCTCCCCAAATCGGAATTTTTAAAATTAATTTTTCATTTTACCCTATTTTGGGTACCGACCCTCAGGCATGTTACATACCAAAATGTAGCTCAGCTTTCCAGCTACATTTTGGTATGTAACATGCCTGAGGGTCGGTACCCAAAATAGGGTAAAAATGAAAAAATAAATTTTAAAATATTCCCGATTTCGGGAGGGTCTATTAATAGAGAAAATACGGTATACGAATTCAGTTTTACAGTAGAGGTGGTTTCCTTACGAGAAAACACTGTTCAACCTTAACTATTGCATTTGTTTCAGTTTGTAAGATGATTCGGTCCCGCAGTCGTAGTCATATACCTACTAACCAGATCTTACGTTTGCGTCAGAAACAGCCCCACTTTTTCCTGTTCGACGATTGTCTTTCAGAAGAGTGCCGCCAAGAAGAGAAAACTCAAGATGGAAATTCAGAATCAAAAAATTCAGCTTTTGATTCTAGGTCAGCCTCACATTTGCTTCCTGCGCCAAAACTCTTTTTATCATCTATGGCCGAAACAGGAAGAGAAGGCATTTTAACAAGGTTGTGGAATCTTCTTGAAGGTTAGCTTTGGTCTTAAAGCAAGGCTTTCAATTTTTTCGATATTTTTAACTAAAAATAGTTAAATATAATTTAAAAAAAAAGTTATTTTTGGGTAAAAAGGGTTGACAGATAATAATTTTGTAGTTTTAGTGTATTTTTTTACTTAGCAATAATTTTAGGCAATTAAAAAAAATTCTGGTTAATCGATTCATCTGAGAATGAAAGCAAGTTCACATACACAGTCAAACCTCGATAAACCGCCACCCAATTTTCAAAACAGGTGGCGGTTTATCGAGGTTTCACTTTTGTTGAGAGAAAATTTTTATCTTTCTAAAAAACGATCGGCAAAATCGCAATCCTCATGATATTTGCGACCAGATTGTGCAAACAGAACTACTAAAACAGTTCGGAAATCGGGCTAAAAAAGTGTCGGACTCTAGGTGGGAACGAACTTTTTGGGGTGGCGGTTTATCGAGGTTTGACTGTATAGACCATTTAAAGGAGGACAGACTTTAAGGGGGGATTTTATTTGGAAAAGGGGATTTTCCGAACCTTAGTTAATTTTATTTTTAACCCTTTATTTTTTCACACCAAACGATTGAACCGTGAATCCACCCGACGAAAAAAAATATCAGATCACAACTTCGAAATAAATTTCTTTCGAAAAAATTTGCCCTGGTCCAAATCAAAGGAGTCCCGGTAGCTTTCGGAGTTATGGTGAGTTATAGTGGACATAATCATTTACAAGTTTGTACTTAAAGTGACGCTAGAAAGTGGGGCTACATTTTGAGTATAGTGTTGTCTATGACCATGTTTGCAAAATTTACGAAACAACGAAAGTTCTGAAAAAATTCCAAAAATTTCCGAAATCCTGAATATTTTGTCAGAAATTTCGTTTTTTCGTAAATTTTGCAGACATGGTCATAAACCGCTTCATACTAAGAATGTAGCCCCACTTTCTAGCGTCACTTGAAGTACAAACTTGTAAATGATTATGTCCATTATAGCACTGGTAAAAACGTAGGTTCTAAAATAACTCCGAAAGCTACCGGGACTCCTTTGATTTGGAGCAGGGCAAAATTTTTCGAAAGAAATTTATTTCGAAGTTGTGATCTGATATTTTTTTCGTCGGGTGGATTCACGGTTCAATCGTTTGGTGTGAAAAAATAGGGGTTTAAAATTAAAAATCAAATTAACTAGGGTTCGGAAGACCCTCTTTTCTAGTCAAAATCCCCCTTAAAGTTTTTCCTCCCTTAAAATGGAAGGATGGAAATTAAGATTAGAATAATGTGTTGTGTCGTGCGTTTCGAATGTCGTGCGTTTCGAAAAATTAAGGCGGGTACCAGCATATTTTTCTTTGTCTAAAGCTTTTTACATACGTGTCATCGATATTTTTCAAGTTTTCTGCCTTATTTTAAAAAGTACCATGGGGCGATATATCACCAAAACTAGTGTAAAACAGAACTATTCAAAAGCTTTTGCTGGTCTCGGCTGTTTTCGCAATGTAACGCATAGATATGCTACTATAAAAAGATGAAAGGCGTTTCCGTTTATCCATAAGTGGGCAGTTTCTTTAAGAAATTTTTTAAAATGGTTCAAATGTTCTTCAGTTTTGCTCTTTTCCAGTGTATTTGCCTCCTTTTAACAGATAAAATTTAACTGCTGAGAAAGAATGCAACTTTGCGGTGTGAAAAATAAATTAAATAATAAAAGCGAAGATGGCTCATCTATCTATAGCATGGGAAACCCTAAGCTGACCCAGACAAACCCTCAAAAGGAAGTGAAGCTAGAGAAATATATGTGTATGCTTGTTTTGGGAATAGATGAGCAGCTGGACAAAAAAGAGCATGACTAGGCCATGAAATAAGGCAGATAGCTACCAAAAATGAGCTAAGTTGTGGTTCAAAGTAATTTGAACTCATTTTAGAGCTACTCTAATCTGCTTCTTATTAAATTAGCACATTTGTTTATTATTTATTTTTAGTTTTGTTGAAAAAAACAAATCAATAAAAACAAAGTTTTTGGCTGTTGCTAATGGGAAATTGTTATTCATTGGTTAGCACAAAAGAGAGAAAATAATATAGAATGGAAATAGTTCTGTGGATTGTTTGATCAAAAGCACCTTTTTATTTTCTAAAAAATTTTAAATACAGTCGAGCCTTGTTTATCCGACAACCACTCAAGTTCGTTCCCGCCTTGGGTCCGACACTTTTTTCAGCTCTATTTTCAAAGCCTTTTGCCAAATGTGATTCGCCAGTCTAGTCCCAAATATCGCAAGGATTCTGATTTTGCCGATCCTTTTTTCCAAAATCCTTTAAGGTTGCCGTAAAGACCCGCGGCTCTCGGTTATCCGACATCTGATTTTTAAAAAGGGGTGTCGGATTACTGAGACCCGCGGGTTTTCACGGCAACCTGAAAGGATTTTGGAAAAATAATCCAAAATTTTCTGGGCCACCCTGTAGGTTCTAAGGTTTAAAGGGAGATTCCGTTTACTGTTTCTACATTAATAAGACTTCACAAGAAAGAACGATTGATCCTACTTGGATATACCCCCCCCCTCCCCATCAACTTTTTTAAAAGTGTTTACAAACACCCTATATCGACCTAAAATCGCCTCAGAAGCTCGAAAAAGACATTATTTTCGAGTTCTGGTCAATAAAAAATTGAGTTTTGGGCATTTTGAAATTTCGAGTTTTTGCCTGTTTTGCCATGTTTTTCAGCATGGAACTTGGCAAAAAAAACTCTTAATGCATGTTTGATCAAGAATCTTTCTCGGAATTATGTCTAAGGTAAGTGAGTGCTCGCATCTCTAACCAACCAAGCTCCCTGCGCCCACGAAGGGGGCTTGGTTGCTTTGGGGTTGAGATGCGCACACCCACATACCTTAGACACTCGAAAGTGACTCTGGATGCATGAAAAATGTATGCGTACCAGAGTTTCTTTATGCGGTAGGTCCCAGTCAACAAAACTATGTTCAACATCTTCCTTTTTTGCACAAGATTTGCCCGTTTTTTGGCCCCACCCCCTATGAAATTTGTTTATTCCGTTTATTAATATAAAATTGCTTCAATAAGGTACTTTTAAGTATCCTCAAAACCATAGTTGGACACCGCCACCGCCGGCGGTGACGCCGGGCGGCGGCGGCGATCTTTTATAAGACCGGCGGCGCTGGCGGCGGCGCTGTTTTTTCGAGCGTCCAACTGTGCTCAAAACTTAACTTTTTATTGACCAGAACTCAAAAATAATGTCTTATTCGAGCTTCTGAGGCAATTTTAGGTCGACATAGGATGTTTGGGATCACTTTTTAAAAAAATTGATTTGGGGGAGGGGGGTATATCCAAGTAACGCCGAACTATTCAACTTTATAAAAAATTTAATTAATTTTTTGTGGTTGCAGCTCCCCGAGATATGCTCCAAGGGCGCCTTGGCGACTTGATTCAAGATGGGATTGCAGAGGGTGAACATATATTTAGCATTTTTCATCCAACTAAAACGTTTGCAGGTCAACGCTTTGCCCTGTCCTCAGACCTGTGGCGCTGGACTTGCCCTAGCTCATCAAAGTGTGAATTATTGTTGACCATAAGAGTGGACCAGCAACCTGCGCACATGCAAGAGTTCAGCAAACAAGTAGTCGTTTGGATAATTGACGTGGTCGGTTTCGATTGTGTTTAATAAATATTTATTTTTTTGATGTAGTCAAAGCTCGATTTAACGGGCTTCTATTTTTTAAAAAATAGGCCGTTAAATCGAGGTTCCACCGTAAGAATCAAAAAGCTTTTTTTTCAATTTTTACTAATTACTTCCCCTAACATACCGTATTTCTTCTAATTGCCGCACATGTGCGCTTATTTTTCAATCACCCGAAAATCGGAAATTTTCAAATTCGATCTAGAGATTTTCGGGTGCTTAACCAAGATCTGAAAAGTGGAATCGGTAGAGCTCGCGGGAGTTAAGAAAATGCATCAAACAGCTTAGCAAAATATTCACTCTGCTCTGAGATATAAGTCTTTAAAGTTAGGGGTGTGCGGTAATTAGAGACTGTGCGGCAATTCGAAGAAATACGGTATATAATTTTTACCACTAAAAAAAATATAGATTCTAAATAAATAAAAAATTAGGAAAAATCAGCCTTGGTGACCAAGTTACGATTTTTTAAGATGGAGTCAAATAGAGGCAAAGTGGCTTAATCTTTTAGACACAGGTAGGGTTGTTAAGCGAAAAGCCGAAATGTCAAAAAAAAAAATTTGCCTAAAATTGCGTTTTTATCTATGCTGACATCAATTTTTTTTTATAAAATCTTACAGTAAAAAATATCCTAGAATATAAGCTTTCAAATGACACCAAAATTGCATAAGGGTCATATAAAAACACGGATACCGTAAAACCTCTATTAATAGACCCGGGTCTATTATTAGAGGTCACAACTCCTGAAGTCGTTTGTGGTATTGTGTTTTTAGCTATGAAAAATCCAACATTTTTATTCACACGACCACTCAAAAAATAGCCCTTTTTCTTAGCTACATTTTGAGTGGTGGTGTGCTTAAAAATGTTGGATTTTTCATAGCTAAAAGCACAATGCCACAAACGACTTGGGGAGTTGTGATCTCTAATAATTAGAGGTGATGACGGGACGGGATCCTGTCGGGATCCCGATCCCGCCCGATCTGATTTTGGTCCAAAATCCCGTCCCGAAATCCCGCCCGACCATTTCCCGAAATCTCGATCCAGAAAATCGTCAAATCCCGACGCGATTTTTTATAGCATTTTCATCAATTATTCATTATTTGTTTAATGAATTCTGCTGCATTGTTTCCGCTTTTGTACGTTGCTGCGCTCTTTATCTTTTTTGCATTTTCAGATGAGTGTTATTTAGAGCATCGATCTTTTTGCAAAGCTGTCGGCTACTGAAGCGAAATGTGGAGTGTGCGGCAATGTCATCAAGATGTCGGGCGGTCGCACCGCCCAATTGAATGTTTGCTTATAAAGTGATGTTCATTGTTAATGATTTTTTAAATGGCTGCGTGTGTGCGTGGGGTAAAAGAAAGGTTGTTAAAGGCTACTGAGTGCAGAAATGATGCGACTAGTGGTAATTTTACACTTAGATTTGATATTAGCACAATCCCGAAATTTGTTCGGGATCCCAACGGGATCCCGAATTTTATTTTCCAAAATGGCGATCCCGAAATATTTTTCGCTAAAAATCACGTCCCGAAATCCCGCCCGAACCGGTTTTATCACCTCTACTAATAATAGACCCGGGTCTATTATTAGAGGTTTTACGGTATTTATATAAAAACATCTTCGGTCTGAAAAGCCGAAAATAAAAAATTCTTCGAATTTTTTATTGACATTTCGGCTTTTCGCTTGACAACCCTAGACACAGACTAAATATTCTCAAAATTCTCTGTTTTTAGTTCAAAAAATATGCTCCACAACTCAAAGTAGAAGTTCGCTACCATCGTTTGACTAACAGCTATGCTTTCTACCTTACTGCAAACTACTTAAGGTATGCTTTTAATTACTAATTGGTACGAGATAAGTTCTTGGCGGATTTTCAAAGCCTTATATTTTATAAATCTTGGAATCATGTATCTTTTCTCCTAATACCATTTTGTAGCCCTGCATCTCCTCTTTCAAATGGCATATCGAACTTTCTCGACTTTTTTCAGGAAAGTCACTTTTTGGCTCCAATCTTTTGTGAGGTCATTTCGATAAGTTGACAAGAGTTTTCATCACTTTGAATGATCAAATGTTTTTCGGGTTTTCAAGCGTCACGACATCATCTTATAACCATAATGTAGCGCAACTCAAGATCTACAAAACCCATGTTACAGAATAATTTTTTAAGATCTGAGTGTTAAGGTATGGACTTCTGGAAAAATTCCGAAATTCCAAAAAATTGCCGACCCCCATTTGCCGGCCATCCCAGTTGCCGGTCCCCGATTGCCAGCCATATATATATTTTCATTAAAGAAATTATATTATTTTTAGTTGTTTCTTAACGGCTTAGGCTTAGATCCGTACATAAGTTGAATGATTAGGAAATTTCTTTGAATTGGCGGGGGACAACCGTGGCCGTAGACGGCAATGGCCCTTCAAATGGAAAAATTATTTTACTTATCAAAAAATATACTCTTGCAAATATACTAAGAAAAAAGATTATCCCTAATTTTTTAGAAAGACAAATAAAAGCTGCCCGTTTTTTCAGAAAAGTTGCCCGTTTTTTATCATATTTCCAATTTTTTAACTTTACCTATCTTTTATATAAGAACTTGACATGTAAACCTTATTCATTAGGCTGTTCAAACAATAAAGTACACCAAAAATACTTTAGAGCAATTTATTGTATATATTTTGTTTTTATCGCGGCGTAACGCCTTTAAAACGCCGGCAAAAATTAAACGCCGGCGTTAGAACAATCCTGTTCTCGTTTCATACCCCAACTATAACGGACTCCCTCTAATACGGACATCTGAGGCCGGTCCCCAACGGTCCGTTATAGGTGGAGTCGACTGTATAAAAAACACATAAAAGCTTTGGGCACAAATTTCCGTTCATATCAAAAACCATTTTCCCACCTAGGTTATGAATTTGTCGGGGATGAATTAACTGCTGTTCCACACATTTGATCACCACCTTGGCCTACCGTATTTTTTCTAATAGCCGCACAGTCTCTAATTACCGCACACCTCTAACTTTAAAGACTTATATCTCGGAGCAGAGTGAATATTTTGCTAAGCTGTTTGATACATTTTCTTAACTCCCACGAGCTCTACCGATTCCACTTTTCAGATCTTGGTTAAGCACCCGAAAATCTCTAGATTGAATTTGAAAATTTCCGATTTTCAGGTGATTGAAAAATAAGCGCACATGTGCGGCAATTAGAAGAAATACGGTATCTTGCACTTAAGGTTTTGTCTAAGTTAGAAAAAGATTTGTTTTTATTCAAAAATTTCGATTTCCTTTAATGAGTATAGTTATGGCCGGCAAATGGGGGCCGGCAATCAGTTTGGCCGGCAACTGTCCTTTTACCATAAAAATATCATCTACCGTCTTCAAAAACACACATCGTTAGTTCCCTTGTAAGAGTTTTCTCTACAACTTTCATTATGATACCAAAAACAAATTTAAAATATGTGCTTATTTGAGTTATTTTTACCACAACCAGTTGGTATATTTTGCAGCCTTTTGAAAGGTGCAGAGCTTTGCCATCTAAAGAAGGCTGTTCGACCACTGAATAACCAGTACTTGCACAGACGTTTAGCTGGGGGCATGTTGCACGACTTTTGTGTGGAACAGGCCCATTGCTTTGAAAACATTGAGAACAAGGCAGAATTTCTAGAAGGATGGGAGCGATCACTAATCCTCAAGCAAATGGTAGACATGGTCAGGGCACCTAAGGGCGGACTTAAATTCAAGTTATTGGGCCAGTCAGAGCAAGTCGAGAAGATCTCCAACTTCCAAATCAGTGAGGGCAGAGCCGTAGGTAGTATTAAAAATATTTTTTTCTATTTTCTTACGACAAGTATTTTGTTTAGTATCTGCCCTTCGCTCGCTTGGTGTTGTAGAATTCATGCTGCCTCTGCATGAAACACACAAACTTAAGTGGTTACGAAAAAAATGGGTGTTTGCTTTTTTTGAGCCGCAACCCTTGGAAGAGATTAAAGAGTACTTTGGCACTGAGATTTCATTATATTTTGCATGGCTGGGGCACCTCACAACTGCCCTCTGGGCACCAGCTATACTTGGTTAGTTATTTGGCTAGTTTATTTTATAAGGAAACTGTAAAATACAATTTGCACATTCTCTATCTCATATAGCACAGTTAATTACTATGGAACTTATTTACTTGGGGGCCTAAGCCGCTGATTCACAAGCACGCATTTAGCAAAGTAACTGACTAATTAGATACACACAAAAGACCAGAAGGACGCAGATTTCGACAAGCCCCTTTGAGTCCGTCCTAACATGCGCTGGCCTACTCTGCGCCTTCACCCAAGCGAAAAAGTTGATTGTACATAAGGGGAGTAAGCACCCGGAGTAAACACGCGCCTTTACTTTTTTAAGCTTGCAAGTATTTTTCATTGTAAAAGAAATGCACATGGATTGCTCAAAATGTGGTATAAATTTACTATTTTTAGGGACTTTGATGTTTATGCTCGGTGGCTTCAAACTCAACAGACTGACTCATTTGGAAGCAGACGATAGTGACGATAGTTTGGTAATAAAAAAGTGAAAAAATTACTTGTGCAAATTATAAATTAAACTTGCAGCTTTTATCAGACATCTGTTTTGTTGCGTTTGCCCTGTTCAATTGTGTTTGGTCCACCACTTATTTGGAGCTGTGGAAAAGAAGGCAAGCTGAGCTGGCTTTTAAATGGGGTACTTATGAATTGCACGATGACCCCCTGATTGATGATCCAAGGCCTGCATTCAAAGTTGGTTCACCAATTATATTTTAAATTATGTTAAGTTATTTAAGGGGGACAGTGTCGCCCCTAATCCAATAACTGGCCGACTAGAGCCCACCTATCCTGTCTGGAAAAATGCTCTAATTCGCTATGGACTCACTTATCCCGCAACAATATTATGCATTTTACTGGTACTCTTAGTGCTTTTTTGCATGTTACAGCTGCAAGATATAACAGATTTGTAAGTTTCGCTAATTTTTCTGATAGTGTATTTTAGTTGTTCCTATTTTAAGATACTTTAAAAAATCTCCTCTGTATCTGAGATGGATCACCTACGTGCCGATGATTGTGCAAGCACTGATCATTATGGTTGGAGACAATTGCTACAGGCATCTGGCACTTTTCTTCAATGACTTGGGTAACAATTATAGACCATTATTTCAAAATAAAAAAAAAATTGAGTACAGTCAAATCCCGCTATTGTTGGCTTTCTTAATTATAGAGCCGCTATATCGACGTTTTGTTTTTTAAATGGAAAAATTATTTTACTTATCAAAAAAAAACCGGCAAAATAAATAAACCTCCAAACTATCGAAATAGAACTGGCAAAAGCCTTCTAAAATCAAAATGAAAAAGTGTTGGACCCAGCTGGGGAACGATCTTGAGGTAGGGCGTTTAATCATGGTTTGACTGTATTCGTGGAATTAAGTGTAATGGCATTATTTCTGTAACAGTTTTTTATTAACTGGAGCTAACAATCCGGTTAACCAATTAGAATACCGTATTTCCTCTAAAATAGCCCTCCTTCCAAAATAGATCCGACACTTTTTTCACCCTGATTTTCGAAGTTTTTTACCACTTTTGTTTTGACAGTCTGGTCCCAAATATCGTGAACATTCCGATTTTCCCAGTCGTTTTTCAAAAACTGAATAATTTTTCCATTTGAAAATGAAAACCTCGATACAGTGGCCCTTTAATTTTAAAATAACGGGCCAGTTTCATTTTCAAATGGAAAAATTATTCAGTTTTTGAAAAACGACTGGGAATATCGGAATGTTCACGATATTTGGGACCAGACTGTCAAAACAGAAGTGTTAAAAAAACTTCGAAAATCAGGGTGAAAAAAGTGTCGGACCCAAGGCGGGAAGGGAGGTGGGGACCACTATATCGAGGTTTGACTGTATTGTTAGACGTTTTGAAAACAGTAAAAACTTTTTTCCATGACAGAAAACTACCGAACAGATGAAGAATACGAGAACTTTTTGATCTCCAAAATAGCCCTGTTCCAAAGTCTTAGCGCCTTTGGATCTCTATTTTGGATTGCCTTCTACTTAAATGATATGTACAGGCTGCAGGAGGTGTGTTTCTGCTCTTTTAGATGTTTCTTTGACTCAATTGCAGACTCTTGCCACCTTATTAATTACGCGCCAGCTGACCCAAAATCTGACAGAAATAGCTATGCCTTTTTTAATGGAGAAACTTCGTTTATGCAAACTAACTTACAAGATGACCAAAACTATGAGCAACCACTCTTTGAGGTCAGATTTTATGAAAATTAACTTGCAGCGGTAATCCAAGGACTTAGTTTTTCTCTAGTTTTAGACAATAATTTTCACGTCCGATTTCCACTACAAGGGTGTTTTTCTGCCTTGACCCCTGGGCTTTGGACTTTTCACGGGGTAAGGGATTATGGTCTCCCCACATGTTCTTTTTTTTTTTAAATTTTTCTGAGTTTTTTATTGTTTGAAAAAGCATCAACAACAACAGTACATCAAGAATAAATTCTCGACACTTTCTCAAAGAATTTTTCTGGATTGTTTCACTTGGCACGACAATTTCATAGGTACCATAGAAAAAATGCAACACAAAAATGTGAAGAAACAACAAGGGAACCGAGGCGAAACGCCATTATTAGGCCAATTTTCGCCAACTTTAAAATAGGCCAATTTTCATGTACAGTCGAGCATAGTTGTGCATCTCCGAAAAACCACCACCGCCGGCGGCGGCGGAGACGTCACCACCGCCGCCGCCGGCGCCCGATATAAAGCGACCCCCGATATAACGAGATTTTTTTGGGGTCCCAAGGGGTCGCGTTATATCGAGACTCGAGGTTATGTGCTTTTGTTCTCGCCTGCCTTTCCATTAGCTGCTTTATGTGCACTGGTTAACAATGGTTAACTGGTTAACACTGGTTAACAAGGGGTAAGGCAAAATAACTTTATTTCGAGGTATTTAACCAATCAAAACATTTTTATTCAAGTATAATAACAAAATAAGTACATTATAACCTCAAAGTTAAACAATCGAAAAGAAATCGGTGAGTTTGCTTTGTTTCTCATTCTTCTTTCGCTCTTGATAAAAGAATTCGTCCAGTTTGTCGCTGTAGCTGAGGATGGCTGGATCGGCGCAGTTCTTCTCCACAAACAGACGAACGAGATTGAAGGCTGTTTGAGCTTCTTGTCGCGTGATGACAGCTTCTTCGGCTTCCTCTTCCATTGGCTCGCTGTCGCTCACGTATTTAAAATTGCGCGAATTTAAAAATTCAAAGTCGCGTTACAACGGGGGTAATTTTATTGGTGCGAACCGACATCAGGGTCGCGTTATATCGAGACTCGACTGTATTGTAAATACATCTAAAAATTTTACAAAAATCAATTTCAAGACCCCGGGAGAAATCTAGATAATTGAAAAATCTAGATAGTAAGGCAAAGTTTTTAGAAGACATGTGGAAGCAGTGCGCAAAAGAAGAGACACTTCCTCAGAATTGTCTTGTTCCAATCAAGACCATCCTATAGCCGACACATGTGAAGAGTCGCGCATACACTATGAAGGCAGTGGTAGTGACACATCAATTGCAAGCAGTCCAAACCACAGCCCCAGCAGAAATTCTTTGTGGTCGTCCATGCGCTTGAGAAGATCTAATGTATCCAATAGGAGTTTGAGAATACTAAATGTAAATACTAAACAGATATATTTGTTTCACTGAAAAGCTGATTTCAGAGTCTTTCCAAATATGGTGCACCAGCTAGTATAAAGTCTAATACACAAAAGTTGCCATCAACTAGACTGCCACTGCCTGAATTCTGCCCCAATGAGAGTGATGGTAAATTATTTTGTAAGCACTTATCAAGCCCAATTATTTTACAGATTTTGAGCTAACGGAAGCTGAACTTCAAAGTCTGATGACACCTTACTGTCGACCCTTGGACGACTACCTTGAAATGTTTATTCAATTTGGTAAGTGTATTGTCAACATTTTGGATGCATGAATTTAAAGAAAAAAATACATTTATCTGGATTATTCAGGTTATGTGCTTTTGTTCTCGCCTGCCTTTCCATTAGCTGCTTTATGTGCACTGGTTAACAATTTGTTTGAGATAAGGATTGATGCTTTTAAGGTAGTGGTTCAAAAGCGAGCCAGACAGTTGACTGTATTTTTTTCCACTGCCACTACTTGGGTTTCTTTTGTTGGAGTAAGTGCATAAGTGCTGTCAATAGTTCACCGGGGGAGTCATCGGTATACAAGCCAATTGAAAATCCATAAGATGTTTGAAAAAATTTAAAGGAAGTCGGTCGAAACGACGTTTAAAGATGGGAATTCTCTTCACTGAGAGCAAAACAACTACTTACGTTTTAAAATATCAGATTGAGGTAATTTACCTTCATACTAGGATTGGCTACTAGGAAAGCCAGGAATAGTAAATATTAGGTTGTCCAATAAGTTTTGAGAAAAAGCACGTGGATTCGCTTTAATTTTCAGAGTGCATCATTTGGCACATTTGACAATGATGTCTCTACGTGTCATATACCATTTTGTAGCCCGTTCTCTCCTCTTTTGAATGTCGTATTAACCAGCTCTTTGTTATAACAAAATTGGACCAAAAATAAAAAAACAAATAATTTCTCAAGTTTGGTAAATTTATGCACATTTTTGTTTTCCTATTTTTGATCCTATTTTTTAATAACAAAGAATTGTTCAATATCACATTTTAAAGAACAGAGAACGGGCTACAAAATGGTATATGACACGTAGAGACATCATTCTCAAATGTGCCAAATGATGCACTCTGAAAATTAAAGCGAATCCACGTGCTTTTTCTCAAAACTTATTGGACGACCTAATAAAATAACCCTAGGGGCTTTGTGATAGAAACAAATACATTTAACTATCTGACCCATGGCTAGCGCCATATTTTTACCCACAACCAATTTTAAGTTGTGCAATGCTGTGCAACGTCCATTTGCTAGAAGAGTCAAGACTATTGGGGCTTGGCAAAAAGCTATGGAGGTTTTTGTAAAAAAATGCACTGAAGATTGTGTTTAGCCACTAATTTAGCTGATGGGCACGGTGGGGGTGATGGTCAACTGCGCTTTGATCGGTCAGTCCGGACTTATTGAACGCATCTGGCCAGATTTATCTTTTGGTGGGCAGGTAAGCACTTTAAAATGACTTTATCGCACTTTTTGCAAAGCAATACTAAGGTGGTAATAGTGATTGTGCTGGAACACTTCATACTCGCCACCAAAATGGCTGTAGATATGGCAATTCCTGATGTACCTGTAAGACCAACACTGTAAATTGTAATTTTAAGCCGAAATAAAGTTTAGCATTGGATCCAAATAGAGACAGCCAAAGCGGAGCATTGGAGAAGAGAAGCCTACAAAGTATGCTATTGTTTTTCATGTAAATCTGTAAACACAGGTTTTAGCGAGAGTCCAAGCTACTAGCAAAGACAAACGAAGAACAGAATTTGGCTTCTACAAATACAACTATGACAGATAAGCTTAGCACTAGAAAAGAGCCAAATTTGCCTTCCATCAATCACCCTCAGTCTTCTCCCCGACAAAGGAGCATCAGCAATGAAGAAGTTGTTAAAAGGAGTGTCGATAATAAATAATTTTTTTGTATAATTGTGGTTACAGTGGATTTTTTCAATCATACTTGGAGGGGCGCCGGCGCCGGTGTGCGCCCGGAAAAATTTCGTGAAATTTTGGGGCGCCCGGTGGTGCGCCCGGCGCCGATTTTTTCGGCGGCACATGTATGTTTTCAATAACGCACATGCATTATCAGGTCTTCAAATACCACAGCTGTCGGCCGGCCGAACCGAAAAACCGAACCGAAGGTGAAACCTTCGGCTGGCCGAAAACCAAAAAATCCTATAAAATGCCCAATAAAATGCTCAGGCCTTGGCTAGATTCCTGAAATTTATTTATTACAATACGCACACCGGACCTACACACACCGGTGTATAAAAACGTAAAACTTTCCAACAAGTATCTTGATATAGTCACATGAACATTAGGATGCATACTTAAAACCACTCTAAGGATAGTGTCTGGTGTCAAGATTGTGCTTTATGTCTTGAATATGAAAGACATACAGTCGACGCTCGATATAACATAACTCAAGGGACCGGCTAAATATTATGTTACAAGGGACCACAGGCGCCTATCGGCGCCTCTATAGTATTTCGAAATTTCAATGAAAGGCTATGACTTCATTCATAAAAAGAGGTATATCCCCTATTAGAACTCTTTTTTTTCGCCTGTTCTTTTTTTAAAACGAAAGCTGACATTCTGGGGAACACGATGGTATTAGCGACAAAAGTATATCTACGACCCGTTCTGGCCTTCGAAGTAAAAAAGCGTTACCCACCCACCCACACATGCCAAATACTATATAAGATAGCGAAATCTCTATATAGTATTTGGGTCGGATGAGTGGGTCACACTTTTTTATGAATTATCAAAAAATATGGTCATAAAAGGCTCGAAAATTTCTGTTGCAGGATTTTTTAGATTCGCCTTGATGTCAGCTTTTGTTTAAAAAAAAGAGCGGCGAGAAATTCGCATTTTTAAGAGGGGCGTTGACAAAAGTATGCAGGCCATTGTCGAGTTTTCCAAAAAATTGACTCTGGGCTGAGATATAGGTCCTCAAAGTTGAGGGCAGGCCTTATTAGAGGGGGGGGGGCCTTTTTAGGAAATACGGTAAGTACCAAAATGCTTAAATTTAAGTTTTTTGTCGTTTCAAACAAGGAAAAGGAAAGCGCCAGCCGCATTCGCGGCTTCAAAATCCTTGTTATGTTGTATCGAGGTCGTGTTATGCGGGGTTCAGTATAACTTAATCCTATTAGATTCAAAAAAAAAATGTTATATCGAGATTTATGTCATATCGAACGTCGACTGTATACCCTTTGCAGACAACTTTAGCATCTAATTTTATTGTTCGTCTAAAAACAGATGCACTCTACAGCAAAAAAAAACGCAGTTAAATTAGGGAAAGCAGAACATCCGCTTAATAGATTTGATTATGTTAAGGCTAAACAAATGTTCAATTTGTTTATTCTTTTTTCTCCTCTTCCCAAAAAAGAACTCTCCCTAATTGGTCGAAAAATGAGAAAGAGAAGTTAGTAAAACAGGCTAATCATATGACATTTCTGGTTCTCAAAACTACAATTTTTAACATCAACAAGTAAGTTAAGTGCTCATAGTCCACAAAAAAGTTTGTTTTTACTCAGATTTTCATATTTTCCTATCAATTTTTGATTTATTTAACTCAAAAAAGATCTAAGCAACTATTGGCTTCTAAAGATAACCCAGAAATATAAATATTGGACAATACTAACAAGGGAACCAATCGAACTGCACCACTCGATGTAAAAATTCTGACAACGCCATCTAAAGGGGGCACTTGTTTACTTGGGGGGCCCCTTTTTTGGTCAACTGTGAATAGTGTTCAGACGTCTCCTAAGTAATTTTTATACGCTAAAAACGATAAAAAAGTTCTTTCCAAACAATTTCCGTACTAAAAAACATGTTTTGAAAAAAAAATTTGGTTATCAAAGGTTGACCAACTGCCTTGTTTCCCCAAGGTAGGCTGAGCGCATGAGAGCGGTGTCAGAGTAGAAAAGATGCTTCTCGAAAACAACAATTTTATTCGCACTCAAAATCCTTGTAAACACTTATTTTACGATATTTCCACTACGCTTTGGTTGCTGGAGCTGGTCAAAAAGTTCCCTCCTTGGCACTATTCACAGTTGACCAAAAAAGGGGCCCCTCAAGTAAACAAGTTCCCTAAAGGGGTACCACGTGATTATAAAACCCGAAATTTTGTGAAGAAAAAATTTTGGTTTAAACTTTTCCAAATGCATTCAAATAGACTTTAAAGGCAAAAAGCACAAAAATTGACGATTGACTAGAGGATTTCTGAGTAACTAACCAAAGTCCAGTTGGATTCAACCCCAACCTGAATACTCCAACTGAACATTCCCCAAGTATCTAGCCCAGCCCAGTTGGTTGCATTGACCGAGGTTAAGATTGAAATAGACATGCCAATTCCTAAGGATCATTTTGGTACAACATGAGTGCTGCTAGGTAAAACTACTATGTTAATTTAAAAATCGACAGCGAACCGCAAAACTAAATATACCATTAGATAGTTGGAGAAAAATTGCTGCATTTGTACCGGACAGAATTATTTTCGGACTTTACTCAGAGACAAAACCATTTGAAAATGACATGTGGACTCTGCCAAACACTAATTTGAACTTCTTTTTGACCAATCATTTTGTTTTTCCAATTTAATTAAGTGTATTTTTTCTTAATTGATAGCGCAAAGTCTAAGCTATCCAATGGTATGAAAATTTCTGATGAATGACATACATTAATCAAAGTCATGAAGAATAATTAAATAATTAGAGATAGAAAAACGCCACCCAACGGGATTCCGGGACGGGATTTTTCACCTAGATTGAGACCGGGACCGGGACCGGGATTTTGTGAACCTACCGAGCGGGACCCCGTACGGGATCCCGGTAAAATGACCGGGATTTCAGTTGTCTTAATTTAAGCTGCAAAGTACCAAATTTTTGATATTTTTGAAGCATTTTTAGCAACGAAGCGAAGACAAAATGTGTTTGCCTTTTTGTGTTTTCTTTCACCACTGTGATCAATAGTTTTTTCATTAAGATGAGCGTGATCTGGAGCATCGGGCTATTTGAAAAGTTATCAGCTGGTGAGGCGAAATGTCGAGTGTGCCAAAAACTAATCAAAATGACGGACTAAAGTACAAAGGGGCTTTTACGCACGCAAAACTCACGCGGATTACACTACAAAGCTGAAAGATGCAGAAGAAAAGCTTTCTTCTCAAAGAAATTCGATGGATTTCATTTCCTTATTTCATTGACCGGGATTTAGGTGAAACCGGGACCGAGACCGGGATTTTCGAAATTGACCGGGCGGGATTCCGGGACGGGATTTTGGGTCAAATTTTCGTCCAACGGGACGGGGTCCCGGCCGGGACCCCGTCCCGTTTCTATCTCTTTAAATAATTAAACAAAAATAGTCAAAATGAGTAAAAACAGTTAACAAATCAAATGTTTTTTGTCTCGACACGAAAACCACGAGTTTGCACGTGTTTGACTTTGACACACTGTGCACCAGAAAAACGAGAAAAACAAAAAATTGCGTTCTTTTTTAAACGTAAGCCCTTTAACTCATTTTTAAAAGCCAACAGATTAAAAATAGCTTGAGACAGTTGAACAAATCTTAGCGACATTTGGGTTCCTTCAAATTTAGGCTGACTCTTAAGGCAGCTTTAAATATTCTTTTTTTTAGCAAGCCTTAGCTTCTCCCACAACCACTACCAGTAGCCCCACACATATGCTAATGGACTCACTAAGAAGAACTCTTAGTCGACTAGGTTCTCGCTGAGTAGTAATAGGTAGAAGGACACGAGCAGCCATTTTCCTTAATTGCCGCTGCTGCCCCTGCAGTGGGTGTAAACAGACAGGAAGACGAGGGGGATGGCACTGCCTTCAGAAAAATGAAGAGAAGTGTTCTTTTAAAAGCAATTTGTTTCAGTCTATTCTATTTTTCTATTTATAAGTTTAGGCTTTAAGCTGGTTTTTTGTTTGCAATTTATTCTTAAATATACCAACATAGGCTAAAAAAATGCCGAAAAAGAAATGGGCACCGATCTACCCTTTACCTGGTTCAGCTAATCCGAAAATTGGCATTAATGCCGTTGGTACCCAAAAGTACCTTAAAGGACCATGCTAGGTGGTTTGGGACCCGCCAACATTTTTCCTAATCGTTGCGTTTCTTTACGGATTTTTTAACTTGGTTTCTAACAAAACTACACCTAAAATTAAATTCTAGCCCTTGTTTTGATAGAAACCAAGTTAAAAAATCCGTACAGAAACACAACGATTAGGAAAAAAATTTGAATTGGCGGGGACCCACCAGACCACCGAGAGCATGGTCATTTAAAAAGACCATCTACCTTTGAGGGGTAAAGTTAAATTTTTAGATAAGAAAATGTTTAAAACTGTTTTTTGTATTGTATTTAATGACGTATTGCGTTGACATTTATCATAATCAAATTTTAGATTTTTGGTCCAAAGAAACGATTGTGTCACTTTTCAAAAACTGTGTTGATTTTTAAATGTGCAAAATTACGTGTCACAAAGCCGTTCGTTCAATAACCCGTGTATGCTATTCCACAGAACAAGAAAAACTGCACTTTGAAAAATGAGTAAAAAGGCTTTGGATTGTAAATCAAAACTACCAAATAACCTTAAAATTTTTTTTGTTAAATATTTTGATGTAGAAATTTTGTTTCGCTAAGGAAACCTTGAATTCTGACACCGGATTCAAGTTCAGCATGTTCGCTTTGCTTTTAAAGTGCAAAGTAAAATTCAAAGGACACTGCGAATTTTCAAATTCCTCTCGAGACAACAAATATTCAAACATAAAATATTTCGATAGTTTAAATGTTTTTTATCTCGAGAGGAATTCGAAAATATTCTGTTTCTAGATTCGGAATCAGCGTGAAAAATTTAGTTGAAACATATACTAGTGCGTCTTAAACCTTTTGAAGTATTAACAGAATAAATAGTTTAGAACATGTTTTTGGTCACTTTTTGAAAATTAGAAGAATGTCGACAGGCTATCCAACTATCCCGGTTTTCCGTGCATTTCCTGGATTCGCTCTATTTTCGATCGAGTTTGTTTTAATCCGGGCATAACACAATCCAATAGGATAATAAAAAAGCAGCAACAGGGGCAGGACCAAGGCAAAAATGGGCCGGATTCGACACTAGAGCCAATAATTATGTAAAAAAAATCAAGATCTTGAAACTTCCCTGGAGTAGACTGAAAGAGACTGCCAATTTATTAGAGTGATACAGAACAATACGATAAACTAATTTTATTTTCCAAAAAAAACTTAACAAAACCCCTAATCTTGCATGAAATTATTATCATTTTCAATGTTGAAGGAAGTATGTTGAAATAAAGTGTGATGTTTGTTATTCTGGCAGCTGTCCATCTAGCTGTTATTATTATTGTTATTAATCCACTGGTCAATAACTACTACTGCGTCATTAATGCAGGGGTGTGCTTAGCCGGTCTTTGTCGCCTATATTTGTATGTATATTGTTTTACTTCACCTTTATTTGCTTTAATTTTTATGTTTCCAACTGAAAGATTCTAGAAAACAATTTTTCTTCAGACTCTTTTGTTTTTATTTTAAAAGCTGAATTTGTTTGAAAATTATTCTTTTGTTGCTATTCTGCCTGTGTCTTTGTTGCATGACTTCAAGAGAGCGGAAAACAAAAACTGCTCCAGTAGCTATATTTTACAGATTAAAACATAACATTTGGTTTTTTAGATTTCGGAAGTCTTGAAAGCATGGGTTAAGGCTGTAGAAATTCTCAAAAAAAATCTGAGAATTTTCCTAAAGAGCTTCTGCATCCGACAATGTTATTCGCAACTAGGGTCCACTTTTTCTATTTTTCATTATTAGGCTAAACAACCAATTTTTTTTTCATTTTCAATATTTTTGGAAGCTTTTTGCATTGTATTTCTCCATTCGCAAAACAAATGCATTTATACTTTGTAAAAATTAAAATTTCATGAGTGAAAACTTTGTCTAAAGATAAATAAAAATGGTTAGTATTGGGTTGGTCCATCAGTTGTTTATTGTTTGAAAAAGTAAACATCTTTTTTGCATGTGATTTGGCGTAACTAGTGACGTTAAAAACCCTCTTGTGAAAAAAATTTTGTATTTTGTAAGAATTTTCAGACAACTTTTATATTAATTCGAAAAAAGTAATAAAGAGTGTACTAAAAAATGTTGAAATTTGTTTTATAGGGCTGGCCATAAGTTCGCGGGTGGTTACATGGTACTTAATATTCTCATGTGGGTTTCACACTTCATTTGGCTACATCATTAACTTACTAACCGATAGGTTTCACTATCAGAATTTTATTAGAATAATTGGATTAATATTGTTTGATGGGTTACAAAGTTATAATTCGCTGCACAAATTTTGATTTTGTAAATCATCAAACAATTTTTCCCAATTCTTCTAATAAAATTTTGGGCTTGAGTATAGGACCTCCCCCACGCACAGGGCTTAGATGGAGGCAGTGTTATTTTGATATCAGAAAATATGATATAGAACTGATATGATATTGATATGATACTGATATCATATGATCTGATGAAGGACACACATCACTATCACATCACATTTGGAAAAACTTTTTCATATCACATCTATATCATATCACCCTAAAATTTTTCAATGATCATCACATCAATATCACATCAAGCAAAAAATCAATTCCTGAATTCCCGCCAAAATTTTGTATGGGTAGTGTTACCTCAATTCTAAGTGACTCCCCCTTGTTCCCACAATCAATAAAGACTCTTATTCCTCTTATTCATATTGTCATTTCACCTTTTTATGACCAGGTCCTGAAAACAGGAATATTGGTTCATCATATCAGCATCACATCAGCCGGAAATTTTCCGATTATTATCACATCAATATCATATCAGTAAGAAAAATTTACTCTGCATCACATCAATATCATATCAGTGAAATAATTTTTTGAGCAATATCATATCAACTAATATCACATCAAGGCTATATCACATCAATATCATATCATCTGCTGAAAAAAAATCTCAAAATAACAGTGGATGGAGGAGATAACTTCATATTCGTATTTATCGACCCCGATTACATAAGATGTTTTTTTAACAGCCCCCGGATGTTTTTTTAATTCTGAGCAAAAAAATTTTTTGGGTATCATGGTTTTTTTAGTCGAAATTTCAAAATTTAAATCGGAGTGTAATAGTTTTTAACGAGGTTCTATACTCAAGCCCAAAATTTTATTAGAAGAATTGGGAAAAATTGTTTGATGATTTACAAAATCAAAATTTGTGCAGCGAATTATAACTTTGTAACCCATCAAACAATATTAATCCAATTATTCTAATAAAATTCTGATAGTGAAACCTATCGGTTAGTAAGTTAATGATGTAGCCAAATAAAGTGTGAAACCCACATGAAAATATTAAGTACCATGTATAAACACCCGCGAACTTATGGCCAGCCATATAACAACAAATTTCAACATTTTTTAGCACACTCTTTATTACTTTTTTCGAATTAATATAAAAGTTGTCTGAAAATTCTTACAAAATACAAAATTTTTTTTCACAAGAGGGTTTTTAACGTCACTAGTTACGCCAAATCACATGCAAAAAAGATGTTTAGGCGCTACCGGAGTATACCCCCCCCAAATGAAATTTTTTTTGAACTTTTTCAAAACACCATTTTAACCATTTTTAAGCATTTCCTACACGCTGAACACGATAAAAAAGGTGTTTTCACCTACTTTTTTCTATAAAAAGTCGATTTTTTAAAATCTTGAATTTTGGTATTTTTAGTTGATTTCTGTTTATTATAACTTAGTAAATCAGATGTTGAAGGTACCTTAGCCCCAAAAAGATGGAATTTGAACATAGTTTTGTTAACTGGGGCCTACCGCATAAAGAAACTCTGGTATGCATACATTTTTTATGCATCCAGAGTCACTTTCGAGTGATTTGCGTTTAAGGTATGTGGGTGTGCATCTCAACCTCAAGCAAGCCCCTCGCGCCCCGAAGGGGGCGCAGGGGCTTGGTCGGTTAGAGATGCGCGCACTCACTTACCTTAGACATAATTCCGAGCAAGACTCTTGATCAAAAATGCATTTAGAGGCTCTTTTTGCCCAGCTCCAGTGACCAAAACATGGTAAAACAGCCAAATGGTCGAAATTTCAAAATGCCCAAAACTCAATTTTTATTGACCAGAACACAAAATAATGTCTTTTTTGAACTTCTGAGGTGATTTTAAGTTGATATAGGGTGTTTGGAAACACTTTTAAAAAAATTTCATTTGGGGGGGTATACTCCGGTAGGGTCGATGTTTACTTTTGCAAACAATACCCAGAAAGCTTCTTGACCACGATTCGACATTCCAAAATATTATTTCTATCAATATTTTGGACTATCAATTTTTATAGAAATTCAAGAATATTATTTTTCTTCTTTTCCGATGCATCAAAAGTTTTTAACTCAAATTTCCAGTATGATGTGCTCAAACATGGTCTCATTCAGCACCGCACTTTTGCCCTATTTTTGTTCAACTATATTTTTAATTAAGGCTATGATTGATTGCAAACATATGAGTGCGATTGACAATAACAAAAGCATGCTTTCCTATTTGGACTAATAAAGTTCTCATACTCTTCTAATTAAATCTAGTCCTCACAGACACAAATTTTACAAAAAAGATACTTTTTCGCCCAACTTCATAGGCCAAAAACAGCTGGATATCCCCTGAGAGACACTACTTCAGCTAACAAAACTTGTATTGCTACAAGCTCGAGAAGCAATAACCATTATTCTATCTAACCAAAAACATTTTGGGCAGTTCCTCTCCCCCAGAGACCTCCAAAGAGTTCATTTTAGAGCTAGGGGTGGAGAATAAGGCAGAAACAAATAAACAAATCTTGTTTTTGAATCAAAACGAGGCCTTTTCTGCCGTCATATTTGGCTTGTTATTGGCTAGTTAGTAATCTAAATCTTGGCTTTATTTTCGACTAACATGACTTCTAATAAACGGCCCCCCCCTACAGTTAACTATTTTCAAATTTGTTTTGCTTATTTAACCCCAACATTGTTTGTTTTTTAAAACGTATGACAACTCATTTTGTAGATCTTTCCAAACTCTACAAAATGAGTGGTCGTACGTTTAAAACTATAAACAATGTTGGGGTTAAAAAAGCAAAACAAATTTGAAAATGGTTAACTATAGGAAGGCTCGTTTATTGGCAGCCCCATATTTGTGAAATTTAGCACATTTATTTTCAATTATTTCACAATTTATTTTCTGCGACGCCTTTTTTAAATCCCCCTCTACCAATGGAGACATGTGTGTGTGTCTGTTCGGACATTCAAAGGCATCAGTCCTTCATTTCAAAATATTTTCAAATCATTTCGACTTTTTTTCGAATTTATCAACTTTTTCGAATCGATTCAAAATGTGTCATGGTTAAATCTCTTCGACGGGCTGAGTTGACATGATTCATTCATTTGAATCGATTAAACTGGCTGGATTGATCAATCTATCCAATTGAATCGATTAAACTGGCTGGATTGAATGAATTCATCCGTTTGAATCAACTCGACTGGCTGGATTGATTCATTTCATCCATATGAATCAATTCATCTGGCTGAATTGATTCAGCCTCCAACCAACTCAACCGTTACAAGCCGTTACATGGTTAAGTGTCATGTTTGGGCTTTTATGATCGATGCTTAAATCATCCACAACCTTTTCAATTGAACATCAAATCGTCCTCAATAATTGCAATTCAATTTCAATCAAGGCTCTTTCACACAACAATCATTCTTTTACCTCGGGTCTTTTCAACCGAAGCTTTATGGCCCTCAAAAATTTCAAGGCAACCTTCAATCATCCTCATGCCTGTACAAACCAATCCGGCATCTAAAAAGCCACATCATACGTTCATCGTATCGAGTATGCATTCAAATCAAAGCTTCCATCATCCTTAACTGTTCGATTCCAACCTCCAATCATCTTTAACCATAACAATCCAACTTAAATAATGCCTCTGCAATACAACAATGATTCATGGTTGAGTATCATACTCAGTCCTTTTCAATTGAACCTTCAATCATCTTTAACCATTCTCTTTCAACCTCTTATCATCCTCAAGTTTTCAGGCTCTCATTTTCAGACCTTTTTAATCCAACATCAGGCATACTGTAAAGGTGCACGGAGCCCGCCGCGTAAAGTGAAAAAAAAAACTACCGAAAGTAGTTGCGGGAATTTTTTAATTTAAAAAGGGATAATTCAAATGCCTCGGGCTGGCCCCGCGAATGCAGAGGGTATTTTTGAATGCCACAAGCTGGCCCCGCGAATGCGGGGCCAGAAGACTAGTCCTATATACTAAAAGAGAGTTCTGTATGTGTGTCCGAGGCCCATTTTTTAATGTCTCAAAATTGTCGTTTGAAAGTTGGTCTTGAGATGAAACAGAAAATGTTTTTTGAGACTCAGTATTTGAGAGCCTCATTATTTGTTGGTTCTAAAAAGTCAGTGGTTGACTCTCTCTATCTTCTGTTTTTTCGATTATTAATTCTTTGTTTAGACTTGCTTCTCTTTTTGACGTCTCAAGTAGAATGTTTAAGAAATAAAGCTATTTACCCATTTACAGTCCCTCGAAGTAGAGTGGGAGCGCTTATTAGAGATAATACGGTAATATATAATTTTGTTGTGATTCGGTTGTGTATAGTTTGCTTCTAGTGGTTCGTGCTCTCATCAAGTTTTGGTGGCTCTGCTCGAATTAACAAGAGCAATGACCCGCGTGATGGCTGTATTTATCTGGAAAAGGTACGAAATCTATATTTCTATTGTGATTTGGTTGTGTATTGATTTGTTTTCAGTGGTTCATCTTCTTCCAAGTATCGGTGATTCTGCTGAGATGCTCAAGAAGGTTGTCTCGCATGGTGGAATCTTATGTTGAAAAAAATAAAGAATCTATATTTGTTTTTTGATGAGGTTCTGTATTGATTGTGTTTGATATGGAAAGAAAAAAGCTTTGAAAAATAAAATCTTTGAATTATTTGTTGTTTTTGAAAAAATGCTTTTGAAAGCACCAGGCCCGTAGGGCCGCCAAGCACTAGTTTCAGACTGAAATAATAAAATTCAGCACCCAATTATTTTTTTGCTCATTTCAGGATAGTTTTATCTGCAGAATCATCTTTTTTAGTTATTTTGTCTAGTTTTTCATTATTTTTTCTTTGCATTAATATGAGTTATACTTTTTTGTCCCAGATTTTTTTATCTTTCTCCTTTTAATTTTCGAATTTTTTAATTTTATTTCTTACAAAGTGATAACATTATTGTATAGCCCTGTGATTCTAGTTTCTAACGAAGTATTCTTTCGTGTAAGACCTTTTAAAATTGTGAAACAAAAAATTTAAAATATGAACCGAATTATTTTTTGACTTGGTTCATAATTTTAACTTTTTGTTTTACATTTTTCAAAGATCTTGCACGAAATAATACCTCATTAGAAACTAACATCGAAGGGCTACACGATGGTGTTATAAATTTGCTGGAAAGGTCAGAAAAGGAAAAAGAAAAATCTGGCACGAAAAGAAGTAAACTACGGATTTATTGAATTTTGAATGTTTGTTGTCTTGAGAGGAAGTTGAAGTTTGACTAAAACCTTTAAGTTGTAAAAGCACTTTCAATCGTAAATCAGCCATGCTGAACAAAAATCCGGTGTCAAAATTTTAAAGTTGTCAGTTTTTCACCGCAAATTGCGGAAATTCAAATATTATTAAATGTTATTTCATAAATAAAATCTTCATAACATGCTGTTCGGGCTGGCTGCCGATATAAGACGTTGTATACCAAAATGTTCGTCAGAATGTGCTGATTCGTAAACAAATAAATTTTAAAATACAATACTTCTTTTAAACTTTTTTCAGCTTTAAATAAAAAAAGGCGATTTTTTTAAAATGGGTTGTTCTAAAAATTTGTAATTTTACAAGAAACCTTTTTTCAGCACAGGGAATCTAACGCCTATATGAAAGAGCACAATTTGCCACATCCAACAAGGAGTCGTACGCAATTTTTCATAATCAGAACTAAATGTTATGAACATTTTAAAAACATAATTGAAGTTTTTGGATATCAAAATGTATCGAATTAAAAAAAGTGCGCAGGTGAAAATTAAAAATTGAAAAACAATCGGTACCATCGTGTTCATCATGAAATTCTAAACCAGAACATACCGATGTAGCCATTCGTCCTGCTAGTTTTAAATGCTCGCCCATACCGAATGTACCCGAATACTCATATCTCTACTTAGTATTACGATGGAGTGATTTTTTTGGTGTCCGTCACGTTTTGTTTTTGTTTTTTCTCTTTTCAATCGCTACCCACGACATGTCTTATCATTCGTTCTGATTTTTTCAGGGCCCCATACTAGAACTCTTTCTCTATCTTTTGAGTATTGGATGTCTAATACTAGCGACGATATTTCGCCCTTTAAAATCGGGAGATAAATCGGAGCTCTGAAAAAATTTTACGTCAAATTTCATTTACTTTCAAAAATTACGCAAAAAATTCGAAAAAAAGCGTTTGAATTGCCGCCTTTTTAAAATATTTGAATTTTACGAACTCGAAGTTATTCTTCAGTCAGTTTCACCGTTATTGTATGGCGCCGTTAGGCGCCAGTTTTTCTTGTCACTTGTACCTCTCTATTTTGTTGGTCTTAATTATTTCGAAATTCACAAATATTTTTTACAATAAAGTGTATTCTCTGGCTGTCGACTCGTTATTAAGGGTAGGAGCAGAGGGGGGGCTAAGCCTGAGGCTAGAGCCAGCGTTTTCTCAGTTATTACATTCTTCTATGGGCACATTGATTGGGGAGGGAGGGTAGTTATGCCCTAGACACTCCATGTTTTGTTGAAGATATGTGTGTGTGTGTGTTTGGCAGGGTGTGTAATTGGGTGACACAAATAGGGGCCGCCGGAAAAGTATCTATTTCAATGCTGGTGTTATTGTTGCTATATGGATTGTGGAGGGGCTTTAAGTAGTAGTTGTAGCAGCAACCAATTATTCATTGTCTGCATCACCTCCTTGAGCCAAATAACAAGAGAGATTTGGACTAAAAACCAAAGTATTTTGGGTGTTAATGGGTCAGTTGCAGTCCTGGTGAGTTGGATGGATTGATAAAGGGGGCGAGATCATTTTGTTCATAGTTTGTTTTTGTCCAGTTTCTTGTTAATTTTTAATTTTTTTTTCAGATTAGTTATTTTGGCACTGTTGACCTATCCGGGGCCATTTTTCCCTTTGGTCCCCCCTTTGGTTTTTTTTGAAAATTTTGATGTGAAATATTTCCAAAATGTTTCCAGGGTTAGGCCTAGGCTCAATTTGTGTTCACAATGTTCACAAATTTCACATCAAAATTTTCAAAAAAAAACCAAAGGGAAAAATGGCCCCGGATAGGTCAATAGGGTCGTTATTTTTCAGACTTCAAAAAATAAGAAAATATTTTTTTAATACTCCAACACTTGAACGACCTCTTTGATGCAATGGACTCAGAAGTTCTTGCTGATCATTTTTACTACATACACTATGGATAGGCTTAAAAACACGATTTAAAGTATCTCATTTTTCTAAAACATTTTGACGTAAAACTTTTTACTCGCTAGGCAAACACGGAATTCTGACATCAGATTCGTGTTCAGCATATTAGTTTTGCTTGTAAAACTGTCATTTAAATTTACTAGTCACTGACAAATTTCAAGTTTACCCAAAACAACAACTATTCAAAACATCGAATGTTTTGACAATTCAAATGTTTATTGTCTTGAGCGGAATCAAAAATTTACAGTGACTTTTGAATTTAAAGAGCTGTTTTACAAGCGTTTCGACCATGCTGAACATGAATCTGGTCTTAAAATTACGAATTTGCCTATCGAGTAAAGATATTTTCGTCAAAATGTTCCAAAAAACGAGATTGTCAAAAAATTAAGTCGTGTTTTGACTGCATAGTCATACTAAGCCTACCCATCGTGTATAGAGTAAAAAGCATGAAATTGTGAGTCCATTGAACCAAAAAGGTCGTTCAAGTGTTGCAGCGTTAATATATTAAAGCTTAAGTATATTAGAGCGTTGATTCTCACTTCTACTGTGTATTTTTAGACAAAAAAGAGACAAATGTCTGCAACCCCTTATCAAAGAATAGAAATATATTAGCTAAACTTTTTAATTAGACAGCAGACAAAACCAAATTACTTGTTTTTTTATGAAAAGAGTATGTGGATAAAAGTGATGTCTAGCGTGTGGACTTAGAAATTTGTTTTTTTCAAAGGCTGGTTGTTCACTCTTCTAAATTAAGTCTAAGAATAGTGCTTTAATTTCTTAAATTCTGCCACAAAGTTACAATTTACGGCCAACGCAAACTTTTCAGAGAATTGATAAACAAAACTTTGTTTTTCTTTTATACAAAAAACCTTTTTTCACATGACAAAATGTTTACAAAATGTGATTACCGTATTTTCTCTATTAATCCCCCACTCTCTAATAAACCCCCACCCCTCGTTTTTTTGACTAGGATTTCAGAGTTAGGGCCATTTTTGAATTATAATTTCAAGATTTTTCGGGGTTTGAAAAATAATCCCCCATGGGGTTTAATAGAGAAAATACGGTAGTCTGGTTTCCCGGCTTTAATAACAATATATTTTGTTCACATATCGTCTTTCTAGAGAAGTTTTTGCACTACCACTCTTTAAGGTCATCAAAAGCGTGAATTTTTTCAATTCAAGTAAATGCGTCTACTAAGCCTAAATTTATGCGAAAATCACGCAAAAACTGTTTCAGACTCAAAAAACAGACTACTAGCTGAGAAAATGAGCTTTCCTCTTTGATTAACTGATTTTATTATTGGATGTAACCCATAATTGACCTGTATTTCAAGTTCAATAAGGCTAGTTTTCTCAGCTAGTAGTCTGTTTTCCGTGTCTGAAATACGTTTTTTCGTGATTTCAGGCTTAGTACACGCAGCTCCCGATTCGAAAAAAATTACGCTGCGGATGACCTCAGAGTGTAGTAGAGCCAAAGCTTTTAAATTACGGATTGTTTCAAGATATGGGTATGCAAGTGCAAGTTCAGATCGGGTTTGAAGAAAAAGGTTGAAAGGGTATGCCAAGTTGATTGGATTTAATTTTTGATTGCTGGACTTGAATCAAAGAGGCGGCATGCAACAAGTTGTAACACGCAGTGTGGTCAACTTGCTGGTGTGTTTATGTCCACATGTTGTATTGCCAAGTGTCTTGCAAGGCTCCCACACGTCACTCGCTTCTACTAAATTAAGTGCCAAACAAGCGGTAGCAAACGCTGTCAAAGCCATGCATTTGGGGGCATGGACTCTTTAAATCCTAATTTACATTTAGTTAGGCAATAAGAGTTTAGCTTTAGCAAAAAGGTTTTGTTTTCAAACAAAACTTTTCGTGTGACATTTGTTTTTTGCTGCTGCTGGCGCCGCTGTTGTTGTAAATATTTTTATAAGTGAATGGAATTATTTAGATATTTCCGGTTGTCTAAAAATATACATGTTTTTGTCACTGCTAAATGCATTTAAAATTCCGTTGTTCCCACACACTCTACGTCTGATGCCTTGATCTACAACTCAGGCTTACTATTGAAGGTTTTTATTAGATATTTGTATTGGAGCAATTTTTTTGTGTTAAAAAAATTCTACGATTCCTACCAGTGGCGTAGCCAGGGGGGGAGGGTCGTTGGCAGGGGGGTCGTTGGCAGGGGGCACGTGCCCCCGTTAGATTTTTTCAAAAACGGTGTAGGTAAAATGGCCTAAAAATTTTTCGGTGCCCCCCAACCCTCAGAAATTTCTGGCTACGCCCCTGATTCCTACAAATTAACCCTAGCATTACCGTGGGGTCAATTTTGACCCCAAAACACATTTAAATGGCTCCAAAAATTTTAGGACATTTTCAAAAGCTGATTTTTTACGACTTTATTTGTCTCATTGTTAGCTACATTTTGACTATTTTTTCAGAGGCTTGTTGATTTATTTCTTCTGCTGTATAAAACAAGCAGCACCGTATACCGTTGGGGTCAATTTTGACCCCAATATATTATTGCATAATTTATGTGAAAATTACTGGAAGCAAAGTAGAAAAATTGCTCTTGCTCTTTTTCGTTGTTTCTATCACTGTTTTTCTAATTTTTTCGCTTTAGAAATATATCTAGTATCTCAAGCAGTGAGGAATTTCCAAGTGATTATCTGCCATCGTCGGACGAAGGTGAAATCGACTCTCTCAGCAGCGTCTAATCCAATGGTAGCGTATTGCTTAGCGGTGATGAAGCGGTCGAAATCGCTCCACAGTATGTTTCTAAGAACGGAAAAGAAATTTGGAATTCTCAGCCTTTCGTAAATCGAGGAAGACAGTCCGCGGAAAATGTCCTGAAACAAAAAGAGGGAGTAACAGCCTACGCTATTCATCGAGTGGACACCATTGAAAGTTCTTTGGATTTGTTTTTGCGGTTTCAGGTTTCAAGTAATGAGCAGAAAAAGCCGGAAATCATTATAGATTACAATGCAACAAAAGGTATTTATGTTTTAGTTTGACATTTCTGATTGTTCATATCTTAGGAGGAGTAGATACCTTGGACCAAATGGTGCGAACATTCTACGAAACGGATGACTTGTCGTTGGCCTATGGTAGTTCCTTCGTGGTTGATCCGCTCTATTAGAGATATCTTTTACTTTAGGTCATATTTTACAACATGTTGGACCTTGCTGCCGTCAATGCATTTGTCATATGGTCCCAAATCAATCCTGGTTATCACGTTGGAAAGCAACATTGTCGTCGTCTATATCTTGAAGAGCTCGGTTAAACTCTTGCTGCTACTGAACTCGTGATGAATTCTCAAAGAATGTTGCCTACTCCTTAATGTGCATAAGCGAGCAAACGTGGTCGTTGCTATTTGTGTGCAAGAGAATTGGATAGAAAAGTTCCATCAAAATGTAATAATTGTCAGAAATTTGCATGTGTTGGTCATGTGATTAGTTATTCAGTCTGTTATGAATGTAGGGATCAATATTACTTCTTATGAGGAAATGTGGAATTATAAACACTTGTAACCACCTTATGCACTGGGGTCAATTTTGACCCCAGTGGTATACGATGCTAGTTTTTTTTTCGGTAATGCTTGGGTTTAAGTTATTTTTTCTGAGCTGTCTACAAATTGGTATTTTCAGTTTGTATCTGTTAGCTACAAATATATTATTTTGTTGAGCAAGCAATTAGTGTGTCTGTGTCTGTTTGAGTGTTGTCTATCAATGTGCTAATTAAAAAGTTCTTTTTGGCTCTATTAATAAAGGATCAAATTGAATTTCCCCACTAAATTAAGGAATTTCTCCACTAAATTTTTGAAACGACCACAATCATTTTTTAAATTTATTTGAACTAGCATGTAGCCTTACTCTTCTAGTTTTTATAAAGTGTCAGCTGACTGAATGTGGTTCACGCAGGGTAGGGAACAATACACCTTTAAAAAACAACATGTTGTTTCATAAAAACTAACTTTTCTCAATGTTTTTTTTAAATTACAACGGGTGAGTCAATATAAAAATTAGAAAATAAAAGAGTAGGACTACATGCTGGTCTAAAAAAATTCAAAAAATGATTAGAAAACATGGAGATCTGGTCTGTCAAAAAATGTAGTGGAGAAATTCATTAATTTGGTGGTGAAATTCAGAAATTTAGTTGGTAAATTCAGTCCCAGCCATTAATAAATCCAAATATTTGGATCCTCCTTCTAATAACAGCAATAGTTCCCCTAATTATTTATTCTTTTGTTGTTGTTGCTTTTCGTTGCCTCATTTCCACCAAATGTTGGTGGCTAACATTGAAGTTTGCTCAGCAACAGCACTAACATTCCCCTGAACTTTATTTTTAAAGATAGCTTAGACCCCTAATCCATCATTTATCACCCCTTAGCTCTAAATAAATCATGTGCTATGTCTGTGAACTAGAGTCATCAATTAGAGTAAACACTTAGAAAATGTATGGTTTGGTTAAGACTCCAAAACACTAGTTTTTACCACCCAAGTTCTGGGGCTTGAAGACCAAAATATTTGTGCAATAATTACAGTCAAACTTGGATAATCCGACACCCTATTTTAAAAGGGTGGCGTGTTATCGAAGTTTTGTATTTTTAATAAAAAAAATTAATTGATTTTTAAAAACGATCCGTAAAATTAGAATTCTTCCGATTTTCTGGACCATACTGTCAAAACAAAAGTGGTAAAAGTAAACAAAAATTGAGCTAAAAAAGTGTCGGACCCTTCGGAATGGGTTTAGGACATTTTTCCGCCGGATATTTTTCCGCGGACATATTTAAGTGCTTGTTTCTGACTAATTTCAACACGGGGCATGGTAAATTTTAACTTGGTTTTCCGTATGGTTTTTGTAAAAGTCAATTTGGATCGACGAAGTGTCCTTATGTTCAAAAAAATTTTTCACCATCAATACCACATAAATAGTCGTTATTTAGGTGTATCAGGATTAAGAAAAATTTGCTTGAACTATTTTAGTCATAACTGATCTGTAAAAGTGTAGTAGTTGTCCGTTTGATTTACACCTGAGTCCCCTGATGTCCAGCAAAATTTTAAACATGCTAATTAGCTCGGCAAATTACTGAACATATGTCAGATATAAAAGTCTATAACATACGTCAGATTTAGACCGGCGGAAAAATGGTCCTGCGGAAAAATGTCCAGCGGAAAATTATCCAATCCCTCTCGGAGGTGTGCTTTAATATAGCTTCGACTGTAATCTACCAAACCACGTTTTATGGTGCATTCACGTTTGTGGGTTTTTTCAAGTGAAAAAACACGGAAAGGCAAAGCCCGATTTCTTTGAAAAAAATTGCCTTGATTCCCTTGTTATTTTTAAAACAGCAAATACCGTATTTGCTCTAGTATAAGCCCTCCCCGATATCCGGAATTTTTTAAAATTTATTCCTTGCCTTTTAGACCAATTTTTTGTTTTGAGCCTAACGCATGTTACCAAAATGTAGCTGAGAATCTGCGCTACATTTTGGTATGTCAAATAATCTCAAATAATATTAAAAAAAACTGGTCAAAAGCGTAAAGAATAGATTTTAAATATTCCTGATTTCGGAGAGGGCTTATATTAGAGGAAATACGGTAGCAAAATTTAAAAACAAAAGGGACCAAGGCAATCAATTTTTTCCGGGGTTTTCGGCCCTCTTCCACAATGGGTACCATTTTTTGCCTTGGTCCCCCCTGTTGTTTTTCACCATTTTTTATTCAAAACAAATGCAACGCATCATTCATATATCTTTCTAATTAGTTGATATTGATACTATCAAACATTTTAGCAAGCACTGGCTTTTTATATTGCCTTAGATTTTCTAAATGAAGAGTCGTGTTTTTCAACCTTTGTGTTATTTATTTTCGAGCCACTGCCACCCAGGGGGTTGGGGTAGGGAGGGAGGATGTGAGCACGTGCCTGGCCTGCTACCTACCCCCAACGTCAGATTTTTTTAAAGACGTTGTAGGTAAAATGGCCGAAAAATGGTCTGGTGCCCCCGTCAGAAATTCTTGCGAACGCAGCTGCTGCCACCTAATTAAAAGCTAACTGTGCTTAGTAAATAAAATACAGTGTTTGTAAGTTACTAATAAGAACTGCACAAGTTCAAAATTTTCAAATCGAAAGCTAGGGTTGAGTTCCGGCTTTATTAATCAATTTTTGATAAGGCGTCCAATTTAGCATGCTAACTAGTGCTAAATTAGCGCTAATTACCCGGCTGAATTAGCATTGGTCACCCCTAGTTAAAACTTAATAAACAGCTCAATTGCAAATAAATAATATTTTGATCGAAAAACAGGTTCTCATCAACTTTATTAAACAGAGATTTCATGCATATGCTTTTTCAAAATTCCACTCAGCCCTAAGACCACCTTATTTTAAAAAAAATATTTGGTTGTACTATTGTGTGACGTAAGAAGCTTGTCAAGCATGCCTCAAGTCTCGGCTCATTTACTTTATTATTGTTGTGTAAGTGTGTTCAGTGGATCTGTCAATTGCTCTAGCTTCTTCTTCTTCTTTACCCAAATTCATTAGTAGTAGCAAGTAGGTGACAGGTGGATGGTGCATACACACAATATATCCGCCCAACAACTACACAAAAAGAGGCCTTTGTGTGCGTATGATAAATATGCTTGTGCTGCTGCTGGCACTAGAGAAGTAATTGGATCCTCCTGCCCCCTCCTCTTCTGGAAGAGCCCCTCTGCTGCCAGCACCATTGAATTTATTAAGAGTGAAAGCGCCAACCTTCTTTCTTCAGCTGCTGCTGCTACTACTGATTTTTGAAAAGAAGAAGACTAAAGACATAGTGTGTGTGCATATATATATTCAACCAGCACAGCCGCCACTATTACAGGGTGCTTTCAGCTATTTTTTAAACATTTAAAACACCTGCAGCTTTTTTATTACCGTGTTTTTAATCAAAGGAAAATGTTTTGTAGCTGAGTGAGGTGTTGAGAAAGCTAAAGAATCATGCTTTTAAATGGAGTTTTAGGTGTCTTAAAAATGCTGCTGCTAACACTTTTTAGCCGTTTTTCGATACTTAAAAAGTCATTACAGTCGACGCTCTATATAAAATACCCTCTATTAGGTTGGAAACCCATCGGTTAATTAATAATCGTTTATTAATTAACTTATTAATATTTATTAATTAACCGACGGGTTTCAAATCGTAAATTGTGTAGTCACATAATTTCAAAATTTCGATTTTCAAACCCAGCAATTAATTGAGTGCCAATTCTCATTTATCAAAATTTTGCAACCCATACATAAATATGGTCTGTTACGTATAACCACCCACGAACTTTTTGTACTAAACAAAGCAATTCAACATTCTTCATAAGATACGCTCCATATAAGATACCCCTGAGACAGTCCCGAGCCTTTAAATACCGCTATTCATAAGATACTTTTATCAAATTACTTGAAGAAAAGAAGAATTTTTAGACCAATTTCAAATTCGCGACTTATGATTGCTACTACCAATCTAAGGAAAACCTGTCTCGTTGTTTTTATTGCAAGTTGTCGCAGTTTTGTGGATTCCTGTGTTGAAGCTTATGTTTTAGCTAGAAGCGCCGTGTGATTTCTCTCGACGTCAAACAGAAAATTATTGCGGGTCGCAAAGAAAGAAAAAACTCTCGCACATCTGGGCTCAGAATTCGATCTACTAAAGCATAAAGATACGTTTATGATTTTATCATTATGCACCTTAACCTTATCAGATGCCCTTTAAAAAATTTTAGCTAGATATGCTCTGCATGAAGAAAACTCTTTATAAGATACGCTTTTCCAAAAATTTGGCTGAATACGCTCTACATAAGATACCTCTTAGGCCGGTCCCCTAGAGGTATCTTATGTAGAGCGTCGACTGTATTAGAGGTCAAAGTCTCGGGTATTGGGCCCCCAACAACAGTCATTATCTTAACTTTGACATTATATCACATGAAATTACTTTGACCTTTAGCTCACTTCTGAGCCTCAAAGCAATATCTCATCTGTAATGCCTATCCTAAATTTTTTATACTTTTTTGTCAAGATTTTTTTAAAGTATACTACTGCTGGTCCCAAAGTTTTCATTCAAGTGTATAAAAGTATGATGTCTATGCTTAAAATTAGATTAAAAATTTAAATTAACGTCGTCGCTTGCGACCACCCTTGGAAGGCCGTTAAAATGAGGGTATGACTTCAGTCATTCTTAGTCAAATCCAACCAAAAAGGGTCCAAGGAGGAAGTCGTCAAACCTAGGCTTGACTGTATGCTAAAAAAGCCATGACGAAAATTCGGCGCGAGAAAATTCGGTTCTTTTCCGTTATCGACAGGCCACTTTATTTTGAAGGAATATAAATGGGATATTTGTTGGGTATATGGAGAAAAAATAAAGTGGTCTGTCGATAACGGAAAAAACCGAAAATTCTTCGGAATTTTCATTTTTGACGTCCCTGTTAGGAACAAACCTAATTCTGACACCAGATTCTTGTTCAGCATGGTTGATTGCAGATTAACATGTTTAAATTTAAAAATTACAAATTATTTCTTTGGAGACAACAAACATTTAAAAAATCGACATTTTAAATTTAGGTTTAGAGAGCACTTTGGTATGCAATCGACCATGCTAACCACGAATCCGGTGCCAGAATTTAGTTTTTTTTAAGCAGAAATGTCAAAAATTCGAATTCAACGAAATTTTCTGCCGCTCAATTTTTCCCTGGCTTAAAAAGTCAAAAAAGAACAATGTACAAGAATATAATTTTGAAATCTAAAATCTAAAATTTTTGCTAATATTTGCAGCTAATTCAATAATAATTTTTTTATTGCGAGCACCCTGTAGGTTCTCTAAGTTCTCGATGTCTGTATATGTGAGTGTTTGCTGAAATCCTATTCAAGAAGACTTTTTCAAGTTGGCCGTGTTTTTAAAAAAGTAGAAAAATCTTTTTCGCCTCTTTATTTCCCTCCTGAAAAATAATTCATGTGGTTTCGGGTTGTGGTTGGCTCTTTTGTTGAATAAGGGTGCGAAAAGTGAGTGTGAAATTTTATCTTTTTGTTTTTTCTTTTGTTTTTTTTAAGAAACTTATTTTTGTGCTCCTGGGATAAGTCAATTTGGGAGCAGGAGGGCAAGAGACTGGCTAGCTTGTTATTTGCTTGACTAGCCCTGCTGCTGCTGCTGTAAATGGCACAAAAAGAGGGAGACTTTTGAACCCTTAGAGGTTGTGCCAACTTCTGTGCATATGTATTTTTTTTCCCGATTTTAGCCCTTTCAAACTCCTAAAAGAGGAAAATGTTTCAATGTATGCTTTTGTTGTTGTTGTTATAAACAAGTGTTTTTTAAATTTAAAAACCATTAGATTTTTTTCAATTATTGCTACAACTCTTTCTCAAAAGTTTTGACTAAGCCATTCTGTAGTATTCTATGAAAAGGAGTTTTACCTTTTTATACCACAAACTTGTCAACTTAAAAAGCAAAACTAGTAATTTTAAATTTCAACAATTTTTGGTACACAAAAGTTTTTAGTGTGAAATGAAAAAAGTAACAAAATTATTTTGTGATGAATATGTGTCAAAGCCAATACTACTGGCTTTGAATGGTAAAGTCGAACCTGGATGTAACGGCACCCGACTAGCCGAAATGGCCGTTATATCCAGGTTCAACTGTAACAAATTAAAAAACAAATAGTTAAAACTCAAAAACAGTTGGCAGCAACATTTGAAAAAGATCCTAGTGGTTTTTCTCAAAGATTATTCTAGTGATCGTCCAAATTTCGATCTTATATTGACTATAAATAACAAGCCATTGAAATTTTTAACTGAGGGTTTGACCTAACTAGCTGAATTTTTCGATGTTGATATTCTAAATGTGGCTGGTATTATTGTCTTATGTAAGCCTATACAAATTTCAATCGAAAAGTCTATTTACATAATGATGCAGATAACCCCCAAGGAGTAGTTGAATAAAAAATTAGCTCTAGATGTGAACTAATGCCCTTTTCTGTTTAATCAAACAACTGTCTAAATTTGGATAGTCCAGTATAGAAACTTTGTCAGTATAATTATCACGGGGTTATTGCACGTTTACCCTTTTTTAAGTTACCATATTTCCTCTAAACTAACCCCCGAACGCTATTTTTTCAAACACCTCCCTGGAGGGGGCTATTTTATTCAGGGCTCGGATCTGTCCTTATTAATAAGATGTGTCCTAATTTTGGGACTCAAAATCTTATTTTTAGCACCAAAATAGCAATAAGCACTGGATAAAATAGCAAACTTCGCTAGAATACCCTAAAATGTTCTTATTTTGAGAAAAAATTCTTATTTTCAAAATTTTGAGATCCGAGCCCTGATTTTATTCGAGGGGGCTAGGCAGGAGTCCCTTTTATTGCCTCCTCCCAAAAGTGTGTTTTGACCACTTTTTTGGGCTTCCCTGGTCGTTCTTAGGATACGAAAGATGTCGTTAGGTGGCAGGCGGACATTTTTGAAAAATAAATTTTTGACCAAAATTTTGACTTTTTGCCTTGGGGGACCAAGGCAAACCCCCGAAAATAGGAGTATTCTATCCTGTTTTAGTCACCGGAGCTGGGAAAAAAGGTCCTCTATATGCATCTTTGATCTAGAGTCTTGCTCGGAATCATGTCTAAGGTAAGTGAGTGCGCGCATCTCTGGCTCTGAAGCCCCCTGCAACCCCTTCGGGGGTGCAGGGGGCTTGAAGGCTTGGGGTTGAGATGCGCACACCCCCTACCTCAAACACAAATCACTCGAGAGTGACTCTGGATGCATAAAAAACATGCATACCGGAATTTCTTTATGCGGTAGGCTTAACAAAACTATGTTCAAATTCCATCTTTTTGAGGTACAAGAGTACCTTTTCTGGTTAGTTTGCCTTGGGCGAGCAAGGCGAAAAGTCAAAGCTCGACCAAAATTTTTTTTTCGAAAAAATGTTCGTCCCAAATGTTCGTCCGCCACCTGAAAACATGTTTTCTACCCGAATAATGACCAGGTAAGCTCAAAAAAGTGGTCAAAAATGCTAAAAATGCTTTGCAAGTAAAATAAACCGACCCTATTCCATTATGGCTCCTTCGCGACGTAAGTGTAAATGATTTTTGCATCGTGAAGACCCCTTACATTTACAGTTACATTTACACTTACCCCTCCACGATACGAGTGTAAATGCGAATTTTTTACTTATTTACTTTTGTTTGCAAAATAAGTGTTTCTTTTTGACAAATATTGATTTTTTCAAGTTTTATAATTGTAATTTCACACTTTTGTTTATTCTATAATTAAATCATATTCTCTTGAAAGTCTACACTGCCAACACCATTAAAAAATTCAACAAGCTTTTTCGGATTTCTTTTGCATTTCGGCTGCTTTCTTCTCCATCTTCTGCGCCTGTTAAGCCGGGCCATTGCCGTCTACGACAACGGTTGCCCCCCGCCAATTCAAAAAAATTTCCTAATCATTCAACTTATGTACGGATTTTTCAACTTTCAACGGTTTCTAACGAAACTTTACCTAAAATTAAATTCTAGACCTCGTTTTGTTAGAAACCAAGTTGAAAAATCCGTACAAAAGTTTATACGAGTGTAAACGAGTGTAAATAATTGAGTGTAAATACTAATTTTTTTTTCATTATTTACATACGAGTGTAAATAATGATTAGGCGAAAATTTTTGAATCAGCGGGGGACAATTTAAAACAGGTGGCCATGGTCCTTTAAGCCGGGCCAAGCTCTATAGGCTGCCACCACTCTGTCTTGCACAATTTCTTCGTTCATGCTATCTCTTAAGAAGCTATGCAGAACACAAACTGCCCATACAATATCATCAGCTGCTTCATGGGAACATTCAATTGGTTTTAGTAAAATTCTCCACTTCATGGCCATGATGCCAAAAGTGTTTTCAATGCGATTTCGAGCGCGGCTGACCCGCAAGTTGTAAATTCTTTCATCGTGATCCATGTGAGTCTGTCCAAAGGGCTTCATTATATAGTTAGAAAGAGGGAATGCTCCATCATCAAGGAAGAAGCAAGGAATTTTGATCTGGCTATTAGGTAGAGCCTTGGTTGAAGGAAGATGCAATGAGCCTTTTTCTATAGCTTTTTTAAATGCACATGCACATGATCCCTGCGTCACTTTCATGACCATAACTGCCCACATCGGCATAAATGATCCTGTAGTTGTGATCACAAGTCACCATAGCCGCAGACGATTTCAACATTGATGAGGCTATGGAGGAAGATGGTCCGAAACGGGAGCTCTTCAAGAGTATGACCTTTCTTCATCCATACCTGGAGGAACGCCCTACGTAAGTTTGCTAATCCACTAAGTTTTTTTCATCAGACGCCCAAATTATTTTGTGACAACGAAATAGAAATTGTCAATTAGCTTTTAAAAAATAGGCGAAAATGGGAGTTATTATAAATGAAAATACAGTGGCGTGTTTAGACATTTGTCTTCTCTGTCTATGGAGTCTATTGATGTAGTAGAGGAAAATGAGGAAGAGGTCCATGACAGCTCTGGTATGGATAGCTACCTGGATTCACCAGCTGAATTCCGTCCAGCCAGTCAACGCAATTCGCCGGCTCCATCACGCAAGCGAAAAGGCTTTGAGAACGCTATCCTTGCCACTCTTAACAAGATCAACTCTTCTCCGAGTGTAGAGATCTCCGCAATTGCAAAGTCTGTGGATGAGATATACAAGCGAATCCAGAAAGTAGAGCACCCGAAAACAATCTTGGAGTTCAGAAAAGACGTAAACAAAATTCTTAGTGAATACGAAGAGTGGCTTGTCAATCAAGAATAATTTATCACTGGTAATCAAAATTAATACTTGTCTCAAAACATACACTGTTTCAGTAATAAAAGTTCCAAATTTGCATTTACACTCGTATCGTGAAGGCGTAAGTGTAAATGTAAAAATATTTTTGGCATCGTGAAGACCCCTTACACTTACGTCGTGAAGGAGCCATTACTAGGGCCTTTTTTGCCATAATGCTCAATACTCAATATGCTCAATACACAATATTTTTTGGGTAGATTTTTTGGCGGTAGTAGCGAATACCATCTATTAGGTTGTCCCATAAGTTTTGCGAAAAACCTTTAGATTTTTTTCGAAAAGCAATTTTCGTAAAAACTTGGCAAAATGACACTTTCTATAACCAGAATTTCATCCTGAGCACGAATCCGGCCTCAGAAATACGTTTTTATTTGACAGAAATGGATAAACTCAAGTTTTTAAATCGTCCAATGCCGAAAGAGCAAAACACGTCTGAACAATGATGAATAAAATGTGTTGAATGTGAGGGTGGTTACTTTGAATAAAATATTGTTATGATGACGAGTTATGGTATTTCTGACACCAGATTCGTGCTCAGGATGAAATTCTGGTTCTAGAAAGTGTCATTTTGCCAAGTTTTTATGAAAATTGCTTTTCGAAAAAAATCTAAAGGTTTTTCGGCGCTACCGGAGTATTGATTTGCGTCTAAGGTATGTGGGTGTGTGCGCATCTCAACCCCAAGCCTTCAAGCTCCCTGTGCCCCCGAAGGGGGCGCAGTGGGCTTGGTTGGTTAGACATAATTCCGAGCAAGACTCTTGATCAAAAATGCAATGGCCCTTTTTGCCCAGCTCCAGTGACCAAAACATGGTAAAACAGCCAAATGGTCGAAATTTCAAAATGCCCAAAACTCAATTTTTTATTGACCAGAACACAAAAAGTATGTCTTTTTTGAACTTCTGAGGCGATTTTAGGTTGATATGAGGTGTTTGGAAACACTTTTAAAAAAATTTCATTTGGGGGGTATACTCGGTAGGGTCGGTTTTTCGCAAAACTTATGGGACAACCTAATACATCCATCTGAAAAAAATTTATTACCAGATGGAGATGTTTTGTGTATTCGCTACTCGGGTCGATTTTCTGAATTTAGGCAGATCCTAGGCAGAGTTTTGAATAAAATTTGGAAATAAGTTTCTAAATTCATTTGTTTTTTGCTTTATATACTTCTGAGAAAACCGTGAAAAGGAGCAATTGACAAAACTCTGAAAACATCTCTACTTTTCCTACCAATTCAACTAACTTTTTGAAAACAACGACAAGAAGAAGAACAGTCAATTAGTTAGGCAAATGTTCCAATAACAAAAAGAGATGTCAATTCATTTGAAATTGAAAAAGCCCTTTTACCCACCCAACACAAAAACAAAATAATAGTGACAGCACGTGGGCAACAACCAACCTTTTTTATACACATAAAAAACTTATAAAACCAAAAAAGATTGAAAAAGTTGTGAGCAAAAAAGGAGAGATGATGTTAGTGAGAGATTATCCAAAGTTTTTTTAAGCTCTAAATTTCCCCAATTTTTTACGCAAACTTTTGATTGTGATCGATACGCTTGCACTCAAAATTAAAAAGTAGTTTCCAGGGATAGATATTATATTTTTCCTTAATTTTTAGAATTATATGCCTTTCAAAAGATAGAAGACATTTTTCGGCTGCTTTACATTTGTGCGATTTTCTGCTTGTTTGTTTGGTTGGCCTAATCCAGAAAATCGAAATGATTATGATTTTGCTGGATGTTTCTGTAACTAGCAACAGTTTTACCGTAAAGACCCGCGGCTCTGTGTTTTTTTTTTTAAAAAAACTGTTGCAAGTGTCAAAAGGACGGGTAAAATCATAATGCTTGCCATATTTCTGACTGGACTGTCAAATCAGGCCTGACAAAAAAGTTTAAAAATAGAGGTAAATAAAATGTCGGACCCTAAGCGAGAACAAACTTTTGAGGGTGACGTTATATCCAGAGTCAACTGTAGGATGATACTCATCAATTCGTGTGAAATTGCGGAGTTATCGACAAACTGACTCTGTTCAAGTTCTTTTTTTCCCAGAATAAAAGAGTGGAAAAAATACCGACGTACGAAAAAAAACACCAAAATGAACTTTTAAGTAAATAAGATAGGATTATTATTGATTGAGGATCATGCAAAACTGAGGGTTTGCATGCATTAATTGTGTTCCCAACATCTATGCATGTACGTGTTAATATTTATTTGTTGTATGTATGTTCTCAATTGGTCACTAAGTTGTTTGTCCCCGCCACCATTTCCTTAAATCGTGTGTTTTGCCGTGTTATTAGCTCAATTGAATACTAGTTGTTATTTTTTTCGTGTTTCAGAACCATCAAAAAATCGAAAAGGGAGTTTGAAAAAAAACATATGGGGGAGCACTCAGGCTCCTTTTTCCTTTTTTTATTCGACAGTTTCGGCTAATTTGGGTGGTGGTTGTCCAGCCTGAGGTCGTCTTTGCCGCCGCATATTTTATTCACTTGCTAACTAGTTGTGCTGCTGCTTCTGGTGCTTGGGTTTGGGTATGGATGTGCTCGACCAATGCCAAACTGTGATTGTACAGTTGCCCAATCAGAGCGTCGTCTACGACTTTCTATTTTCTCTTCATGTCAGTTGGTTTTTTTGTTAATAATTCAAAAGTTTTTGAAGAATCTCTATATAGTATTTGGGACGGGGAACGTCTGTCGCCAATTTGAGTACATGTTTGGTCACAAGGAAAAACCTTTTTTAGTGTAATATTTTTATTTGCATATTTATACTCATTCGAAAGCTCTTTCAATGGCGGAGGACTTTTCGCAATCAGATTTGAAGATTGTTGTGAAAAAATTGAGATTTTGCCCTTTCAAAGTGAAAAGTAGATTTATATTTGAATTTCAAAATACGATATAGGCGCCGATAGGCGCCTGCTGTCCCTGGTATTTGAATATTTTTATTACTGTTTTAAAGGTTTTTGATACCAAAAGTGATTTTCAATTAAAAAAGGGCAAAAAATCTCGATCAAAACTGAAAAATGCCGTCTAGTGACTAAAAAGTGCCGCCTTATAGCTAAAAAGTGCCGTCTAGTGACTAAAAAGTGCCGTCTTTTTTTCTTTCAGTTAAAGAGGTTAATATGCAAACAATTTTTTTCAAAGTGATAAAACTATCAAGTAGCTCTGCGACTTTAATTTCTAACGGCGTATCATTTGTTGCATTATCTTTGCAAAATGTAGCACGAAAAGTTAAAAGAATGAATCAAATTATTTTTCCGACTCATTTCATACTTCGACGTTTCTGTGTTACATCTTTATAGATGTTGCAACAAATAATACGCCGTCTACCTGACGGCTACCTGATAGTGTTATCGTTTTGAAAAAAAATTGTTTAGATATCTGGCACTACTAAACTTTTCCTTCTAAATCTCGACACTTTTCAGCTAAAAGACGGCATTTTTCAGTTTCGACCAAAAATTTTCAGCAAAAATTTGGAGTTTAAACAAAAAGTAAAAAAGACTTACGAAAAGGTATGTTTCTGTTAATTATGAAGATAAAAGGTCATTTTATTAGGTGATTATTGCCATTTTATAGCCTAAAAAAGTTCGATTAAAGGACGATGCGTATAAAGTGCCACATTCTGGAGAAAAAGTACTACATTTTTGTGAAAATTTGCCATGTTTTGCAAAGATGTGCCCGGTTTTAATGGCCGTTTGTTTTACAGGAACGTGGCACTTTTTGACTGAAATGGAATAACCGTGGGGCTTTTTCTCCAGACTTGGAATTTTTACGTTTTATTCTATGATTAGATTTTATAAAATAAAAATATTTTAAATACTTAAATAATACAAATCTTTTTAACACTCTAAAGGCAGAGCGTGCCAACTGTCGCTTTTTGTTCAGAACTTCACACTTAACACGATGGTAAAAAAAAAATTTTTTACAAGTTACTATACGAGAGTCAGTTACTATTCTAAACCAGCCAATTCCTAATTTATGCTCATGCAACTTCAAAGGAGTAATTTTCTCAAATTTTATTGCTCATTGTAGTGATTTTAAGTTGAACGGAAATCGCAGATTACGGGCTTTCTAATGACATATCGTTGAGATATTTATGACAATTATATGTAAAACTTTCGGTTCAAAGAAACAATTGTGTCATTTTTCGAAATCGTTGTTGATATTTAAATACAAGGGACCACAGGCGCTTATCGGCGCTTCTATAGTAAAGTATAGTACAGTTATTTGTATAGTACAGTTATTTCGAAATTTCAATGTGGGGCTATGACTTCATCCATAAAAATAGGTATATCCCCTATTAGAACTCATTTTTTTGCCTGTTCTTTTTTTTAAACGAAAGCTGACATTCTGGGGAACACGATGGTATTAGCGACAAAAGTGATTTCGCTATCTACGACCCGTTCTGGCCTTCGAAGTGAAAAAGCGTTACCCACCCACCCCACACATGCCAAATACTATATAAGATGCACAAAACAGTGTACTAGGGCTAATTTTTCAGTTACCAGTATGTACCATTCGACAGAGCAAGAAGAATTGCATCAGAAATTTGAATTTGAAATTTGACAGTGTGTTATTAGGTTCAAAGCAGGGTTGCTGCATGGAAAACTTTCCGGACAGAAAAGAACGCGGAAGGTTTTCCAAAAAAAACAGGAGAAGAGAAACTCTCTGTGGGCCGAACCCGTGTTACACCTCGTTTTTATGCGTTTTCACTAGGGTTATTTAGACGGTAAGTTGCCACGGTAACCTACTACAGCCTGTATAACTTACCAAAAATCTGTAAGTTTAAAACAGTTAACTACAGATAACTGTACAGTTAACTGTACAGTTGACTGTACAGTTAACAGTTAACTGTACAGTTGACTGTACAGTTAACTGTATACTACCACCTGTACAGTCCCTTGTTATTTCTGTCCGATTTCTCACCGCCAACCGGAAAGTTTTCCGGAAAACTTCCCGGCTAATTTTCCAAATCTTTTCTGTTGAAAGAAAAGCTAGTTCAAAGGCAGTTTTATAAGCAACTAGACCATCCTAAACATGAATCAGGTGTCAAAAATTCGGGTTTTCTTAGCGCAATAAAAGTTTTACGTCAAAATATTTTTTGAACTTTCTTCCTAAAATTTTAGTATAGTAACTGACCCTCGTATAGTAACTTTTTTAAAAATTTCTTTTTACCATCGTGTTCATCGTAAAATTCTGAACAATAAACGATACTGGAACGCTCCGTTTTTGGAGTGTTCAAAAGTAAGATGACAAAACTCTAACTGTTGTCCAGAAATTCTCAACGAATCTTTTTTTCTGGTCGTTTCTGTTGAAAATAGCAGCACTTTTGCTGCAAAAACTCACGTCTTTCGATCGAGTTAATGGAAAAACTGTCGGATTGTCAAATTCTAAATTCGGAATTCTTGCGATTTTTGGACTAGACTGTCGAATCATAATTTGAAAATAGAGCGCAAGAAGTGTCGAAGCCAGCATGAAACAAACTTAGAGTGGTTTCAGTTTATTGACAAAAAAGTTTTTGCTTATTATTTCGCCAAAATTACACAAAAATGTTGTATTAAATATTCTAGTCGCAAATCTGTTGTTTTGTTTGCTTTGTTGTTGGATATTTTGTTTATTTTATAATCCAAAAAGTGCCTTAGAGAAAATTGGTCCTCTAGTAAGCCCAACTAGCTACTGCTGCAACAAAGAACCATAGTGGAAAAGGAAGTTAAAAGTGCAAATGTCTTAAAGTATTGCATAAGATTGTGCGCATTTCAATAGTTTCTCTAATTTGCACTTTTACGCCACTTGATGAATTGCTGTTGATGGCTTATTTATCATAAATTGGCACGCATGCCTGCTTGTCTTTTTGACTTTAAGCAAAAAAATGACTAAATTTTCATAAAAGCAAAGCAACAACTTTGCAAGAAAATTTGACCTCTACCGGAGTATACCCCCCCAAATGAAATTTTTTTAAAAGTGTTTCCAAACACCCTATATCAACCTAAAATCACCTCAGAAGTTCAAAAAAGACATTATTTTTGTGTTCTGGTCAATAAAAATTGAGTTTTGGGCATTTTGAAATTTCGACCATTTGGCTGTTTTACCATGTTTTGGTCACTGGAGCTGGGCAAAAGAGCCTCTAAATGCATTTTGATCAAGGGTCTTGTTGAATTATGTCTAAGGTAAGTGAGTGCGCATCTCTAACCGAACAGCCCCTGCGCCCCGAAGGGGGCAGGGGTGAGATGCGCACACCCACATACCTTAGACGCAAATCACTCGAAAGTGACTCTGGATGCATGAAAAAAAAGCATACCAGAGTTTCTTTATGCGGTAGGCCCCAGTTAACAAAACTGTGTTCAAATTCCATCTTTTTGGGGCCAAGGTACCCTCAACATCTGATTTACTAAGTTATAATAAACAGAAATCAACTAAAAATACCAAAATTCAAGATTTAAAAAAAATCCACTTTTTATAGAAAAAAGTAGGTGAAAACACCTTTTTTATCGTGTTCAGCGTGTAGGAAATGCTTAAAAATGGTTAAAATGGTGTTTTGAAAAAGTTCAAAAAAAATTTCATTTGGGGGGTATACTCGGTAGCGCCGAAAATTTCAATTTTTGGCTTCTATTTGCTTGGATCCTGTCATAGGTGAGGGTCTAAATTCAATGAAAATGCAAACATTCCAAGATTTATATATTTAAACCCTTACTTTCCGGAATTAGGGTTGTTTAGAGTCGGTCTGACTGACTCACTAACCATATTGCGCAGAAGAAAAAACGGCGAGCTGAAATTTTACTGAAATACTTGAATGCAACAAAAATGATGTGTCTTGCAAAAATGATCTGTCGGAATAAAAGAATTCGGCCTTGCCGTCCCGTACTGGTCAGACGGCGCCGTTTTCGACGGTCAGCTCACAAGACAGAAAAAACAGGACGACCGGCAGACAGCTGGCCGAAATTTTATTTGACGCAACGGTGGAAAAAATCAAGGCGGATGGCCGGCCAAAGCCAAAAACATCCAAAGACAGATCGCCGTCCAGTTTTTGAAAAATGTGGTCATTGTGTTCATAGCACTATAACTTTTTGATATCAATTTAAGCTTGACCTCACACAATGGGTAATGTAAGTTATAAAATTGTCAAAAATGTCAACGAAATTGTAATTATGTTCACATTTCGTTATTGTCAAGCCTTTTGTGGACCTCAAAAAATATATAACATAAAATGGTAATTTAGTTTAAACTAGAAGTCATACTCAAAAAATTGAAAAATCGACCCTACCGGAGTATACCCCAAATGAAATTTTTTTGAACTCCTTCAAAACACCATGTCAACCATTTTTAAGCATTTCCTACACGTTGAACGCGATAAAAAAGGTGTTTCACCTACTTTTCTTTATAAAATGTCAATTTTCAGAAAAAAAAATTTTAGGGTAAATGACTTTCTTAAGGTATTCCAGGTATCCTAGATTTTAGCTATGTTTGGTCAAAGACCCTACTTGCTCCTCATTGCAAGGGAATATGGAAGGGTGTATATCCATACAGGTGACTCTTGATCATAAAATGCATATAGAGGCTCTTTTTACCTCGCTGCAGTGACCAAAACAGGGTAGAATACCTTAAAAATAGTCGGCCCTATATGACAATCGGTCCCATTTTTTTGCCTTGGTCCCCCCTGTTGACCTTTTGTGCATTTTTTGCCAATTTTTTAATTTCTTTGTCGGAGTTTGTCCAACAATTCTAACACAAAAAGCTAGCAGTCATAAATTTTCACGAGCGGATCAACAAATTTTCCCAAATAATTCAGATTTGCCACTAAAGTGATCGTTTCATCAGTAGATAGTTTGAACAAATTTCGTAAACGAATGCTTTCCAAATCAACATATTCGAGATCGACAACAAGAACTTTGCGAATCATTCTGCTAAAGCAAAACACTCATGCATTGTGGAAAATAAAGAAATTAAAAAATTGGCAAAAAATGCACAAAAAATCAACAGAGGGGACCAAGGCAAAAAAATGGGACCTATTCTCATATAGGGCCAAATAGTCATTTACTCTAAAAATTTTTCTGAAAATTGACATTTCATAAAGAAAAGTAAGTGAAACACCTTTTTTATCGTGTTCAACGTGTAGGAAATGCTTAAAAATGGTTAAAATGGTGTTTTGAAGGAGTTCAAAAAAAATTTCATTTGGGGTGGGGGGTTAGTGTATACTCCGGTAGAGCCGAAAAATCTATAAAGTTGCTAAATTATAAAATTTAGGAGTTCTACCGGCCAATCCACACTTATGTGTCTATAGTGCTGTGTGCTCTGGGAGCAGTCTGCAACTTCTGCAATATTGTGGTGCTCACTAGGTAATTTCGCCTGAATTCTTCGGCTAAAAATAGTGTTTGTGAATGTCAGGAAGCAAATGCGCACACCTGTTAATATGATACTCACAGCTATGGCATGTTGTGACACTGTGGTCTTATTTTCCAATCTGGTCTATACCACTCACTACACCTTTGTTGCCTTTGTAAGTCGTTTTACAAATCATCTTACAAAATTACTTTCTGTAAAAATCTAACTTTCCCTTTAAAAATGCATAGAAATGCATAGTTTTGACTTTTTTCTAAAAACTTTTATTGCGTATCCTTTAGGGTTGGCGGTTAACCGACATTTTCGGTTTTGGTTACCCGAAACGATAACCGGAAACCGAAATGTTCGGGTAAACGACCCGAGCCGAAAACCGGAAAATTTCCGGTTTTCGGATAAAAAAACGAAAACGGGTACCCAAACCGCCAACCCTAGTATCATTACTTTAGGTTTAGTCAAAAATGATAAAGATAATCGGCTTTGCCGGCCAATTTTTGCAATGATTGCCAAAAAAAAGCCCAGAAGTCTCGAACGGTGACAGCCTGACAAATAACAAAATAGAACATATCAAAACTCTTATAAATACTTACAAATACTAATTGTGCTTTTTGTTTTAGTCCAACTGCCATCCCAAACATTGGGTGGGTTTTTATTTTCGAGTATATTTTTATAGATTTTAACAAACTTATTTGCAGAGCTATGGCTGGGTATGATCTTCTAAACCTGTTTATACAATGCTTAAAATATTAAGTTATGTGTTTTCAGGCAATGTTTTTGATTGCACATGCTCATTTGTCGTTAGTGGGTCACTCTTCTAGTGTTTGGCTTTCAGGTACTGCTTTATTTTGTTTTATTAGGTTGTGTCATAAATACGTTCGTTTTTTTTTCAAATCAAATTTTTGTGGCACTGTGTTTTTTTCCATAAATTTAATATCATGTTACTTCGTAAATTAAAATAAAAGACTTACCGTAAAACCTCTATTAATAGCAGAGGTTCCCTGATATCAGAAGATTCTCGTTATCACGCGATACGATATGACATGACAGGCTTATCATATCAGCATCATATCGTCGCTGTCATATCACTATCATATCACGCAAGAAAGTTCGAAGGCGCTATCATACCATATCAAGTCCCGAAAATCGTTATCAGGGAACCTCTAATAATAGACCCGGGTCTATTATTAGAGGTCACAACCAGTGTTGTTCCGGCGCCGGCGCTAGCGCCGGCGCCGCTGCCCCGGCAAAACAGCGCCGACCCGGCGCTCGGCGCTGGGGCCAATGAAAAATTTTGCTCGGCGCCGGCGCTGGGGCCAATGAAAAATTTTGCTCGGCGCCGGCGCTGGGGCCAATGAAAATTTTGCTCGGCGCCGGCGCTGGGGCCAATGAAAAATTTTGCTCGGCGCCGGCGCTGGGGCCAATGAAAAATTTTGCTCGGCGCCGGCGCTGGCGCTGGGGCCAATGAAAAATTTTGCTCGGCGCCGGCGCTGGGGCCAATGAAAAATTTTGCTCGGCGCCGGCGCTGGCGCTGGGGCCAATGAAAAATTTTGCTCGGCGACGGCGCTGGCGCTAAAATTTTTTGACCCGGCGCTGGCCCCGGCGCTGTTTTTTAAGCAACTATGGCTCCGGCGCTGTTTCCGAAATTTTACTGTCCAATATTAAAAACCCAATTTTTCTTGCAACCCTTTGCAAAGCTTTCAAAGCTAGCTTTGTGGTTTTACCAATGCCAGCCACGAGAATCAGTTGAAAGATTATTCTTACAGCTTACATTTAATACTAGTGGTCATAAATCCAATTCGGGCCCGAATCTCATAAAATTGAAATGTTTGCTTAATTTTAATCAAAAATTTATAAACATCTAAATGTACCTTTGAATTTTCTGTAAAAATTATGAAACATTATACTTGTCAATATACCTGTCAATAAAAATACAATTTTTTTAAAATATACAGCGAAACCCAAATTTTCATCCCGGCGCTGGCGCCGGCGCTGGGGCAATTTCTTTCAAACGGGAGGCGCCGGCGCCGGAGCCAAAATTTTTTTATGGAGGCGCTCGGCGCCGGCGCTGGGGACTTTTTTGAAAAGAGGTCGGCGCCGGCGCTGGCGCTGGGGACTTTTTTGGAAAGAGGTCGGCGCCGGAACAACACTGGTCACAACTCCCGAAGTCGCTTGTGGCATTGTGTTTTTAGCTATGAAAAATCCAACATTTTTAAGCACACCACCACTCAAAATCTAGCTAAGAAAAAGGGCTATCGTATCAGATGGGAAATTCAGGGTCCTTATCACCATCACTATCATATCATGTAAGAAATTCAAATTTTTTTCTTGAAACTCATCTGATAAAAAAAATCGTATAATATCACTTGATATCAGACGATATCACATCAAATCACTATCATACCACGCAGAAAATTTCGAGTCGCATCACTATCATATCAGACGGAAAATTCAGGGCCCTTATCATATCATTATCATATCAGGCGGGGAATCAATGTTTCCCTATCACTATAATACCATATCAAGTCCCGAAAATCGTTATCAGGGAACCTCTGATTAATAGACCCGGGTCTATTATTAGAGGTCACAACTCCCCAAGTCGTTTGTGGCATTGTGCTTTTAGCTATGAAAAATCCAACATTTTAAAGCACACCACCACTCAAAATGTAGCTAAGAAAAAGGGCTATTTTTTGAGTGGTCGTGAATAAAAATGTTGGATTTTTCATAGCTAAAACACAATGCCACAAACGACTTGGGGAGTTGTGACCTTTAATAATAGACCCGGGTCTATTATAGAGGTTTTACGGTATGTAAAGACTATCATTTAACTTGTTAACTTTGCCATCTAAATTCAAAAATATGTCCGTGAATTCAAGAAATGTTCTTGTGCTGGGACACTTTATCAGTTCATTGCGTTCACTTACGAGTAGGGTTGTCGATTTGAATATTCGATTTCCAATATTATTCTAAAATTTTTGACTATCGACTTGAATCGAATATTCGACAACCCTACTTACGAGCAAGTTGTCAAAATGTTTAAGAGACCTAATCTGTAATTTTGGAAGTTTTCGTGACACCGAGATTCTTTTGATTTTTTTCATCGTACATGTCATATACCATTCGACTTTAAATTTAACGCCGAGAAAAATGTTCTCAGATGTCAACACCAATTTATGCTGAAGTTTTGTAATTATGGCCTTTTATAGTGAAGTAATTTTTTTTCAACCACTAAAAATGACCCCTCTAAAAAAATTTTTAATTTTTCTGATCACAAGGAAAGTGCACGAAAAAAATAATTTTATCACTATTTTTAATGGGTTATACTTTTTTGTAACAAATTCATATACACGTAGTCTGTTCGATCCAGTTGACCCCTGATATATTGACTTTTGGTTGTCATCTGCCACCTGTTCATTCCCGAGAAGACCTGAAAATAAATAAAGTGAATAGCAGAATAGATAACTCTCGCTAGGCAGCCTCTTGAAGTCAACGTGCTCCGACAGTTATGTTACCAATGCCTAGCCATACTGTCACGGGTATGGAGCACGAAGGCACGTAGATAGTGACAACTTAACCGCATACAGCTTGAAGAAGTCCATAGTTATCACATAGAGAAAACTTGTACTTGACAGCACATGCATTGACGACTTTGTCAAGCTGTATGCAGTCTAAAAGCTAAAAAAAAAGCTCAGTTAGGCAATGCTTTCATCTACGACTGTTGGACATCCTTGACATAGCTTTTGAGCTCTCCCTAATAAAGTCCGTGACATCTACTTGAAAAAACTCGACAAAAGTGTAAATATGGACTAAAAACAAGGGAAAATGGGCCTTAGAGAAAGGTAGCGGAATCCACGAAAACATTCCGAATCAGTAGAGAAACAATAAAATTTGGTCCAAATCACGATGCTAGTCAGTAATACCTAGCTTGAAAAACAAGAAAATCCGATTGAGAACTCTTGGATTAGGGTAAAATATGTATCACTAAATTAGGGACAAAAAGAAGTATAACCCATTTTTTATCACTTCATACTATAAAGTGATGTAAGTGAAGTAAAGATTTGAACTACAGTCGAATCTCGATTAACCGCCACCCCTCGGGACCGGCCTTAGGTGTCGGTTAATCGAGGGTGTCCGATAAGCGAGACTTTTAGACTAAAAAATCTCAAGGGTGTCGGTTTATCGAGTTTCTTATGGACATACGAGAGATAATAGATTTATTCTAAAGAAATAATGTTCATTCAACAATGGAAAAGAATTATGTTAGTCTTCTCTGCTTTTCTTTCAATTTGCGTTCTTCTTAAAAAACGGCGAAGCAAGAGAAAGATCAAAAAATTGAAAAGGAATTTTTAAAATTTGGCGGGAGTTTGAAAAAATTCGAAAATATACAAGGTGTCGGTTTATCAGGGGCAGTTTCATTGAAAGGAACCCGCCGAGGGGTTGTCGGTTAACTGAGCGTGTCGGATAATCGAAGTGTCGGTTAAACAAAACTCGACTGTATAAAGTTTATAGTTCAAAAAAATAGTTTCGTGCATTTTCGGAGTGAAAAAGCTGTCGCCTCGCACGAAACTCATGGCCGTAGACGGTAATGGTCCTTTGAAGGGGCATGGTTACCTGTTCAAATTTTGTCCCACTCAATTCAAAATTTTTCTAATCATTAAGAATTGAATTGTAGGCCTTGTTTTGTTAGAAACTAAGTTAAAAAATCCGTACAGAAGTTTAATGACTAAGAAAAAAATTGAATTGGCTGGGACAAAGTTGGAACAGGTGACCATGCCCCTTTAAAATTGTAAAAAATGTTTTTCTGATACTTTGCTAAATAAAAAAACGATTTTTGTGAAAAAAAACTGACCAAAATTTGACTACAGAGCACGTTGACTACTCAAAGTTAGAATCAATACAAATATTAATTTATCATTTCAGTAATGTTGGCAATGATTCGGTATATGACACTGAGGAGGAGAGGCAAGATGACTGGTGTTCAGGTAATTTAGCTAGACAATTTTCTAACAAGTAACCAATTTGTTTACAGATAGGTCTAAAGCATTCTTATTGTGCCATTGCCTCGGTAATACTACTTGCACTTTTATTTGCGACAAAAAGCTAATATTATGATTGCAGGTGATATTGTTCGTGTCCATTATGAACGCACCCAACTTTCTCACTTACAAAATTATGGAGCTTGGTCTTAATGAAACGTGTGTGATCACGGACGAATCTGTCCGCTATGCCTCTGCCTACGTTCCTGGAGTTTCTGACATGGCGGTTGAAGCAGACTGTTTGGTGAGTAGTTGATTATTTTGGTGTAGCTGCCTAGATTTACTTGGGTCGATCCATTCAAACTTACCAGTTCAAACTTGTAGAGGGAGAATTAAACTTGTGGGAGGCTATTCGGTAGGGAAATGAACGCGGGATTTACAAGTCCTACTTTATTAAGCTAGTTACGATGTTTTTTGCCCAGACACCAAACCTGTCCACGGGCCAGCCCGGCCTGAATTTTAAAAACCCCTTCGGGCCTGGCCGGTCCAAAATGTTAAAGTTTGGGCGGGACCGGGGCTCGAAATTCTGACTTGTAGAGAGGTTTGGCAGACACTAAGATGTTTTTTTTTTCAAAAATAACTTTTTGCAGTCGACTTTTGATTTAATGCCCCCTCATCAAGTTCGTTCCCACGACACTTTTTTACCCCACTTTTCGAAATTTTTCATCATTTATAATTCGTCAGGCTTGTCCGAAAAATCGGAAGGATTCCGATTTTCTGATGTATAAAAAAGAATGTACCGTAATTATTCTTATAGAAACCCCGGGGTTACTATTTTTCAATCCTCTAAAAATCTTGAAATTGTCAATCAAAAATAACCCTAATTCTGAAATCTTAGTCAAAAATAGGGGGGAAGGGTTACTATTAGAGACGGGGTTTCTATTAGAATAATTACGGTAAACAAAAAGAAGTTTCTGATAAAAACGTCAGTTCCTCCATCTTGATCCGTAACTCTCGATTTAACGTAGAGGATGTGTCAAAAAAACTTGATGACTTTTAAAATTCCAAATTAGTTTTTATACTATGTTTGTTATTAACATCACGATTATTTTTTTGCTTACAATGGCGAGTGTTTATGATTGTTTACAACTGTTTTACAGAATCACAAGGGACCACAGGCGCCTATCGGCGCCTCTATAGTATTTCGAAATTTCAATGAGGGGCTATGACTTTATTCATAAAAATAGGTATATCTTTACATACTTTTTTCCCAGATAAAATACCCAGCAAAAATTACACAAATTTTCGTTTTCCGCACCACAAAGTTTGTTGGTCGTCTCTGACCCCAAATATCCAGGTTTGTATAGGCAACCTTATACTCAAAAGAAAGCTGAGACGCTGTAGATGTGCACCTACTTTACATAATTAAAAATGGTTATAAAAAAGTAGGGTAACAAACCCTCGGAAGTTGAAAAAGTTTTGAAAAATCAAAAAATTTGGCCAATTTCAAAGTTTGTTGGTCGTCTAAGCCCCATAAATATACATGTTTGTATTGGCAACCATATATACTCAAAAGAAAGAGGATACGCTGTAGTTGTGCACCTACTTTACAGAAAAACAATTGCGAGGAAAAAGTTGGGAGAAAAGTACAAAAGAAACAAAAAACGTGACGGAACCTCATAGTCCAAATACTGTATAAAGATAAGTGAGGTTGGAGATTTTGGATGGATAAGACCCTCAAAATTCGGAATCGACTGGGCAATGGCCTACCTACGCATTTTTTTAGGTTGTCAAATTTTTTGGCGCACCTTCTACAGCTAATCTTTAAAAGAGTAACATCAAATCGAGCGTCTATTGTCGTCGAAAATGGTTAAACACACTTATTGCAGGTGTTTCGAATGGCCTTCTGGATCTCGGGAACAGTGTTCAAAGTGTTGCCCTGTTTGTTGCTGACTCTTCTGGTCTCTCTGCTAACCAAAATATTGGATGAAGTGAAGGAGAACAGACAACGTCTTTTGCGAGGCAGTAGGACGGGCAGTGATCCTTTGAGCAGTTTCAACATAGCCCAGCAACAGAATGGGGTGTCCCCCATGCCTTCCCCCAATCCCGGTGCTCGCAATATACCTCTAACTAATGGGGACAGTCACAAGAAAGCCACTAAGAATACGGGTAGTAGCAGTGGCAAGTTTGGTATGATGGTCACTGCTAATGTTGCTTCTCCAATGCCTGTCAATCGCAGTGGTTCTATTAAGTAAGTTGATGTTTTTAGTTTTAGCTCTTGTTCTGGCTAAATAAATAGGAGTGTACCAAAAGTAGATAATGTGTTCGTAATGGCTCGTATTTAATTCTGCTCGCTAATTGAAAATTGTGCACTAATTTTTGGAAAAATGCAATTTTTTAGTTGGCATTTTCCCAAAAATTAGCTGGCAATTTTCAGAGATTAGCGGGCAGATTTAAATATTACTCGTTCGTAATTTAAGATATGGTGGAAAAGCGGGTAGAACTGATCGAACCACAAGAATGTTGTTGGCCATAGTTTGCGTTTTCCTCATCACTGAGCTCCCACAAGGTTAACTTTTTCCTTTTTTTTCTAGTTGACACTTCCAGTTCCTAATATAATTAGTTGGTTGCAGGTATAATGGCTGTGTTGAGTGGGATGTTTTCGGAAGAGTTTCGAAGGTACATCTACAACTCTCTGGGAGACATTCTGGACCTGCTGTCCTTGTGTGGTGCTTGTACTTCTTTCATCATCTATTGCTCCATGAGTGGCCAGTTTAGGAATGTAAGTATCCTAACTCAACCTCTGTTAATCCGCCACCCTCTCGTTCAAAATAGTGTTATTGACAGAGGTTATAAGTTATCTATTTTGGTCCCCATATTAAGCTTCCCGTAGATCAGCTAGAACGGACTGAATCGTTTTAATCGTGTTCCAATTGCAGGAGTTCCGTCGAGTCTTCATACCTGACCGCATGAAAAAATGTTGGACAGGCACTTCACCTGCCAACAACCCTGACCAAGGCATCAGGCGCAGCTTTTGTTCTGCCACTGAGACCTACAACCAGACCACCAATTGCAGCAGGAACACTGTAGGAGGTGGTGGGGCGGCTCTTAACACCTCCACCTTCCTGCGCCCCTCCACAGCTGAAAGTTGCAATGGCAAGGGAGGTGGAGGCAGTTCCATGAATAACTTCTTGTGTGCCGACACCTCCCGCTCCATTGTTCTCAACACCATCAAAAATAGGCAGGCCAACCAGCGCCACTCTGCTGCTGACCTGCTGTTGCCTGGGGATTGTCTCCCGACCACTAGGTCTCCATCTCCCTTTTCCACCACCTCGGACTGTGGCATTATCTTAGAAGCCAAAGATAAAAACCCTTTGCCCTACCGCCAAAGAGCCAGTTCCACCACCACCACTACAAACAATAGTACCAATGGAGACCAGGAGCTGCAGGTGGAAACCACCTTGATAGCCAAGGACACTCCTCCATCCACCGCCAGCACCAGCCCCACCACTGACGAAGCTGATTTGGAGGAGAAACTAAAAGAGCAGCCGGAAGAAGAAAATGACTTTCTCCTCTCAAAAGATGCAGCTGACCGAGAGGATTCTCCGGAAAACTATTCCAAAGGCGCAAACAGGAGGCAAGTGGTGTTCCAAGATTTAGTAGTTGCCAATGGCAGTGACAATGATGACTGCGAAAAGCTGTTGGTTTCAGAAGATGACTCCACCAGTGCAGAAGAGGCAGAAAATAACAGCACGGAGGGTGGAGTTAACTATGTGGCCACAATCGTCCCAAGTAATGAGGATTCAAACCTACAAAACAAAACCAGGAGTCGAAGGAACAAAAAAGGGAGCAACGGGTCGTCCAAACCAGCAATCAGGGGGGTGGTCAAGAGGATCAGTGAAGAGCGATATTGTATTTAAGGGTTTTTGTATCGGTTACAAATGGTCAATATATGGTTGATTAGCTAGGGTTGACTGGTTGAAAATCATAGCTAACCATAAGGCTGTCTGGAAATATTCTTAAAATGAGCTGAGTCTTCATAAACAGGGGCATAATTTAGGTGCAATTTTTTAACCGTTAGTCTTGTTGGATTGTGCTTTTGACCTTTTCAATCCTGGGTTTGTAACCACTAGAATATAGCCGTGAATCTCACCTACAGTGTAATTGGAGTTTCGACTTAAAAGGGCAATACAGTCTAGTCTCGTTTATCCGACACCTCTTTTTAAAAATCAGGTGTCGGATAAACGAGACCCGCGGGTCTTTTCGGCAAAACTGTTGTTATGTACAAAAGCGATCGGTAATATCTAAATCCTTGCGATATTTCGGACTAGACTGACCGAAGACAACTGTCAAAAGGCTTCAAAAATCGAGCTAGGGAACGAACTTGATGGGGTGTCGGATAAACGAGACTAGACTAATTTTTTTTTGAAGAAAAAATTACTTGTTTTTGTACTAAAATTTTTTTTTGCCCTTTTCTCTTTGATTTTCTCTTTTTTTACAAATTGTAAACACCATCGTATAGCCCTGCGATTCTAGTTGCTAACACGGTCGTATTTTGTGCGAGATTTGATTTGGTCTATACTTTAATTTTTTTTACATTTTCAAAATAGCTTGCACGAAATTAAACCTCGTTAGATATTAGAATCATAGGATTGTACGCCGGCGTTTTCTTATTTGTGAAAACAAGGTTAGAAAATAAAAGAGAAAAGAGCAAAAGAGAAAATTTTTAGGTTCTATATGAGAATCCATGCCCAAAATATGCCTTGGTCCCCCCTGTTGTTTTTTTGACAATTTTGCCTTGGTCCACCCTGTTGTTTTATTTTAAATTTTCAAATAATCAGTAAATTTTGTTGAAACAACAGGGTGGACCAAGGCAAAATTGTCAAAAAACAACAGGGGGGACCAAGGCATATTTTGGACATGGATTCTCATATAGAACCAATTTTTATACAAAAAAAAGTAAATTTGGACGAAAAAAGTATTGCCCCTTTAAAAAGTAAGCTTGTCTGCTGAGTCACTCGTTTTTCACCCTCTCCATGACGAAAAAGTGTGTCTATATTTTTATTGTTGTTTCCAGAAAAAATCAAAAAAGATCTCTTTTCGGAATTATACGAAGAAATAAATGTATGCCTCGTCGGAAAATCTGCTCATTGTGAAATTATCGCCTAAGGATTCAAAAAAGATCCGAAAATTTATGGCTTTGCAAATATTTTCCGGGGTTAGTACCAAAAATAGATAATTTTCGATTAAAAATAGCAAAATCCAAGTTTTTTTAGCAATAATAAAGTAAGCTTAGTTGCAAAGTTACCAGACGACCTCATAAAAACCATTTCCGATTTTTGTATTGTTATGAATAGAAATTGCTCAATTTTTGTCAATGCCGGAATATATGCTTTAATTTGAGTGTTATTTAGTTTTTACGTGTCACAGAATAAACTTCTATTAAAAAAAAAAGATTTGCTGGTGAAATTGTTGAAAAAAGAGAAAAAAACAGGTGCAAATAATTATTGAGAAGTTTGCATTTGCAAAAGAGGGCATGTGATGTAAGTCTTGTATCAAACAGAAAGTTTATTTGTCAAGGTTTTAAATGGCAGTTTGACACGGAAAACAACATGCATAGGGAGTGCACATTGAAACTTATAATAAAAAATAGACCTTGTGCGCAAAGTGCGCCCCCATTGAAAGGTTGAATTCTTGTCAATATTTTCAAAAGCATTAGCGGTTTAATCAAAAGAATTATGTCTACCTCCTGGTATATTGAAGAAAACTGAGAAGAAGAAAATGTTGGGGCGCACTCTGCGCACAAGGTCCCAAAATTATTCAAATAAGCTTAATTTTTATGATAAAATAGCAGCTAAATACAAGTTTAAAGCAACATATCTGAAAGAATTTGTATTTCACAAAAAAATCGTTGGATTCAATTAAGCACACAAATTTCGTTTGTGGACGGCAAGAGAATAAAAATAAATAAGACAAAGCCTCAAATTTATATGGACGAAATAGGAGGGTGTATCAAAAAAGGGTGCTTACAGGGTGTATCAAAAAAACCGGTACTTTTATAGTTCCCCCATACTTGAAAAGTGACCAAAAATCACCCCGAGCTCATTTTTTTGCTCAACACGATAAAAGAAGCATTTCTAAACACTTTCTGAATAAAAAAAATTATATTTGTAAGAATTTTTCGACTCACACATTCAATGAAAAATGGCCTTTTTCTGGTATTTTATGGTCATTTTTATGGGTATTTATCACATTTTTCTTGCTTGGCAAAACTTGGCAAAAAGGCCTCTAAATGCATTTTCAACCAAGAGTCTTGCTCGGAATTATGTCTAAGGTAAGTGAGTGCGCGCATCCTGCGCCCCCCGAAGGGGCAGCTAAATACAAGGATTCGACTCGAAAAATACTAAAATTTTGTGAAAAGCACCCATGACCATGTACTCCTGAGGGACGGGAGGCAAATTTTTTTTGACAAAATTCAAACTTTTTTCATCAGAAAGTGTTCAGAAATCTTTCTTTTATCGTGTAGAGCAGAAAAAATGAGTTCGGGAGATGATTTTGGGTCACTTGTCAAAAAATCCGAGTATGGGGGGGGGGTAACTATAAAAGTGCCAAAAAACCGGTACGTGACTAAATTTTCCCGGACTCAAAAGTGGACAAAATTTGGCCGGCATAAAAGCCACTTAAAGAGGTATACCAGCGCGTTTCAAAAAGTTAAGGAGGGGCAAAAAGTTAAACCATTCCTATTTTTCATTCGCTTTGCATCAAATCTGATATAGATGACCCTATACTACTTTTAAAAACTAGACAGAAAACTTAAAAAAATCTTGATGAAAACGCATGTAAAAATTTTGCGAGAAAGAAAAGAACCGCTGGTCCCCGCCTTTTCTTCGTGTAACGCTCTGGTATTCCCCTTTAAAAGAGTGATGGATACGAAGTTAGAAGGATCAGGGATGGTCAATCTAGTTTTTGGTCTCGCAGAACTCTCAGGGCATCATTTTCGTTATATCATCATAGATTTCGGACCGCATGGAATTTCACTTTAATTTTCTCAATATCCGCGTGGAGGAGAAATGTGTACTTGTGAAGAAGTGAAGGTTTGATAAATTATAGCTTTTGTTCTAGTGAAACTTTGTGCACGCCTTGCTATTATTGGCTAGGTCACTGTCAACGGACTGCTCATTCAGCCGATGGTCCAGCTGGACACTTACCCGCATCTGAGAAATCTACTCTGCCTTTTGAAGTTGGGGAGCGTAAGATTGCGCTTCTGATAGTGTCAAACCGGGTTTACTTCACCGGGCGAATTTACCGGCTTTTCGATGCATCCTGCATTGAATAATGGATAACGGTTTTCGCCTTGATCATCCTGTTGTTTTCTGACTTAGGATTGGAGTTAGGACTCAACCATCTTTTCTTTGCTTCGGGAAACATGTTTGAGTCGGGTCGTCTTACCCTGAGATTCCTATATCGTTTGATTAAAAATTCAGACTCTCTTCGTAGTTTTTGCTGTCCTCGTTTTGCTATGGTCTTAGGTATCTTCTCTTTTTTCAGCCTTCGGTAAAACAGATAGCTCAAAAGAGAACAAAAAGAGAAAATACTTGAGTCCAGGGCGGAAGGATAGCAGCATGGTTTGAGCATTTTTACCTCGCACCTAAGCACACGCCGAAAAAATGAAGAAAAGCCGAACTCAAAATTGGTATTGTTCAATATTTTTGCACAATTTATTAGGGCTGTTCAATAGAGCATTGAGACTGCCCAAAAATCAAAATCTTAAAGTATCTAAGCAAGTTTTTTTGGAAGAGTCAAGTCCTAGGAGGACTAGAGTAATGACGAGCTGCAGGAGGAAATCTAGCGGGAGATGAGTTAGAACTAAGGAAATATCCATCATTGAGGGTAGCACGATTCATAGAATAGATTAGACTCTCCAATTGAGTGGCTGAACGTGCATCATCTGGCACTTCTGACTTCGAAGGCAAGTTTACGGCAAATTCTCCTGCAAGTAAAATTCAATTAAATCTTTTATCATGCAAAAATATAATTTGCAGCAAAAAAATTATTACTCAAGAAAGTTAGGCTTAAGGTTGAGTTAGCATAGAAAAGCATCTGTATTTTTAATGATAATTTTTTTCAATAAAATGAGATGTTATGAAAACAGAAGGGTTAAACAGTCGCTAGAGATGATTTGGCGTTAAGTGAATTTTTCTTGTAACTTTTGACCTAGTTAAGTTAATGTTATTTTTCTAACTTAAAGCAATAAGGCTCTTTTAACACGGGAAAGGCGATGTGTACTAAACTATGCGTTTTGTGCAGAATTTCATGCTGAACACAATGGCTGAAAAAATTCGGAAACAGGTGGGATTCGAACGGGTAAAACAGGGAAGATAAAATAGCTTCTGAAGTTGTACCACGAACTTCTTCAACTCTCTTCACCTTTTATCAGTTCCCCAGTTCTCACACCGTATTCGTGCTCAGCGTAGTCGATTTACTTGTAAAACTGCTTTAAAAATGCTAAACTTTAACAGTTAAAGTCAATGTCACATTTCAAATTCCGCTCAAGACAATAACCATTTAATTTGAAACAAAAACTCAAAATTCACTATTTGAATGATTATTGTCTTGAGCGGAATTTGAAATTTGACAGTGACTTTGATATTTGAAAAGCAGTTTTTCAAATAAATCAACTACGCTGAGCACGAATCCGGTGTCAGAACTGAGGATTTGCTAAAAAGTGAAGAGAGTTGAAGAATTTCGTGATACAACTTCAGAAGCTGTCTTACCCGTTTCTAATCCCTCCTGTTTCCAAAAAATTTTCAGCCATCGTGTTTAGCGTGAAATTCTGCACAGAACGCATAGTTTAGTACACATGGCCTTTCCCGTGTTAAATCCTAACCTGGTGCATTAGAATTTCCAGCAGGTCTGTAAAAGGCAACAACGGCAAGACAGTTTTTAGTGGTATTCCAGAATCTTGCGACTCCCATTTCTGAAAACAGGTCTTTACGTTTTATTAATATTAAACCAGTCAAACAAATTACCAATAGAAGATCGCCAAAGCACTTGTGTGAAATTTTTACACTCTAAAAATAAAAAACTTGAGTTGAATTTGACTAAAAAACTAACTGGAGTTCCAGCGAGGCTTGCTAAAATCCAAATATTCGGCTTCGGTTGCCCAGAGCGCGACCAGTTCGGAGCCAGTTGTTAAGTGATCACCAGTTTCATCAACGTTTAATAGGATGTTCTCACCAATACCTGAGTCAATAAATGCCATTTTAAACGGCAATATAATAATAAAGGGTACTTATCCTTTGTCCGGAACCTGCCCACTTTGTTAATATTGTGTTTTTGGACTTAGGCTTATGCAAGGGTTTGCCAGCGTGTGTTAGGACGGACTTAAACAGATTTTTTTTTACTTTTTTATGCTTCGAGAAACATGTTTGAGTCCGTCCTAACACCTTACCTAAGCCTAAAACACAGCATTAACAAAATGGGCAGGTTGCGGATAAAGATAAGTACCAAATAAAGTTACCGGGAAGTTCGGGATACAATATTCTTCCCCTATCTGCCAGTTTTATTGCCCAAGTTTTTGCTAGATCTGCAAGTTCTTGTGACCTAAGATATATAAAGTTATTAAAAAGTTAAGACGAAAAAAAGCTAGACCATATTAGAGCAGGAGAGCCGTATTTTTGTCGCACCAAATTATGGGCTTCCAGACACTGCCTTTGAAAATTGGCATCCACTGAAAAGCAATAAAAATGTTTAATATTGTTTGAAACGGATGTTTAGGTAAAGGGACGTTTCTCCGACTCTAGACATTCGCGTATTTTGACCGCTAATTTGAGGCTTTTTGGCTGGTTTTGGGTGTTTTGGGTGGCTTGAGGTGCTTTTGGATGGTTTTTGGTGGTTCGAACACGATCTGAAAATTTTCGAAAAAAACGTAGAAACCTGCCTTGGTCCCCCCTGTTGTTTTTGAACGTTTCTCCGAAAATACGCAAATGTCTAAAGTCGGAGAAACGTCAACGCACCGATGTTTATTTTTTTGTTATTTTTAGAGAGAGACTACAAATTTATCGTACCAACTCTAATGCCCTATCTTCAGGTGAAGCTGTTTTCGGCGGAGGTTCGGTGGTGTTTTTAATCATATCCTTACCAAATAATAGCCATAAATTTTCTTCAGGCGTCAACGCCGGTATCAAAATTCCCCATCACGATTTCGGGAAAGCCCAGCTGCGCAATCTTTTTTGAAGTCAGTCGCAGAAATACAGAAAATTTAGAACAAAAAAGAGAAAAGCATAATCCTGACGGACGGCTATCGATTAGCGACACTGAATAAATTTTTGTCGAAAATTGTCATTTTTCAAAGAAAATTTTTTTATAAAGTCTTCCCTAGTACCAAAATCTTGTATTGAATCCGAATCCATTGAGATCAGATCGAAATAAATTTTATGAGCTAAGATATATACAAAAGTAGGTAGGTGGTTCAAAATGTCGGACTTATCTACTCAAAATTGCTTTATCTTAGCTCAAAAAAATTATTTCGATCTGATCTCAACGGATTCGGATTGAGGACAAGATTTTTTTAGGGAAGACTTTTTAAAAAATTTTTTCTCAAAAAATGACAATTTTCGGCAAAAAGTTGAAAATAAAATTCATTTAGTGTCGCTAATCAATATTTTACCATCCTGACTTCCATATTTTTTAATAAAACTAGCTAACCGACTGCAGTGAATTTGGGTCTTCTATTTTCATACTTGACATCGGTTATGGTCTGCATCATTGAGCGATCTAATTCAGGGTCAAATCTATTCTCGTCAGTTGAAGAGCGATAGCCCGAACTAGTCCTGTCAAAGTCAATGGAACGGTAGTTTCTAAAATAAACAATTTTATTAATTACTGATAATGTGAGATTTTGTTGTTCAATCATTGTCAAAATTTTGACCATGATCTGATGAATCAAGATCTCAAGGTGTTCGGTTCATATTTATGAAAATAAAATTAAGTACATATGCAGTTGGTTCCTCCTCCCTATTTCTTTAAAATTGACCCAAAATCACCATCTGAACCAGGTCTCCCGTATTTTTTTTCTTCTAAATCTAAAACTAAATCAGACAATTTAAGAAAAAATCAGATTTTTCGTGAAACACGAAAAAGTCGGTACTTATCGTTCGGCTCTATATGTGTTCATGCCGACGCCGGAAAAAATATGCCTTGGTACCCCCTGTTAATTCTTTTTGCAAATTTTTGCTCATCTAATTGTCCGTGAACCATTTAATTGCAGGCATTTTAGTTCTTGTGTTTGAATTAAATAGTTTTTTCTATTAACTTATAAGTACACTGATCCTTTTCAATGGAAAATGTGCTGTTTTTGGTCGTGCTCCTGCCAATACAGGCCTACATAGCAATCGATTTACTCTAGGAGTAGTCTCGTAAATTTATATTTCTAACACGCAAAGTGCATTTTTACTATTTTTAATCAAAAATTAATAAAAAAAAAATTTTGAAAAAAATCAGCTTGGGGGACCAAGACAAAAACTGATTTTTTTTGCAAAACAAATTAACAGGGGGGACCAAGGCATATTTTTTCCGGCGTCGGCATGAACACATATAGAGCCTATCGTTATTACATATATAGAGCCTATTATATTATCCTATTTTGTACAGAAAATTCGACTCTTGTAGCGAATACACACACCAACTGCTCCTTCCTTCTTTTTCCCTTATAAAACACTTTAAAAAGTACTCAAATATCTTTACCCGACTAATAAAAGTGCGTAAGACATCTTTTAGTGCGGCTAACTTACGCTGGTATACCATAGCATTAAAGAGCCCTGATTATGCCCGGCATTTCAAAATATTAAACACCTAGGTGGTTGATAAATTCTAGCAAGTACCATCCATATTTTGCTCGAATTCCAGGTGGTTGGTAATAGGTGAAATCACCCACTTTCAAATGCAGTTTTACCCGTCTAAACCGGTTTTTTTGCAATTTTTTTAGCCATCGTGATCAGCGTGAAATTCTGCATACAAAGCACCATTTACTACGCTCAGGAACTCTAGCGGTAACCAAGATGAGGAAAAATACGTGTGTTCATACTGTTAAATAAATAAAACGTATTTTATGTTTTGATGCTTTTTTGCAATAGTTTTTCGACCAATCCTCCGAGGGTGCCCGTTTATTAGAGTGAATATGGTAAGTTTATTCACGGTTCTATATGAGAATCCATGTCCAAAATATGCCTTGGTCCCCCTGTTGTTTTATTTTAAATTTTCAAATAATCAGTAAATTGCGGGGGCTGTCTTTCGCCAAAATTGCAATGTGGACAAAATAAGCCATCTGGATACGTTATTCTCCCAAATATCTAAAATTCATCGTGTGGATAATTATGAATTGTAAATCGTGTTATTTGTAATGTTTTGATCGTAAATAAAGGAGTCTGTGAGTTACTTGGTGTTCAACACTACACTTCCGCTTGCGTAAAAAAGTTAAAAGTTGTTGAAACAACAGGGGGACCAAGGCATATTTTGGACATGGATTCTCATATAGAACCTTATTCACTACTAGCGCCAATTTTTTTTTAGCATACTACGCCTTATTCAAGCCTCGACTGCGAAGGCATCTTTTGATGGAGACAGTAGTTTAAAGCGAAACACTGAAGAACAAACGAATTTGAAAGAAACTGCGCAGCAGACAAAGAGTGTGAAAAACAATTTTGGCGGAACTTTGCAAATTCGACTAGTTTTGTTTCTGCTTTGGCGAAATCAGACAAATCAAACCTTTTCATTGAAAATTAATTCAGACTAACTGGACTAATGCCGCTGTCGCGGCACTTTTTGTTTGTTGAATGGAAGAGGTTGAATAGGCATTTTCGTAGATTGATAAAAAGTAGGAGAGAAAGAAGAAGAGAAAAAAAATCAGAAGATGGTTCTGAGATGGGTTTACTGGCCTGGACTGGCCGGGAATGGACTACTGGCGTAAAAAAAATCAAAAATAAGAAAACGGCAAAAACCGAATTCAGCAAACAATAAACCACACAACAAAATTTTTAATTTGCCTCCATTCGGGCAGGCCTACTCCCTCATTTTCCCAGCATCACTTCCAATGTTTACACACCGTTGGATAGCCCTTTTCCTCCTGCTTCTGATCAGGCAAGACCATTTTGCCACTTTTCTTGACAAAAGTTGGTCAAAAATGGCTCCAAAGTTAGAGCTACAATACCCACTGGCCCAAATCCACCCTTAAAAATCACATTTTCCTAAAATTTTCCATCAAAAATGAAAAACACCCACAAACAAACACTTTTATGCACCTCTCCTCACCGAGAGGAACATGTTGACACCAAACATGGCCAAAAACACCGACAAAATCATATCAAGTGTCCACAAACACACACACCTGATCAAAATACTATATAGTAGATAGATGGGAGCCCTGCTCTAAGCTAACATTTTTTATCCTAAACACGACAAATCATAACATTTTAACACTTTCTAACCTAAAAATCTAAAACTTTCCCAAAAATTTTTGGCTTTAACATTCTAACGTAGATGGTCAAGGTATTTTTGGGGTCATTTTTCGCTGATTTTTACGCATGTTTCTCGCTAAAGCTGAGAGAAAAGTTTCAAAAATGACTCTGGATGAATAAAAGAAAACGCATGCCAATGAGTGTCTATATTGAGTGATTGGCCTCAGAAAGTGAAATCATGCTTCAAATCTATTACTTTTATCTTTATGTGATTAAAATTCAATAAAAAAAAACCCTAAAAATATTATCTATCTTTGATGAGTAGGAGTCTTAATTTTTTGAGAAAAATTTTTTGATTTTATATTAGAAAGTGTTTAGATCTTTTACCGTGCTGAGCAGAAAAAATTAGTTAGGAACGTAATATTGAGCCTTTTTTTCAATAAAAATTAGGTAGGGGGAGCATAAAGCGGATGTGAATTTTGTATTCCCATAATATTTGGTGTTTTCTAATTTAGAGAACCTCCTCGGGCAGGGTCAGGTACACCCTGTAGATATAGACTGACCTGGATGAATCAAATGTCCTGCTAGGAGTGAGTAGTATGCCCCCATTAGAAGTGCCTGGTTGACTCTCATTCACTTTGTTACGCCTGCCTTCATGCGCAGACTGCGACTTGTGAATTTGCCTTTTCTTGCTACCAAATAGACGTCGCATTTCTGCCTGAAACACTGTTCAATTAACTCCAATTTTTATTTTATTCCACAAAAATAGATCCTAATAAACAATTTACAATAGTAATTATATATATAGCTGTCAACAAAAATAATAGTTTTTGTGTAGTTCTGTACGCAAATACAGTTGACTCTTGTCCGCTCGTTATAACAGAAGTGCCGCTCGTTATAACATCCCATTTTGGCCGTCCCCGCCTGCAGAAGTGCCGCTCGTTATAGCGACTTTAATGAAGTTTCATTCAAATTTCGAGTGAAATTTGATTTTAAAAATATTTTTTTTAATTTTCAGTGAAATGGTTGCATGTTTTTCTCCTGCATTTTGAAGTTTAAAACTTTTTTCTAAAATCGTGACCAACGCTAAGAAGCTACACGCTACATCTGTAGAGCTTATCAACCATATTATAAAGATTTTAGGAAGCACGAAATTAATAGAACTGTGCTAGCAATTCAACTTTTCTTTCTGAGTAACTAAGACTGTTCTATGCGATAAAGAGGATTCTTACAAGGTTTTTACAATGCTTGTGCACGGTCAATGTCTTTGTTCACTCAGGCTTTGTCACTTTACTCACCTGACAAATATTTTACAGTCGACTCTCGGTATAACCAGTAAGTATTTGGAAGATAACTTCTGTTAAAACGACTCTTGATGTAGCGATTCACGACCCAGAGTTGGTTGGCCCCTTGAAAGACGTTGAAACGACAGTTATCTGTATTAGTAAAGAAAATGATTAACAAGAAAATCGATATAACGTCCAGCGTATAAATTTTTGGAAAATGGCGCTCTTTATAACGTCCGATCATTATAACGTCCCAGTTTGGCTGGTCCTTTGAGGGAAGTTATAACGAGAGTTGACTGTATCACTAATCTTATATAGTATTTGGCATGTATGGGTGGGTGGGTGGTTAACGCTTTTTTACTTCGAAGGCCAGAACGGGTCGTAGATAGCGAAATCACTTTTGTCGCTAATACCATCGTGTTCCCCAGAATGTCAGCTTTCGTTTTAAAAAAAGAACAGGCGACAAAAATGAGCTCTAATAGGGGATATACCTATTTTTATGAATGAAGTCATAGCCCCTCATTGAAATTTCGAAATACTATAGAGGCGCCGATAGGCGCCTGTGGTCCCTTGTAAGATATATTTGCATGTGAATAAAAAAAAAAGTTTTTATAACTTCAACTTTTTCAACGAAAAATATTTTGAAAATGTTTTTGTGGCTAAAGTATTTTTTTTTAAATAGTAAACGAAAAATTTACAAAAAAAATAATTTATAAAAAAATTTCTCGGGATACATTTTTTGATAAACTATGCTCATACTAAAAGGTGCGGCACTATGTAAATTCCCTGTGCCTGTCATCCATTTTATCAGACAGCTCGAATCCCATAAGAACCATTACTTTTCGTGCAATTTTTCATTGACTATTTTGAGTAGTGAAAATCACCCTTGCTCATCGAAAAGTTAAATCACCTGAACTTTTTGTCGGTGAAATCCAAAATATCTGGGGTCCGGGGTGTATAATTATTTAGGGTTCCGGAACTTACTTCGTTCCAGCCACTCTACTTACCCATCCCCGGATTTACCTTCCTTATAGATGGCATATCTGCCGACTCTTGGTGTTTGAACCTGGACCTTATGAGTATCACCACCGAGATACCTGGGTACTACTACTACCAGGATGACTGTGTACAGTAAACTACAGAAGTAACAAAAGCTGATTGAAGACAAGACCTGAAGACACACATCAAAGACTTGAAGGCGTGATATTATCAAATCGATGAATTTACCGTCGCCCAAAAGGTACAGTAAAATCTAATGTTTTATGATTTGACAAATTTGGAAACAGTGATTTTGTGAAATTATTGGGAAAATTTTTTTTGGCCAAAATGATGATGTTTTTAGAAAAACTCCATCTTCTAAACATTTTTGACTCTATTAAATAATCGGTATCGATGTTATAAAACGTTCCGCTGCGAATTTTTTAGCTTTAGGCTCAGGGTACGCTAATACGGTTTCTTACTGAAATATAGTCTAAAGTAGTAGTGCCGACCATCGAACTTTAAGTCGGTAACACTATAGAATCCCCCCAGCCAGCGCAAAATTTACTTATACCGAAGGAGGAGGGACCCGTCTCATATTGATTCTCGTGCTCTGAAACGGCACGGAAACACTTTGGTTTCTGAAAAATCGAAAAAAAAAATTTCGGTTTGCCTTGGTCCCCCAAGGTAAAAAATTTAGGAAAATTGAAAAAAAATGTTTTTTTAAATTCCCGCCAAAACATTTTTAAAGGGAATAAAGGCTGTATTGGGAGCGGAAGGGAATAAAAAGGGGCCACTTTCATGGCAAAACGATAAAAAAAAGTAAATTTAAGACTATTTAGACTGTCTAACCATGTTTTTCAACATGGGCCGTGGCAAAAGGAGACTCTATATGCATTTTTTGATCAAGAGTCTTGCTCGGAATCATGTCTAAGGTAAGGCTTGGGGGCTTGAAGTTAAGATGCGCACACCCACATACCTTAGACACAAATCACTCGAAAGCGACTCTGGATGCATGAAAAAGCATGCATACCAGAGTTTCTATATGCGGTAGGCCCCAGTATTCAAAAATACGTTCAACATCTTCTTGTTAATGGGTTCTGTGTGATTAATGGACCCTTTTATTCCCTTCCCCTCCCAATACAGCCATTAATCCTTTTAAAAAAATTTTGGCGGGAATTTAAAGGATCAGTTTTCTGAGCTTATTATTATTTTTTATTTTAGGCTTAGAAATTAAAATTTCAAACAATTGTATGAAATCTACTTATTTTCCTAACTGAAGGAAAATCAATTAACTAATGAGATTCCAAGAATCCAAATCTAAAATCTCATTTTCCAGCATAAAATAACCAATAAGAAATACTCACGACTTTTAAAAAAGCCTAAAAATGTTTTTTTCAGTTTTTGGAAGTTTTTGACTAATTTTAAATTTGCTTTCAAGCAAAATTTGTGGATAGTTCAACTGATGTTTTCTAAAAGATTTTCAGCCTTGCTTGACGAATCATTTTTTACACTTTTCTAAAAAAAAATTATCTCTTTACCAGAAAATTATTTGCCTAATTTTAAAGATAGAAAGTTGACATTTTCGAAAAGTTGAAAATGTGATATTCATAACCCCGTTTACTTTCCGATTTTACGTCAATGGATTTATAAAAAATTTCATAAAAATAAAAAGGGAGTGTTGAAATCGTGAACTCAAAAAAACCACATTTTGCTTTGTTAAATTCTGTGACAAAACGTTCTACCGCTGCTCCCCCAAGCACAAATAAAAAACATATGCGCGAGTTTTTAAAAACCTTGCAATGAAAAGTTTTTGTAAAAGTACCTAATCAACTACTCTAATCAAGAACACCTGTCTCTGTCAGTCGCAATTTTTTTGAAATTTCTTTATCGTAGCGCGACAAATTTTGGCGTTTTTTTCTTAAATACAAACGTTGTAGTACAGTCAACCCTCGTTAATCCGCCACCCCTAGGGACCGGCCTTAGGGTGGCGGATTAACGAGGGTTGACTGTAGGATCACAACTACTTATTACAATTACGATTACAAATACCATTACAATTATAATACAAATTCTATTAGGATTACAAAATAATAAACATAAGGAAAATAAGCTTCAAACCTAATTAAGCACCAATCAGCTATCACTGATAAATATGATTATAAATTTTTATTTGCCTTTTTGATAATATTTTTGATAGGGCCACCTGCGGGGGGGCAGAAAAGCTAGTATATGTTTATTGTATGACAACAAAATCAGTTTCATAATGTGAAATAATGTAAAAATCAGCAAAAATACAAAAAAATTTAAATCTTGTAAAATTTTCTTGATTCTCATATGCTGGAGTCTGTGCAAGTAAGAGGAAGGTCATTTTTTAACGAACAACTTTTAGAAGAAACTTATTTTTCGGAAAAGCTATTGTTTGCCAACTTATGCTGATCAGTTGAGCCAATTGATATTTCATTAAAAACCAGAAGAGTAGGGCTACAAGCTAGTCAAAAAAAATGTACTCAATGAACATTGAGAAAAAAAGGTTTTAATAATTTGCCGCACAAATTCATCAATTAGCCGGGAAAATTTACGGAGTAGCCGGCACAATTTATATCCATTTATATCCATTTATATCCACCTAAAATAATACTCTCCCAGATTTACAAAAGCAAAAATATTAAGAACAACATTTTTTGGCTCAAATTTTCGTTTTGTCTAATTAGCTTTGAATTTTTTAACTTTTTTAAAAAAGTGATAGGACCATGAGGTAGCCGTGTGTTTCCAGCAGTGTTTTCATAACTAACACTAACAATTAACACTAACACTAACCTAACTGTTAGTTTAGCAAACACCTGATTTTTCAGTTTTCGTCAGGAAAACTGCCTGATATTTATGACTACACAACTTTTGCAAGTGAGTCAGATGCATACGGGTTTTCAAAAAACTTGCAAAAAAGTGGATAAAAATCGAAATTAAACCTTAAACTAACTGTTAGTTCAGTGTTAGTGTAAGGTTTCAAACTAACTGTTAGTTCAGTGTTAGTGTAAGGTTTCAAACTAACTGTTAGTTCAGTGTTAGTGTAAGGTTTCAAACTAACACTGAACTAACAGTTAGTTTAAGGTTTAATTTCGATTTTTATCCACTTTTTTGCAAGTTTTTTGAAAACCCGTAATGTGCATCTGACTCCTTGCAAAAAGTTGGTATTAGGTCATAAATATCAGATTTGGCAGTTTTCCTGACGAGAAACGAGAAAAATCAGGTGTTAGTTTGCTAAACTAACAGTTAGGTTAGTGTTAATTGTTAGTGTTAGTTATGAAAACACTGGGTTCCAGTTTCTAATGAGGTATCATTGCATCATCTCTAAAAATGTAACAAAAAAAATAAATTATGAAGCAAATAAGAAGAACTATTTGCTTTTACCTTATTGTGTCACATTTTTAGAGATGTTGCACTAATGACAGTTGATTAGAAACGAGAATCGCAGTGCTATGTGATGGTGTTATTAATTTGTTAAAAAGCTTAAAAAATTTAAAGCTAATAAGACAAAACAAAATTTTGCTCTAAAAAAGTAAATTCGCACCGAAAGAAAAATTTTCCAAATATTAATAGAAGAATTTGGAATTCAAATGGATCCCAGGAATATGAGATATTAGTTTTTTCGATATTCCTAAGGTCAATAAGCTTGAAAATCGAAAAAATGGCGTCGGTTTTGGATTTACCCTGAAAACACACAGCCCAACTCTTAACATGGAAAAAAGTTGAAAGAACTAAAAAAGTAAAAACTAGGAAGATAGAAAATTGGCATTTCAACTAGCACCAATGTATTGTGGTGGTTTAGGGTTTGTGCAGCAGCAAGTGCCCAACACCCCCCCATCTTCTATACAACCATCCAGCTAAACAGAATAGCCAAAGAAGAGCAAAAGTGGCCAAAACATTTTTCCGCCTTTCATGTTCAAAGTGGTCGCTGCACCACTAGCAGCGAGTTCCACCACTAAAAAAAGAGAATTTGGAACTAATAGAAAAGAGTGAGCAGGCTCTGTTTGGCTGTGTGTTTTAGCCGTAGGCTCAAGCCTACCACATAAATAAACTTAAGAACCCAGAGAAAACTGCTGCTCCCTGAAAACTCCGCTGCTCTCTCAGCCAACATTGACTGCCTGGTGGTCTGGCCAGCAAGCTACTGGCTGTCAATAAAGGCAGAGAGCCTTTCCTGTCCTCGAGGGATTATCGCCTCTGGCTGTCCAAGCTGCTGCTACTAAACAGACAATTGGCTCTTCCTGCTGCTGTTCTATTTGAAGCAATCTGGCCAGCACCAGCTTTTATTCTAACAATTTTTTTGGAGACAAAGAGGAAAAAGATTACGACCAAAATGTTTTGTGTGTGCTTCTAGGCAGTGGTGAGAAAAAAATAAGGATTTCAAGAGGTTTTGGGACGTTAGCGCTCTTTAATAAATCTGACGAAACATCTGAGCCCCCTGTAATGCAACTGGTAAACACCACCAATTTGTTTGATGATGATGAGCAAATTTGGAGGAAAAGGCATAAAAAGTAGTCCAGTAAAAATGTTAGAATAGAAGCGCGTGAGCTTTTTGTATTTCAAAGCAATTCTGGAAGTCTTTTTAAAGTGTTTAGAGCTTTTTTGAAAGCTCAGTGCAAAAAATATCACCACATCGAAAAATCCGGCTAGTAAGCCGAAAAAATCTCAGCCATCATATTGGCCAAATCTTCAGCAATCACGGCCTTTCAGCGTAGTGAAAATGTGGAGTAGGTGACTTTTGACTATTTTTGCGTTGTAAAAAATGCGCTTGTGATGCTTATTCAATTGTAGGAAAGACCAGATATATCTGGTTTGGATAGATACCTACGCGAAAATTGGAAACTGCAAGTTGCTAATCGAGAAGTGGAGTGAAAAGGTTGTAATGCCGTTTATGTCAGTTTTTTTCTTACCAGGGAACCTCAAGTAGTGTTTTTGTTGAAAGACCTCATTGAGAGATTTTTTAAAATTCTTGTAGAGCACCCCGCAGTTATATAACAAAGTGTTGCTGACATGTCTGATATGTTAGGGACAAATGTCCACCCGAAGTTGCCGAAAACCCATGATACGGGTATCATGGTTTTTAGCCTACTTTCGAATTTCCCTTCTTTTACAGTCTCGAATTTTTTCGAATTTGTTTTTTTATTTTTTAAACGATTTCAAAGCTGAAGTTCTAGGCATTTTTTCTTTCAAAACAGATTTTTGATATGATTTTGAAAAAAGAGACAAAAAGCACTTTGAATTCAGGGATATTTTTTTGGGCTTTTATCTTGTATTTTTTAAGGGCGATATCAAAAAGACAAGTAATTTTCAACATCTTACCCTTTTACCATTTTCTAATCTTTTCTTATCTAAGAAACTGATTATAAATTGCATTCTCTGAACAAGAAACAGTTCAAATTGTTAGCTGGTACAGTGCGAACAACAACAAGGTACATCAACCAGCAGATCGCTCGCAACTCTTGTAGCAGGGAGCGGGAAGGGGGCAGTTTAACCTGACCCCCAATACTCAGGTAAACCTGACCCCCAATACTTAGGTAAACCTATTCTATTCTACTGTTACAGAATTTTATTTACTCACAAATCACTGTGAATACCGTACCATATACAATAGATGCAATACAAAACCGGCCTAATTAGCCAAAGAGATTCTTTTCCATAAATAACGGCGATAGATAAATGAGGAGCTATCCGAGAAGAGAACAACAATTTTGGTGTCTGAGATTTCCTTAGCTGTAGAGACGATTGTCTTCTTCGACTTGATAGGCCAAGGAACAAGGATGCTAGAACCCACAGCCAATCCAGCAGGCAGTCCGTCAATATCGACAACCATCTGCTCGCCGAAATTTATTTTATTTATTTACGTTAAAAACGCAACTATAAAACTTTACAATCGACATTCAATAATATTATTTGGAAGTCGGCTATATCAAATACAATTATCAGTCTAAAAGATAATTTAAATCTGTTTTCCTTAAAATATTTTTAAAAAGATGTATAGTTCCTGATGATATCAAATTATTTGGGAGTATGTAATACAATTTTGAAACACGAACAAGAAAATTAAATCTAATATTAGTTTTTCAATTTGGTATATAAAGTTTAAGATGTTGCCCTCTGGTTTTTGATGGGATAAAAGTAACTATAGTATTAAAATCAATGTAAACATTTTGAAGGATAATTTTGTGAGAAATCTAGTTGCTCAATTTGCTGGACATCAGCTTGAAACGGTAGATTGACCTCAAAAATAATAAGTAAAAACAAATACTCATCTATAAAATTACCTGCACATCCAGATCCGATTGTTCACTGTCTGAGTGATTTTCAGTCGTTTCATTGTTACGCAAAATAGAATAATCAAGATGTCGAGTTGAAATTGACTCCTCGTTCTATGGTCTTCTTTTTGTCTGTTTTTTCCCCTCAAAAACCCCTTGAAAGCCCCCTGAATTATCTGCTGCAGCTCTTGGAGAATGGGCAGAGGGCACGTGTAGAATCGTGCAAAATCATATCGAAAATGTCTACATATCTCAAAAAATTGTTTAAAAAATAAAAAAACAAATTCGAAAAAATTCGAGACTGTAAAAGAAGGGAAATTCGAAAGTAGGCTTAAAACCATGATACCCGTATCATGGGTTTTCGGCAACTTCGGGTGGACATTTGTCCCTAACATATCAGACATGTCAGCAACACTTTGTTATATAACTGCGGGGTGCTCTACAAGAATTTAAAAAAATCTCTCAATGAGGTCTTTCAACAAAAACACTACTTGAGGTTCCCTGGTCAGTCTATTTTCCTCAAGCGACTGTGAATCCTTTGATCCCAAGAGGTTTTTCCATGTCGGAATTGACGCTCTGGAAAATTATTTTTTGTATTTTAAAAAATTACACCAAAATTAAAAGAACAATGAGAGGTCGAAAAAAAAAGTAAATCAAATGGTGAAATTCAGACTTTTGATGACGCATTTCATAAAACATAGTTTTATAAGGTCAATTTTTCCAAATTTTACTGTTTTCTAATATTTTTTGCAATAGCAATATGACTCGATGTTTGGAAGACAACAGATGACTAACCCATTAAGCCACCTTTGACTTCCAATAGACCAAGTCTAATTGACTGGTCAGAGGAGAGTAATTGTGAGACACATCCATCATACTCAATTTATCTCTTCCTAATCAAAACCAACCAATATATGGTTTAGGAGACATTCTTGTTGTTGTGTCAATTTCACCAGCCGTTCTGGTTTAAGCTTCTTTGTTTGGTCTATTGTTTTCACCTTATGCACCACTACTATTCTAGCAACACTTACTATCTACTACAACTGCTAACTACAGCTTGTTTATCGACTTTTGTTTAATTCAAATGATGCAGGCTCAATTAAGTAGGGACTTGATCCTGTTTATGGAAAAATCGATGGATAGAATACAGTATCAAATTTTTGACCCTACCGGAGTATAACCCCCCCCAAATGAAATTTTTTTTAAGTGTTTCCAAACACCCTATATCAACCTAAAATCACCTCAGAAGAGAACTCCGCCAAGATTCTGACATGAACCTGACGATGGGGTTTTGGGCATTTTGAAATTTCGACCATTTGGCTGTTTTACCATGTTTTGGTCACTGGAGCTGGGCAAAAAGAGCCTCTAAATGCATTTTTGATCAAGAGTCTTGCTCGGAATTATGTCTAAGGTAAGTGAGTGCGCGCATCTCTAACCGACCAAGCCCATCAACATCTGATTTACTAAGTTATAATAAACAAAAATCAACTAAAAATACCAAAATTCAAGATTTAAAAAAAATCGACTTTTTATAGAAAAAAGTAGGTGAAAACACCTTTTTATCGTGTAGGAAATGCTTAAAAATGGTTAAAATGGTGTTTTGAAAAAGTTCAAAAAAAATTGTATTGGGGGTGCTGGGAGTATACTCCGGTAGCGCCAATTTTTTTTACTAAAATCACTCGTTTCGATCTTCTCTTGATTTTAGTTATTTTAACGGCTGAGACTACCACTTAAAAAGCTAGAAAAGCTAGCGTCATATAAACACCTCCCTTTCAATATATATTTTTTTTTCAAATCAAATTTTTTGATTATTTGAAAAGGTACAAAACACTGTGTAGAGAGAGTAACTGGCAAACCACTTATTTTAAAGAGCACGCCGGCAAAAACATAGTTTTGTTGACTGGGACCTAACGCGCAAAGAAATTTTAATATGCATGCTTTTTATGAAGAGTCACTTTCGAGTGTTTGTGTCTAAGGTATATGTGTGTGCGCATCCCAACTCCAAGCCTCCTCCAAGTCATAGACTTGAAAGGCTAGAGATACAGACTTATCTTAGACATGAATTAGAGCAATATTCTTGATCAGAAATAGCTCATAACTCTACATACATCGGTTGAAATCTGAGCCATAACATTACTAACTGTTTGTTTAAGGTGTAGTAGAACTGGTAGAAGAGTTGGAATTCGCAAACGTCACTTTCTCAAAGGTGTGTTTTTACAAACTTTTTAAGGTTTACAATTATATTTTGAGAGTATGGTATTTACGGAAAACTCTTCTCTAATTGAAGACATCAATTTGCTGGAGCATATTTTTGAAGGTCAAAAGAAACGAAACTTGTCAGCCACACCTATTCCACAAAATGAAACAGAAAGCAAGAGTGAGGCTCCACTGGTACTACACCTTCTACTGGTCGCCGACCATTCACTCTATGAAGCATTTGTGGAGCTTCAGCAAGGCGATGAATTTGCTGCTTACCATTCCCTGAACTTATATTTAAATGGTATATTTGAGCAGGTAACTTCGTTTTTACATCTTTATTCAAATTGAACGTATTGGGGTGGTCTCTTCAATACCGTGTTAAAGGTGGTGGAGGCTGAAAGGCCAAAAATTTCAAAGTGGAAGTTGGAAAAGAAGCCGGAAGGTAAATAAGTGGAGTGTAGCTGAGGGTGTAATTGAAGAGATTAACCAGAAAAGAAGTCGGAGGCTAATTTTTGGCACTTATTGGGTTGGGGAGCCGGGTTTCAAACTGATTTGAGAATAGTTAATAATTAAACATTTTCTAAGGAATTTTTACATGCTAAAAACGACTAAAAAATGATATCATTTCTAATAACTTTATACATAAAAAGTTGACTTTTTGAGAAAAAAATTGCTCGAAATTTGACTTGGTAACCCAAATTAAACCAACCTCACGGGGTCAGTGTTTCAAAATCGAAATCAAAGTCCAAACCGATGTATTGGGTTGGTCCATAAGTTCGTGGGTGGTGATACGTAACAGACCATATTCATGTATGGGTTGCAAAATTTTTCATAAATGAGAATTGGCACTCAATTAATTGCTGGGTTTGAAAATCGAAATTTTGAGTACACAATTTACGATTTGAACCCCATCGGTTAATCAAATTTAATTAATCATTATTTAATTAATCATTTATTAATTAACCGATGGGTTAATTAATGGGCAAATCGTAAATTGTGTAGTCAAAATTTCGATTTTCAAACCCAGCAACTAATTGAGTGCCAATTCTCATTTATCAAAAATTTTGCAACCCATACATAAATATGGTCTGTTACGTATAACCACCAACGAACTTATGGACCAGCCCAGTAGAAATGATGATTGATGTAGAAATCGCAGTCATCCTTTATACCAACAAACGGGTAAAAAGGTTGTTTTTGGTCCTTTTACTATGGTTTTCAGGTACAATAGAGTCTAAATTGCCCTAGCTGCAATTTCGACTTCGATTAAAATTTGTTCGACTTCGACTTTAATTTCTTCGACTTCGATTTGAAAACACTGCACACTGTACGTAAATACCCTAAAAAGATTGAATTTTATTAAAAAAATGACGGTTCAAGACAAATGGCGGTTCAAACACAGTACACAATAGACACAAATCACTCGAAAATGTCTCTGGATGCAGTTAACAAAACTATAAAGTCAGTTGTCTCGTAGTGGTTCAGCCGTTCTTGTTGTCTTCGTTAGTACATAAGGGTTTGAACGTCTGTGTTCAGAACAGTTTGTGTCCGAATAAAGCAATTAAGGAGTCGTATGTCTATCGTCTCTCTCTCCTTGCTATCTCAGGACTCAACAGTGTCTAAGGTATGTGGATGTGCGCATCTCTAACCCATCAAGCACCCAAAAAACCCCTTACCTTGGGAAGCCAAGTCATTTGGTCTTTTTTTTTCCAAAAGTCAGCTTTTTATGTATGAAAATGTCAAAAACAACTTTCTTTATCGTTTTTAGCATATAAAATTCACTTAAAAGACATTTAAACACTATTCTCAAATCAGTAAATATCCGGTTCCCGAACCCAATAAGTACCAAACTTTTCTCGAATAGCCCATTTCGGTTATTGATTAAAGAGGCATGCTCACCTGTTCAAAATTTGTCCCGCCAGTTCAAAATTTTTTTCCTAGCATTGAACTTCTGTACGGATTTTTCGACTTGGTTTCTGACAAAACTACACCTAAAATTAAATTCTATGCCTTATTTTGTTAGAACCTAAGTTGAAAAATCCGTACAGAGTCTCAATGATTATGAAAAAATTTTGAATTGGCCGGGACAAAATTTGAACAGGTGAGTATGCCCCTTTAAGCAAAATTTTTTTTAATCTGGTTAGTCGGCCACTCTGCCTGACCTGGTTTATACCGGCATACAAAAAGTCGGCTGACTGGCAGTTAATTTAGTTAAGACCTCAAAGAAAGTTCCGGCACAACGGTGTTTAACTTACGTGCATTAACTATCAAAAAAAATTTAGCTACAGTCAACCTTCTCTACAGGGTGACACAAAATTAATGCACCATTTGTCGAGAAACTTTTATTTAAAGTTTTTGAATTGAAATTTGTGGTCGCATTTTATTGGCGTTGGTGTGTTTAGTAAAAAGTGTTAGTAATTCTAAAAAAATCTTTTGAACTTCTTCCAGGTCGCTCCCAGGTAGCTTAATTACTTTCATCGATTTTCCTTGGACATTCGATGGGACAAGAAGCTACCTACGCAAATTTTTCAAAAATGGTGCAGTAATTTTGGGTCACCTTGTATAAGCTACACTCTATATAAGCTACACCTGGGTCCGGTCCCGAGGGTGTGGCCTATAAAGAAGGTTGACTGTATTTGTTCCGGTAATTTGGCTGAAATTGGAAACACACGTTAAATTATGTAAATCTCCCGTCAAATTTTTATGTTTTTGCACTAGCATGTAGCCCTGAATCTCTATTTTATTATTGAATTATTTAATATTGAAAAGTGGGAGAACAGTTCATTTTTAAAAAGGTGTAGTTTTAAAAAACCCAATTGTTCTCGTACTCTTCAATATTGTATCCAGCTAGTTGATAGCTCATAAGAAAATAGAGATTCAGGGCTACATGCTAGTGCAAAAACATAAAAATTTGAAAAATAGGAGGACAAGAATTTTTAAAAATTTGACGAAAGATTTACATAATTTGACAGGTGTTTTCACCTATAGCCGATAATTTTACCTAAAAATGGATCGGTTAACGGACATGATGAAATGTAACTGAAATCTATTAGCTTGTCCTAAAAGTTCGCGAAATTTCGCTTCGGTCTCACCCTCATCCTGTGTTTTGTCGTATTTTTTTAAATTTGCTGTTGACTTTGTTTTGGCTTTATTCTTTTTTGTAAACAGAATATTTCCTTGACAAGGGACCACAGGCGCCTATCGGCGCCTCTATAGTATTTCGAAATTTCGATAGTGCATTCATCGTGAAAAACTACGCGTCTATCTACGTCTACGTTCTTTTCGAGACATCGCAAAAATGGCCATCGTTGGAAGCAGAAAAACCATCCTCCAGGCCTACCCCAAAATCCTCCAACTCCAATTTTGAGGGACCACAAAAGTTTTTCTTTTTCGAAGACATTTTCCTGGGTCTCGGCATAAAAAGACGCTGAATTGTCTGAAGTTTGGGGTTCCGTCGAGACATTGCCGAAAATAATCGGAAAAATAAGCAAAAATGGCCTGAATGTGGTCAAAATGTCCATTAAAAAGTAGGACGGACACATGCCAAATACTATATAGAGATTAAAAACTTAGCCAGTTTGGAAGGAAAAAAAGCCAAAACGAAATCAACAAGAAATTAAAAATATGCGATAAAACAAGGCAAAATTCCGCGAATTTTAGAGACAACCTAATAAATACCAATATTGCTTATTTTCTTATTGTTCTAAGAAAAAAAGTTAATACTCAGTTGAGGACAATATTCAACCGCTGGAATTTCTTTGGTACACTAAAAGTGAATCTAAGACTAGCTGGCACTATTCCAATTCTCCGGCCTGAAGACTGCCCTTTGCGAGGACCTCTGGTTAAGCAAAGATACGAAGATTATTTGTATTATACCAATAATAACAACAGCTCAATGACCACTAACGCTACTACACTGTCCATAAGCAGTGATTACTTCGATGGTCCACCCATCTCCAATACAACAACCAATGCAACCACTAGTGACCAGGACCAACCATATGATGCATTCAACAGAAGCATGCTTAATCGGTAAATTGTATTTCAATATATGTACACAATAAACATAGAAATTTAGCCACCATTCGTGGAAGAGCATTGATGGGCTAGAAGCAGTGCATTTAATACATAAATGGGCAGAAAAACACACATTCCTTATGCCTGGTTATGAACATATGGTTGTTTTCACAAGGTACTAACCTACGCCAACCTTCGATATACTGGGCGTGTCAAAAAACCTAACTTTCGTGTTTGTTTTAATAGAAGAGCGCACCCCTAAAATTTACAATTACCTTTTCAATAGACTTTTGTAAATCGATGTTTTTAAAAGATAATTGCACAATTTCTGGTCCAAATTGGTCTGATCTAAAACATAGCGAATTCAAAAAATGTCCAAAATTGCCTAAACTGTGCTTGATTGTTTTAATTTATTATGATGTTTTAAGGTTAGACTTGTTGTCTCAAACTAACGACTCAGCCACCCAAGGAATGGCCTATGTGGGGGCAATGTGTATGGGTACCGACTCTGCTTCGGTGGTTTATTGTTATTTTTATTGTTATTATTGTTATTTTTATAAATCACTTTTGATAAGCCAAACACCCCTAACAAATAAATTTGACCGAAACTCATTGTTATTTTTTCGGTGGTAGAGGATGTGGGTGGGTTGAGCAGTGCAGCCATAGCGCGCATGAGATGGTCCATAGGTGGATGAGGAGACCATCCAAAACACATCTTATTTTTTAATGTTTTAGTCTGGGAGCATTTCACGACGGCTGGGCAGGCAATTGCTCCGAAAAAGGCAATTACTTAATGGCTCCCACCTCTTCAGGCAGTGAATTCGGCAAAACTTTTGACAATGCTTTTTTGCTGAGTGAGTGCTCAACCAAAGAGGTGGAGGAATACCTTAGGTTTTTTTATTATATAACAGAACTATAAATTTGTATTTTTACAGAATTATTTTCTTGCAAAATTTCCCACAAAAATTGAAAAAAAGCTAAAATACTTTTTTGTAGCTCAACAGAGGCCAGCTGTTTGCGTACAAATTCCTCAAAGTTACCTGCTCCAGAAAAACACAATGCAGTGATGCTAAATGGCGTGATTTCCAAAAATATGTCACCACATCCTAAGAGTGGTCAGAGAGTGAAAAAACCAGGAGAAGTGTTTGACTCGAACAAACAGTGCAAAATAGCTTTCGGTGTGCATTACGGTTTGTGCAGGGTAGTAATGCAAAACCGACCTTGAAATTTAACTCAACAACCCCAAAATATTTTGAGCCTAGCAAATTTAAATATCGTGTGTTACAGAGGAATGACTTCTACCACACCACCTTGCCAATAGATGTTTGTCGTAGACTGTGGTAGCTATTTTTAAGACTTATTTATCGAGGTCTAAAATTAATATAAAAGGTGCAAAGATCGCAGGCTAAGGAGGTTAGCGCCATGCGAAACCAAAGGTAACGTATTTATAACTTTAAAAGAAATGATTTAATCCGACACAATGAATAAGACATTAAGCATTTCTCCCTTTGATGGATGGAACAAGATGTGGAAGCCAAAATGGCGATTTAAAAGTAAAAATATATTTTTAAATAAAATTGGATATGTCTAAATTCAGTGGTGCATCAGCGGAAAGTGCCCCTTAATCAATAAAGACGAGAAACTTGGTGACAATGAGTCAGGCAAGTATGTTTGAAAAACTAAAATTCATTTACAAATAAATCTGAGTTCGTGATTGCAAATTTGTCCTGTTTATAGGTTGCCGAAACGTGAATGAAAGCTATTGTAACAACATGCCTGAAATGCACATATCTAAATTCTGCAATACGAAGTCTTTCTCGAACATATGCTGTGCAACCTGTAGAGTGAAAAACGCCAAACCACTATTTCCCATTACTACGAAGTCATTTTCAAAAAGACCAAAGAAGAAACCCATTTTCCCTTATAGAATTATACTTGAAGACCTTTAACCTGTTCAAATAAAAATGATTCTTAGACTTGCCATCTTCGTTTACTTTCTTATGAGGTGATGCTTGCCTTATCTCATATTCCACGCTTGGATATGTCTTTACTCTGGATCTAGGACCAAATTTAATGGGATAAACCGTGTATGTACCATTCACATAGAGTCGATCGAATTTTTTCACCAAAAACAAAATCTTCAGGTTTATAAAGGGAACTCATTCAGCTCAAATAAGCTGACTTAGCCCGAACCCCGCCACATCACAAAATAATAAATGGTTGCTAGACGATCTAAATCAACAAGAAATAACAACAACAATTTACACACTCAAGTAGCACATATTATGGAACATAGAGATCAATGGGACTGGCTATTTACAAATCCAAAGACTCCGCATATTCAGAATTCCAATCGCGCAAGAAGACCTGATTAAATCTTTCAACAATCTCGCGAGAATCCGCACTTTCAATGACCATGCTCATACCTAAAATAAACAACAGATTACTAAGATAATGAAACAATACTCTTGCAAAACAAACCTGCAGTCGTGATAAAGTAATCGCCTGCCCAATTGGAAGTTCCTGAAAAGAATGAAATTAGAAAATAGGTTTGAAAATACTTAAGTTTATACTCTCTGAGAGAACATTTACTCACCGATGTATGCGGCCTTGTCAGTAACTAAATACTTCGCATGATTCACTCTAGCATGATCGATTTGACTTTGCTTTTCATCCGAAGGAACAGTAAAGACTTTCTGAAAACACAGCACATTTTTATAAGATTAATTGTAGACCACATCAACTAACCACAGAAATTTGACCGGGATCTTAAAGCTGGGTTTATTTGGAGAAGCGATTTCAGGTAAGGGATCATCTCCCTCTTCGTATGCTTCCACTTGCTCACTAGAAGATCCACCTTGACCCCACGGAATGCAGCAGCACGAAGGGCATTATCTATGTCTGGCCAATAACTGAACAAAATTGTGGAAGACAACCAACAATGAAAAAGTTTTACCGATTATTGCGTCTCATAAAGAAAGTATTCCATGACGGAAATTCTAAAAAAAATATTTTAGTTGCGAAAATCGACCCTACTTGTTTATTACTTAATTAAATTACTTAGAAGTGATTAAAACACGATTTTGAAAAAACATTTGCTGAGGTGGGGGCATTCCCTAGTAGCGCCCGAAAACCTAATTTATTGTTTACCGGATGTATTTGGAAGCGTTTTCAATGGCTAAAATGTTGTAATTAAAAGTGCACACTGAATTCAAAACAACTGCTAAAATTACCAAACATGACTGCTTCTAAAATTAATACTTTTTTTTGATGTACAGGGTGGTCCAAGAAATTCCCTGGATTTGAAATGGTCATAACTTTTTTTCTAGGGCGTTTTTCGAATTTCTGTAAACGCCAAAATGTTTATCTTGACGGGGATTTTTGTTTTCTGTTTCTAACTCGGAAATTTGTTTTTCGAAAATTTTGACTTTTTTGCCTTGGTCCCCCCTATGGTCCAAAAAGACCAATCTTGTCACTTGTTTCAATTCACGACTATCTCTTTAGTCATTATGTTTTTCTTTCAGATTAAATGGCTTTCAAATGTGTTGATGTTACATGTTCTTCGAATAAATTCATGATTTGGCGCATTTGACAAGGTTTTTTGAAGTTTGCTAAATTTGGTCTTTTTGGACCATAGGGGGGACCAAGGCAAAAAAGTCAAAATTTTCGAAAAACAAATTTCCGAGTTAGAAACAGAAAACAAAAATCCCCGTCAAGATAAACATTTTGGCGTTTACAGAAATTCGAAAAACGCCCTAGAAAAAAAGTTATGACCATTTCAAATCCAGGGAATTTCTTGGACCACCCTGTAGAAACAATATTTTAAAAACACACAGCTGACCAAAATTGATGCATACTTAGATCGTGTTCCCTGCCCCTTGGATTCAATTCTCTAGGACAACTCTAAATTTTCTTTTTTAGATAATATGATTAAAAATACAATTTTACCGAGAGAAAGACATTTGCTTCGCAAGATGTAGCAGCTGGGTCTTCTGACTGATAATGAAAGAATTTGTAAACTTTTTGAAAAACATTTTCAACCTCCACACTCTTGCTTTTTATATCATTCTTGCCATCGTCCATAACACATTGAAGGCGAAGCGGACTTTTCTAAACAAAACGGAAGCATTTATTGAAACTTAAATTGAAACTTAAATTTACTTCATTATAATTGGTTTCCAGCGCCATTGACCATTTGTGCGGTGGTGTCTTACGATCACCCTTAAAAATGACCTACACTAGACTACAACAGTAAAGCCATTACCATTTCCCAGTACACTGAAAATATCTTTCCCATGTCTAAAGCAATAGAAGGATTATTTCTCACGACTATTCCCAGCTCTTTGACCTGAAGCAAATATTGAGGAGATGAAATGCAAGGAAATGCATAACCTCAGTCAGAGACCTCCAATCCATGTTAGCAGAACCAAGAAAGATGTGTTTATTGTCAACCACCCACCTAAAAACTAAAATTTATCTGGAAATAAATGAAGTTATAATAACTTGCATTTTTGTATGCAACACACCTCCTCCATAAGCAGCAAAGTTCGGACCTCTGCCAGACCTAAAAAATGAGTGAATAAAAACAGAATCGATAAACCTGACATCGGAAAATTACTACCACGCGCAGCCAAATCAGCGGACTCTTCCTGTTGGAACTGTTTACCAAGAGCATGCTGAGCTATCCTTATCTAAACGAAAAACTTGTCAAAAGCTTTTTAGAACTTACGATTCACCTTCACACCTCTTTGAGCTGCAGCTGCGATAGCTTCAAGAATCTCTTTACCCTGAAAATAAAATTCATTTATTTACCTGATGGTGTATTTCTTCTGACCTGCCAAGACGTCTCATAACCTGTTTTATCTTTCAAACTCCAGTAAAATGCAACAATATCTGAGAAAAATTTTAAAGTTACAGAAATATAAAGACCACTAACCAATCGATTTTTCAGCGCTCTCCAGCAAACTACGCCATGCGTCATAGGTGCTAGTGTGGCACTCTTTTCCCGGAAACTCCAATTCTGTCGGTATGGACTCCACCAGTTCAATGCTAAATTAAACATTTTTTATTGAAAGCTGGTACATTACTCACCTGCATCTCTCAAATGGTGTATTGAATTCATAGAATTTCTGATTGCTTTTAAAAATCTCTTCTACTTTTGGTCGCTCGATACCGGTTAGAGCAGCTGCAAATAATTTTATTTGCAGAAAAGTAAAAGATTAGCTTTCAGAAAAGACAGTTTCTAGCACGGAGGAAGATGATTTACCCGAATTATTATGAGAAAGCACATCGTTTGCCAACTTCTTCGCCAATTCTAGAGGTTGCTTTTGTATGAACGGTTTTGCACATCTATCCAGCAGACGAGTTACCACAGGGGGAACACTTTTACTCGAATCGCTAAAATTAAGTAATAGTTACCGCAAATTTGCATAATTAAACATCGCTCATTACCAATAATTTCTCAACATAATTACTCTCATCGAGCTGGATTTGTTAGCGCTCACATACATCAATTTGGTCCATGATTGCATTTTTCTTTTGACGATTGATCAAACTCTTTTTACAAGCTAATCACCTGAAAGGTAAATTCGTAATACCCGGTGTAAGAGCTCCAGTATAGGATAATGAATAATAATAATAACATGTCATAAATTAAGGTAAATGTGACTGCCACGAGCTTTTAACTACAGTCAAACCTCGTTTATACGGCACCCCCAAAAGTTCGTTCCCGCCTTGGGTCCGACACTTTCTTTAGCTCAATTTTCGAAGTCTTTTGCTAAATGTGATTCGCCAGTCTAGTCCGAAATATTGCAAGGATTCTGATTTTGTTATTCGTTTTTTCAAAATCTTTAAATTTCGCCATAAAGACCCGCGAACCTCGGTTATCCGGCATCCCTTTTGAAAATCAGGTGCCCGATAACCGAGGTTCGCGGGTCTTTATGACGAAATTTAAAAATTTTGGAAAAACGACCGGCAAAAACAGAATCCTTGCGATATTTCAGACTAGACTGGCGAATCTCATTTAGCAAAAGACTTGGAAAATCGAGCTAAAGAAAGTGTCGGACCCTAGGTGAGTTACCACCCGTCCCAAATACTATATAGAGATTACACCCACCCATTCCCTGACTAAAAAAATAAAGCAAATTAAAGAAGTTGCTAATAAGTAGATATTCTGATTGATTAGATTCTGAAACTCAACTCTCCTTTTTTGAAAGGCCGTGACCCCGTGAAAGAAATATTGTTCGCATTCACTTCCAAATAAGCCACCCAATAAGCTAAAGCCCAAGAAGCTAATGTCATAAACCCCTTTTTAGATCTGGCAGGGTTGTTCCTGAAAAAAGCCTCCACGAAGCAAAAAGACTGGAAACACACTTCTTTATTTCTATTACAGAAACATTAATATTTAGTATCATTGCCAAACGTCTTATACATTGTTGTTAATATTGATTTCATATTGATCCAGTTCGTGCTCTTCCATGTGAATCCAAGCTTCGCTGCTGCAGTACATAAGCCTAAAAACGTAATATTTACTTAGCATTACTTACTCAAACTGAATCAAGATAAAACTCACCGAAAAACAGCTACGATCTCCTTAGATACGATCCCGTGGATCGAAGACTCAATAATACTGCTTAGAAAAGGCATCCGGTATTCAACTTTGACTAAGACATAGGCAATTAGTGGAGAAACTGTCTGCTGATGCCAATTCCTTCTTAATGGTCCCAAGCCATTCTCCAAGAGCGCCGGATTTATGTTTTGACCCCATTCAGCGCAATCAGAAGCGTTGAGAAGGTCTAGATTTTTGATCTTTCTTTTAAGCACGGCTCCGGTCAAAGAAAATACCTGAAATATTCAAACTTATTTCTGGAACAAAAGGAACTACAAAAAATACATTCTCAGATGGAATGTCTTCGACGATTTTGATGTCAATGTCCAGCTTGAACGTGGATAATGCGGCGCTTCTTATCAGTATCCGAATATTGCAGGCATCTGACCATATTCGTAGGTCAGCATGGAACGCATCTCTTGGAAGAAGTCGATCCAAAATTGAGAATCCAGTAGTAAATCGCATCAATTCAATTTCCAATCTTCGAAATTTGCAATCTTCCGATTCTTGGCTGAATACATTAGAGACAAGATCACTTTCAAGCACCTAAAAAATGGTTAACTAAAAGACGGTTAACTAAAAGCAAGAGCTCCTACTCTAACAGAGTTCCCTTCATCTTTTAGATCGGATAGAAGCTTGCACCACGTATAAAGAAACGCTTGACGGAATTGAGTGCCAGAAAACGGGATCTTGATACGAAGTTCCTTAAACCAAAAAATAAATAAAACAACGCATTGTAAATTCAAAAAATGCGTGGGGAAAAAATATACCTTCACCTTCATTGTCAATTACTTTTGTTATGTAGCCTTCACAAACAGTTAGAGATGACAATGGCACTTGCTTTTCTCAAGGGAAGCAGACGTTTGGAACTCGATGAAGTAACCGATCAACAGAAAGGGAAAAGAGCAAATGATAGTTTACAAAACACTGTGTTTTACGCAGTTAAAAAAAGAGTCGCATTTGGCATTATGCTAAGTTTACCTTACTTCACGATTCTCGCCTAATATAATTTGTACAATTGACGCTAGGTCATGTGCCCTAACATATTCTGATCAAAGGGGCATGCTCACCTGTTTCACAATTTGTCACCACCAATTCAAAAAATTTTCCGAATCATTAATCTGCTATACAGATTTTTCAGCTTGGTTTATTCGCATACTGATAAGAAGCGCCGCATTTTCCACGTTCAAGCTGGATATTGACATCAAAATCGTCGAAGGCAGTCTATCAGAAAATGTATTTTTGTAGTTCCTTTTGTTCCAGAAATACGTTTGAATTTAACATATTTTCAGCTCGTTTTGCTCACTCTTGAGGTTTTGCGCTACATATACATGGCTTCTTACACTGTTCAGTCGGCGCCTATCGAGCATTTCTCGGACATGAAGCCGCAATTGATGAAAGCACTCTATGACGATTCGAGCCTTCTGGTTCGCCGTCGAAAAAATCACTAGCATCAAGCGAGAAAATGTAGGTTCCATTTTTCTCAACTTGACTTTGTTTTGCTCTGATTGTTTTTTTAGTTGGTGTATGGACTTGCGGTGATTATCGGTCTCTATCTCATGGTTGGTTCAGCAGCTGCTTTCCTGTGCAATCTCATTGGCTTCGGATATCTGGCGTATGCTTCCGTCAAGGCTGTGCGCACTGAAACCAAGGAAGACGATACCCAGTGGTTGATCTACTCGACTGTTTTTGCTAGCTTATCCCTCCTCGACTTCTTTTCCGCATCTTTGATGAGTGTGTTGCCGATCTATTGGCTTTTGAAGATGGTCTTCCTGCTGTATTTGGCTTTGCCTCAGACTCGTGGAGCTTTCAAGCTATACAATCAATTTGTGGATCCTGCTGTCACCAAATTGGATGCCGTGCTTGTGCGGTTGGTCTCCTTGGTATACTATTCTAGAAACTTCTTTTAAACCTTTCTATTCAGATACATCATTCATTGACTTCGGAATCACAGTTTCTTCCAGTTTCTAATGAGGTATCATTGCATCTTTCTCTAAAAATGTAACAAGTATGAAGCAAATAAGAAGAACTATTTGCTTTTACCTTATTGTGTCACATTTTTAGAGATGTTGAACTAATGACAGTTGATTAGAAACGAGAATCGCAGGGCTATGTGATGGTGTTATTAATTTGTTAAAAAGCTTAAAAAATTTAAAGCTAATAAGACGAAACAAAAGTTTGCTCTAAAAAAGTAAATTTGCACCGAAAGAAAAATTTTCCAAATATTACTAGAAAAATTTGTAATTCAAATGGATCCCAGGAATATGAGATATTAGTTTTTTCGATATTCCTAAGGTCAATAAGCTTGAAAATCGAAAAAATGGCGTCGGTTTTGGATTTACCCTGAAAACACACAGCCCAACTCTTAACATGGAAAAAAGTTGAAAGAACTAAAAAAGTAAAAACTAGGAAGATAGAAAATTGGCATTTCAACTAGCACCAATATATTGTGGTGGTTTAGGGTTTGTGCAGCAGCAAGTGCCCCAGTCCAGTAAAAATGTTAGAATAGAAGCGCGTGAGCTTTTTGTATTTCAAAGCAATTCTGGAAGTCTTTTTAAAGTGTTTAGAGCTTTTTTGACAGCTCAATGCAAAAAATATCACCACAGCGAAAAATCCGGCTAGTAAGCCAAAAAAATCTCAGCCATCATATTGGCCAAATCTTCAGCAATCACGGCCTTTCAGCGTAGTGAAAATGTGGAGTAGGTGACTTTTGACTATTTTTGCGTTGTAAAAAATGCGCTTGTGATGCTTATTCAATTGTAGGAAAAACCAGATATATCTTGTTTGGATAGATACCTACGCGAAAATTGGAAACTGCAAGTTGCTAATCGAGAAGTGGAGTGAAAAGGTTGTAATGCCGTTTATGTCAGTTTTTTTCTTACCAGGGAACCTCAAGTAGTGTTTTTGTTGAAAGACCTCATTGAGAGATTTTTTAAAATTCTTGTAGAGCACCCCGCAGTTATATAACAAAGTGTTGCTGACATGTCTGATATGTTAGGGACAAATGTCCACCCGAAGTTGACGAAAACCCATGATACGGGTATAATGGTTTTTAGCCTACTTTCGAATTTCCCTTCTTTTACAGTCTCGATTTTTTTCGAATTTATTTTTTTAATTTTTAAACGATTTTTTTTGAGATATGTAGACATTTTCGATATGATTTTGCACGATTCTACACGTGCCCTGTGCCCATTCTCCAAGAGCTGCAGCAGATAATTCAGGGGGCTTTCGAGGGGTTTTTTTGAGGGAAAAAAGAGACAAAAAGAAGACCATAGAACGAGGAGTCAATTTCAACTCGACATTAATTTGAGTGCTACGGCTAAATTTAACCTGACCCCCACCACTCAGTTAAATCTGACCCCCACCTTCGATTTAGATGTGGCAAGCCCATTCTACCGGGCGGAGAGGAGAGAGAACAGAGAAGAAGGGTTGTTGGCCGGCTCACATTTGACAGATACAAAGCTCCCGGTGATTGTCATCTTAAAATACATCTTCATGTGGTTTGTTGTTTTGGTTTAATAAGGAACTAGATTTGTTTAATTCGTTATGGACTGTCGGGATGCTTATAAAAGTGGAGATGATCTTGATTATTCTATTTTGCGTAACAATGAAACGACTGAAAATCACTCAGACAGTGAACAATCGGATCTGTATGTGAGAAAGTGACGTTTGCGAATTCCAACTCTTCTACCAGTTCTACTACACCTTAAACAAACAGTTAGTAATGTTATGGCTCAGATTTCAACCGATGTATGTAGAGTTATGAGCTATTTCTGATCAAGAATATTGCTCTAATTCATGTCTAAGATAAGTCTGTATCTCTAGCCTTTCAAGTCTATGACTTGGAGAGGTTTGGATGCGCACACACATATACCTTAGACACAAACACTCGAAAGTGACTCTTCATAAAAAGCATGCAACTAAAATTTCTTTGCGCGTTAGGTCCCAGTCAACAAAACTATGTTTTTTGCCGGCGTGCTCTTTAAAATAAGTGGTTTGCCAGTTACTCTCCCACACAGTGTTTTGTACCTTTTCAAATAATCAAAAATTTTGATTTGAAAAAATATATATTGAAGGGAGGTGTTTATATGACGCTAGCTTTTCTAGCTTTTAAGTGGTAGTCTCAGCCGTTAAAATAACTAAAATCAGAGAAGATCGAAACAGTGATTTTAGTAAAAAATTGCGCTACCGGGTATACTCCAGCACCCCCAAATACAATTTTTTTGAACTTTCAAACACCATTTTAACCATTTTTAAGCATTTCCTACACGATAAAAAGGTGTTTTCACCTACTTTTTCTATAAAAGTCGATTTTTAAATCTTGAATTTTGGTATTTTAGTTGATTTCTGTTTATTATAACTTAGTAAATCAGATGTTGATGGTACCTTGACCCCAAAAACATGGAATTTGAACACAGTTTTGTTAACTGGGGCCTACCGCATAAAGAAACTCTGGTATGCTTTTTTTCATGCATCCAGAGTCACTTTCGAGTGATTTGCGTCTAAGGTATGTGGGTGTGCGCATCTCAACCCCAGCAACTAAGCCCCTTCGGGGCGCAGGGGCTTGGTTTAGAGATGCGCACTCACTTACCTTAGACATAATTCCGAGCAAGACTCTTGATCAAAAATGCATTTAGAGGCTCTTTTGGTCTTCTTTTTGTCTCTTTTTTCCCCTCAAAAAACCCCTCGAAAGCCCCCTGAATTATCTGCTGCAGCTCTTGGAGAATGGGCACAGGGCACGTGTAGAATCGTGCAAAATCATATCGAAAATGTCTACATATCTCAAAAAAAAATCGTTTAAAAAAAAACAAATTCGAACAAAAAAAATTACACCAAAATTAAAAGAACAATGAGAGGTCGAAAAAAAAAAGTAAATCAAATGGTGAAATTCAGACTTTTGATGACGCATTTCATAAAACATAGTTTTATAAGGTCAATTTTTCTAAATTTTACTGTTTTCTAATATTTTTTGCAATAGCAATATGACTCGATGTTTGGAAGACAACAGATGACTAACCCATTAAGCCACCTTTGACTTCCAATAGACCAAGTCTAATTGACTGGTCAGAGGAGAGTAATTGTGAGACACATCCATCATACTCAATTTATCTCTTCCTAATCAAAACCAACCAATATATGGTTTAGGAGACATTCTTGTTGTTGTGTCAATTTCACCAGCCGTTCTGGTTTAAGCTTCTTTGTTTGGTCTATTGTTTTCACCTTATGCACCACTACTATTCTAGCAACACTTACTATCTACTACAACTGCTAACTACAGCTTGCTTATCGACTTTTTGTTTAATTCAAATGATGCAGGCTCAATTAAGTAGGGACTTGATCCTGTTTATGGAAAAAATCGATGGATAGAATACAGTATCAAATTTTTGACCCTACCGGAGTATAACCCCCCCAAATGAAATTTTTTTTAAGTGTTTCCAAACACCCTATATCAACCTAAAATCACCTCAGAAGTTCAAAAAAGACATTATTTTTGTGTTCTGGTCAATAAAAATTGAGTTTTGGGCATTTTGAAATTTCGACCATTTGGCTGTTTTACCATGTTTTGGTCACTGAGCTGGGCAAAAAGCCTCTAAATGCATTTTTGATCAAGAGTCTTGCTTGGAATTATGTCTAAGGTATGTGGGTGTGCGCATCTCTAACCGACCAAGCCCCTGCGCCCCGAAGGGCGCAGGTTGAGATGCACACCCACATACCTTAGACGCAAATCACTGAAAGTGACTCTGGATGCATGAAAAAAAGCATACCAGAGTTTCTTTATGCGGTAGGCCCCAGTTAACAAAACTGTGTTCAAATTCCATGTTTTTGGGGTCAAGGTACCATCAACATCTGATTTACTAAGTTATAATAAACAGAAATCAACTAAAAATACCAAAATTCAAGATTTAAAAAAAATCGACTTTTTATAGAAAAAAGTAGGTGAAAACACCTTTTTATCGTGTAGGAAATGCTTAAAAATGGTTAAAATGGTGTTTTGAAAAAGTTCAAAAAAAATTGTATTTGGGTGCTGGGAGTATACTCCGGTAGCGCCAATTTTTTTTACTAAAATCACTCGTTTCGATCTTCTCTTGATTTTAGTTATTTTAACGGCTGAGACTACCACTTAAAAAGCTAGAAAAGCTAGCGTCATATAAACACCTCCCCTTCAATATATTTTTTTTCAAATCAAAATTTTTGATTATTTGAAAAGGTACAAAACACTGTGTAGGGAGAGTAACTGGCAAACCACTTATTTTAAAGAGCACGCCGGCAAAAACATAGTTTTGTTGACTGGGACCTAACGCGCAAAGAAATTTTAGTGTGCATGCTTTTTATGAAGAGTCACTTTCGAGTGTTTGTGTCTAAGGTATATGTGTGTGCGCATCCCAACTCCAAGCCTCCTCCAAGTCATAGACTTGAAAGGCTAGAGATACAGACTTATCTTAGACATGAATTAGAGCAATATTCTTGATCAGAAATAGCTCATAACTCTACATACATCGGTTGAAATCTGAGCCATAACATTACTAACTGTTTGTTTAAGGTGTAGTAGAACTGGTAGAAGAGTTGGAATTCGCAAACGTCACTTTCTCAAAGGTGTGTTTTTAAAAACTTTTTAAGGTTTACAATTATATTTTGAGAGTATGGTATTCACGGAAAACTCTTCTCTAATTGAAGACATCAATTTGCTGGAGCATATCTTTGAAGGTCAAAAGGAAAGAAACTTGTCAGCCACACCTATTCCACAAAATGAAACAGAAAGCAAGAGTGAGGCTCCACTGGTACTACACCTTCTACTGGTCGCCGACCATTCACTCTATGAAGCATTTGTGGAGCTTCAGCAAGGCGATGAATTTGCTGCTTACCATTCCCTGAACTTATATTTAAATGGTATATTTGAGCAGGTAACTTCGTTTTTAGATCTTTATTCAAATTGAACGTATTGGGGTGGTCTCTTCAATACCGTGTTAAAGGTGGTGGAGGCTGAAAGGCCAAAAATTTCAAAGTGGAAGTTGGAAAAGAAGCCGGAAGGTAAATAAGTGGAGTGTAGCTGAGGGTGTAATTGAAGAGATTAACCAGAAAAGAAGTCGGAGGCTAATTTTTGGCACTTATTGGGTTGGGGAGCCGGGTTTCAAACTGATTTGAGAATAGTTAATAATTAAACATTTTCTAAGGAATTTTTACATGCTAAAAACGACTAAAAAATGATATCATTTCTAATAACTTTATACATAAAAAGTTGACTTTTTGAGAAAAAAATTGCTCGAAATTTGACTTGGTAACCCAAATTAAACCAACCTCACGGGGTCAGTGTTTCAAAATCGAAATCAAAGTCCAAACCGATGTATTGGTTGGTCCATAAGTTCGTGGGTGGTGATACGTAACAGACCATATTCATGTAGGGTTGCAAAATTTTCATGAGGGCACTCAATTAATTGCTGGGTTTGAAAATCGAAATTTGAGTACACAATTTACGATTTGAACCCCATCGGTTAATCAAATTTAATTAATCATTATTTAATTAATCATTTATTAATTAACCGATGGGTTAATTAATGGGCAAATCGTAAATTGTGTAGTCAAAATTTCGATTTTCAAACCCAGCAACTAATTGAGTGCCAATTCTCATTTATCAAAAATTTTGCAACCCATACATAAATATGGTCTGTTACGTATAACCACCAACGAACTTATGGACCAGCCCAGTAGAAATGATGATTGATGTAGAAATCGCAGTCATCCTTTATACCAACAAACGGGTAAAAAGGTTGTTTTTGGTCCTTTTACTATGGTTTTCAGGTACAATAGAGTCTAAATTGCCCTAGCTGCAATTTCGACTTCGATTAAAATTTGTTCGATTTCGACTTCGACTTTAATTTCTTCGACTTCGATTTGAAAACACTGCACACTGTACGTAAATACCCTAAAAAGATTGAATTTTATTAAAAAAAATGACGGTTCAAACACAGTACACAATAGACACAAATCACTCGAAAATGTCTCTGGATGCGGTAGGCCTCAGTTAACAAAACTATAAAGTCAGTTGTCTCGTAGTGGTTCAGCCGTTCTTGTTGTCTTCGTTAGTACATAAGGGTTTGAACGTCTGTGTTCAGAACAGTTTGTGTCCGAATAAAGCAATTAAGGAGTCGTATGTATATCGTCTCTCTCCTTGCTATCTCAGGACTCAACAGTGTCTAAGGTATGTGGATGTGCGCATCTCTAACCCATCAAGCACCCAAAAAACCCCTTACCTTGGGAAGCCAAGTCATTTGGTCTTTTTTTTTCCAAAAGTCAGCTTTTTATGTATGAAAATGTCAAAAACAACTTTCTTTATCGTTTTTAGCATATAAAATTCACTTAAAAGACATTTAAACACTATTCTCAAATCAGTAAATATCCGGTTCCCGAACCCAATAAGTACCAAACTTTTCTCGAATAGCCCATTTCGGTTATTGATTAAAGAGGCATGCTCACCTGTTCAAAATTTGTCCCGCCAGTTCAAAATTTTTTCCTAGCATTGAACTTCTGTACGGATTTTTCGACTTGGTTTCTGACAAAACTACACCTAAAATTAAATTCTATGCCTTATTTTGTTAGAACCTAAGTTGAAAAATCCGTACAGAGTCTCAATGATTATGAAAAAATTTTGAATTGGCCGGGACAAAATTTGAACAGGTGAGTATGCCCCTTTAAGCAAAATTTTTTTTAATCTGGTTAGTCGGCCACTCTGCCTGACCTGGTTTATACCGGCATACAAAAAGTCGGCTGACTGGCAGTTAATTTAGTTAAGACCTCAAAGAAAGTTCCGGCACAACGGTGTTTAACTTACGTGCATTAACTATCAAAAAAATTTAGCTACAGTCAACCTTCTCTACATTTGTCGAAAACTTTTTTTAAGTTTTTGAATTGACGTTTGAATTGACGAATTCACGCTGGTGTGTTTAGTAAAAAGTGTTCGCATTTCTAAAAAAATCTTTTGAACTTCTTCCAGGTCGCTCCCAGGTAGCTTAATTACTGTCTTCGATTTTCCTTGGAAAATCGATGAGACAAGGAGCTACCTACGCAAATTTTCAAAAATGGTGCAGTAATTTTGGGTCACCCTGTATAAGCTACACTCTATATAAGCTACACCTGGGTCCGGTCCCGAGGGTGTAGCCTATAGAGAAGGTTGACTGTATTTGTTCCGGTAATTTGGCTGAAATTGGAAACACCCGTTAAATTATGTAAATCTCCCGTCAAATTTTTAAAACTTCTTGTTCTAAGTGTTTTTTTTCAAATTTTTATGTTTTTACACGAGCATGTAGCCCTGAATCTCTATTTTATTATTTATTTATTATTAATCGTAAATACCCCAAACCCCCCAAAATCAATTCCAATTTTCCAAAAAGTTATTTCAGGGGTTATTTGAATTTGGAGTATGTCTTTCAGGGTAAATTTTGTCTTGAAGGGAAGTCGTCTTATTTCGATTTTTTCGTCAGTTCACGTTTTTCATTCTCTGAAATTTTCATTTATTTATGTCATTATCACATGGTTGAAGCAAATCTATTAGCTATTATCTATGGGGATTTTTCGATTTTTCATTTTTAGTTTAACCGTCTACAAATGAAGCAAGCCAAGGAGGCCGTCAATCTAAAGTGTGATCTTTCTGGCATAGCAGCAAGTTTTATCCCTGGGCGAAATACCGGCTGCAAAGTAAATTCTGCTAGGTTTGAAGTGACCTTAGTTCTGCATATCAAATTATAGATTCCTATAACTGATGCTTTGACAAGTCCACATGCTATGTCATATACACAACATGTAGACAATGACTAAAACTTTTACAAAAACAAAATTTATCCGATGGAGTCTACTTACACAGAACAAGGCCTAATGTGGTGAATGTTTCTTCATAGGTTTACCTTCGCGTAGAACAGACACTCAGCATAATAACAGAACGAAGTAACAAAATATTTCCTACCCTGATACTGAAGTTTTGAGTAGTGAATTCGCTATTTTGGTATGGTTAAACCGTGTTCAGTTCACCATTTTGGGTAAGGTACAATGGTTTGATCTTAAACTGACGAAAAAATCGAAATAAGACGACTTCCTTCAAGACAAAATTTACCCTGAAAATAAAACCAAATAACCCCTGAAATAACCCGGTTATTTGGTGGGGGTTATTTGAGGGTTATTTGATTATTTGGTTTATTTGAGGGTCATGTCATTATTAATTTATTATTAATTATTTAATATTGAAAAGTGGGAGAACAGTTCATTTTTAAAAAGGTGTAGTTTTAAAAAACCCAATTGTTCTCGCACTTTTCAATATTGTATCCAGCTAGTTGATAGCTCATAAGAAAATAGAGATTCAGGGCTACATGCTAGTGCAAAAACATAAAAATTTGAAAAATAGGAGGACAAGAATTTTTAAAAATTTGACGGGAGATTTACATAATTTAACGGGTGTTTCCAATTTCAGCCAAATTACCGGAACAAATACAGTCAACCTTCTTTATAGGCCACTTTTTGAAAAGCCCTTTTTAAAAATTTGACGGGAGATTTACATAATTTGACAGGTGTTTTCACCTAATTTTACCTAAAAATGGATCGGTTAACGGACATGATGAAATGTAACTGAAATCTATTAGCTTGTCCTAAAAGTTCGCGAAATTTCGCTTCGGTCTCACCCTCCTACTGTGTTTTGTCGTATTTTTTTAAATTTGTTGTTGACTTTGTTTTGGCTTTATTCTTTTTTGTAAACAGAATATTTCCTTGATTAAAAACTTAGCCAGTTTGGAAGGAAAAAAAGCCAAAACGAAATCAACAAGAAATTAAAAATATGCGATAAAACCCAATATGAAGGACCAAGGCAAATTCCGCGAATTTTAGAGACAACCTAATAAATACCAATATTGCTTATTTTCTTATTGTTCTAAGAAAAAAGTTAATACTCAGTTGAGGACAATATTCAACCGCTGGAATTTCTTTGGTACACTAAAAGTGAATCTAAGACTAGCTGGCACTATTCCAATTCTCCGGCCTGAAGACTGCCCTTTGCGAGGACCTCTGGTTAAGCAAAGATACGAAGATTATTTGTATTATACCAATAATAACAACAGCTCAATGACCACTAACGCTACTACACTGTCCATAAGCAGTGATTACTTCGATGGTCCACCCATCTCCAATACAACAACCAATGCAACCACTAGTGGCCAGGACCAACCATATGATGCATTCAACAGAAGCATGCTTAATCGGTAAATTGTATTTCAATATATGTACACAATAAACATAGAAATTTAGCCACCATTCGTGGAAGAGCATTGATGGGCTAGAAGCAGTGCATTTAATACATAAATGGGCAGAAAAACACACATTCCTTATGCCTGGTTATGAACATATGGTTGTTTTCACAAGGTACTAACCTACGCCAACCTTCGATATACTGGGCGTGTCAAAAAACCTAACTTTCGTGTTTGTTTTAATAGAAGAGCGCACCCCTAAAATTTACAATTACCTTTTCAATAGACTTTTGTAAATCGATGTTTTTAAAAGATAATTGCACAATTTCTGGTCCAAATTGGTCTGATCTAAAACATAGCGAATTCAAAAAATGTCCAAAATTGCCTAAACTGTGCTTGATTGTTTTAATTTATTATGATGTTTTAAGGTTAGACTTGTTGTCTCAAACTAACGACTCAGCCACCCAAGGAATGGCCTATGTGGGGGCAATGTGTATGGGTACCGACTCTGCTTCGGTGGTTTATTGTTATTTTTATTGTTATTATTGTTATTTTTATAAATCACTTTTGATAAGCCAAACACCCCTAACAAATAAATTTGACCGAAACTCATTGTTATTTTTTCGGTGGTAGAGGATGTGGGTGGGTTGAGCAGTGCAGCCATAGCAGCGCATGAGATGGTCCATAGGTGGATGAGGAGACCATCCAAAACACATCTTATTTTTTAATGTTTTAGTCTGGGAGCATTTCACGACGGCTGGACAGGCAATTGCTCTGGAAGAGACAATTACTTAATGGCTCCCACCTCTTCAGGCAGTGAATTCGGCAAAACTTTTGACAATGCTTTTTTGCTGAGTGAGTGCTCAACCAAAGAGGTGGAGGAATACCTTAGGTTTTTTTTTATTATATAAGGGTTAAATAGCCAGAACTATAAATTTGTATTTTTACAGAATTATTTTCTTGCAAAATTTCCCACAAAAATTGAAAAAAAACTAAAATACTTTTTTGTAGCTCAACAGAGGCCAGCTGTTTGCGTACAAATTCCTCAAAGTTACCTGCTCCAGAAAAACACAATGCAGTGATGCTAAATGGCGTGATTTCCAAAAATATGTCACCACATCCTAAGAGTGGTCAGAGAGTGAAAAAACCAGGAGAAGTGTTTGACTCGAACAAACAGTGCAAAATAGCTTTCGGTGTGCATTACGGTTTGTGCAGGGTAGTAATGCAAAACCGACCTTGAAATTTAACTCAACAACCCCAAAATATTTTGAGCCTAGCAAATTTAAATATCGTGTGTTACAGAGGAATGACTTCTACTACACCACTTTGCCAATAGATGTTTGTCGTAGACTGTGGTAGCTATTTTAAGACTTATTTATCGAGGTCTAAAATTAATATAAAAGGTGCAAAGATCGCAGGCTAAGGAGGTCAGCGCCATGCGAAACCAAAGGTAACGTATTTATAACTTTAAAAGAAATGATTTAATCCGACACAATGAATAAGACATTAAGCATTTCTCCCTTTGATGGATGGAACAAGATGTGGAAGCCCAAATGGCGATTTAAAAGTAAAAATATTTTTAAATAAAATTGGATATGTCTAAATTCAGTGGTGCATCAGCGGAAAGTGCGCCTTAATCAATAAAGACGAGAAACTTGGTGACAATGAGTCAGGCAAGTATGTTTGAAAAACTAAAATTCATTTACAAATAACGGGTGGTCAAAAAGTTCCCGATGGATTTTCAAAGCTTCATTTTTTATCATTTTTCTTATCATATTTTTAGAAGTTTAGTATTATTTTGTAGCCCTGTTCTTCCTCTTTCAAACGACATGTCACACGTTTATTTTACTCAACAAAATGACCACCATTTGCATCAATACATTTCTTTAATCGTTTTGGAAAGTTGTCAATGGCTTTTTGGATCATCTCTTGTGGAAGTTCGTCCCATTCTTTCACCAGTGAAGCTTTTAGGGCAGCAATTGACTTGTGTGGCTTGGAGCATGCTTTGGACTGCAAGTACGGCCATCCAAAGTAGTCCATCACATTCAAGTCGGGGGAGTTGGGCGCCCAGTCACCTTTGATCGCAGCATTGTCACCCCAATGAGAATCAACCGTGATGAAATCTGGAAAGTGCTCCTCAATCCAGTTCTGAGTTTCAACGGCTCGATGAGAAGGCGCGCCATCTTGTTGAAAGGTTCAATTGTCTCCCATATTCTCCTCAGTCCATGGCAGAACTTTGCTTTCGAGCATTTGACGATATTCTGACCATCAACTTTCACTCCATTAGGTACGAAGATGAGAGGGGTTTTGGCGTTCCAGGAGACACCAGCCCATACCATCACTTGTTGTGGCTTCTGCGTGCGCTCAACAAATTTGAGCTCGGGCGGCAATGGATTGGCGCTCCATATTCTGTCATTTTGCGAATTCCTGGCCTGCTCAATGTCGAACCACTTCTCATCAGTGAAGAGAATGCTGCGATGTCGATTGGAAGCAAAACGGCGGATCATCCGTTTGCAGCGGGTAAGACGCTTCTCTTTGGCATTTTCTTTAAGCAGAGGGCCTTCAGCAGTCTTCCTAGACTTCATATCAAACACATCGTGAATTATGTTGAGGACGGACGAAGCGGAAATTCCAAGCTCAGCGGCCAACTTCCTTTTGGAGTCTGATTGGGAGTGGATGTGGCCTTCTTCATGGTCGTTGCAGTAGCAAATCCTGTCGGCTATCAGTTGGATGTTTTCCTCCGTCAAAGCAGTTGATGGGCGCCCGCTTCTTGGTCTGTCTTCATTGCTGCCTGTCTCCGTAAATCGCTTGATGGCATCCGAGACAGTTAATTGGGCACAGTTGAGCATGCGACTTATTTCCATCACCTTGTAACCTTGCTGATGCAGTCTAATTATTCCAGCACGTAGGTCAGCCATATTTGTTAAACTGTATTAGTAGAATGATATATCAAATGAAAGAGGAGTTTCAGGGCTACAAAATGGTATCAACAGATCAGAGATATGATAAGAAAAATGATAAAAAATGAAGCTTTGAAAATCCATCGGGAACTTTTTGACCACCCGTTAAATCTGAGTTCGTGATTGCAAATTTGTCCTGTTTATAGGTTGCCGAAACGTGAATGAAAGCTATTGTAACAACCTGCCTGAAATGCACATATCTAAATTCTGCAATTCGAAGTCTTTCTCGAACATATGCTGTGCAACCTGTAGAGTGAAAAACGTCAAACCACTATTTCCCATTACTACGAAGTCATTTTCAAAAAGACCAAAAAAAGAAACCCATTTTCCCTTATAGAATTATACTTGGAGACCTTTAACCTGTTCAAATAAAAATGATTCTTAGACTTGCCATCTTCGTTTACTTTCTTATAAGGTGATGCTTGCCTTATCTCATATTCCACGCTTGGATATGTCTTTACTCTGGATCTAGGACCAAATTTAATGGGATAAACCGTGTACCATTCACATAGAGTCGATCGAATCTTTTCACAAAAACAAAATCTGCAGGTTTATAAAGGGAACTCATTCAGCTCAAATAAGCTGACTTAGCGCGAACCCCCCCACATCACAAAATAAATAGTTGCTAGACGATAAAATTTATTCTAAATCAACAAGAAGTAACAACAACAATTTACACACTAAAGTAGCACATATTATGGAACATGAGATCAATGGGACTGGCTATTTACAAATCCAAAGACTCCGCATATTCAGAATTCCAATCACGCAAGAAGACCTGATTAAATCTTTCAACAATCTCGCGAGAATCCACACTTTCAATGACCATGCTCACACCTAAAATAAACAAATAGATTACTAAGATAATGAAACAATACTCTTGCAAAACAAACCTGCAGTCGTGATAAAGTAATCGCCTGCCCAATTGGAAGTTCCTGAAAAGAATGAAATTAGAAAATAGGTTTGAAAATACTTAAGTTTATACTCTCTGAGAGAACATTTACTCACCGATGTATGCGGCCTTGTCAGTAACTAAATACTTCGCATGATTCACTCTAGCATGATCGATTTGACTTTGCTTTTCATCCGAAGGAACAGTGAAGACTTTCTGAAAACACAGCACATTTTTATAAGATTAATTGTAGACCACATCAACTAACCACAGAAATTTGACCGGATCTTAAAGCTGGGTTTATTTGGAGAAGCGATTTCAGGTAAGGGGATCATCTCCCTCTTCGTATGCTTCCACTTGCTCACTAGAAGATCCACCTTGACCCCACGGAATGCAGCAGCACGAAGGGCATTATCTATGTCTGGCCAGTAACTGAACAAAATTGTGGAAGACAACCAACAATGAAAAAGTTTTACCGATTATTGCGTCGCATAAAGAAAGTTGCAGGCAAGTATTCCATGACGGAAATTCTAAAAAAAAAATATTTTAGTTGCGAAAATTGACCCTACTAGCGAACAACCGCCCCTTGTTTATTACTTAATTAAATTACTTAGAAGTGATTAAAACACGATTTTGAAAAAAATATTTGTTGAGGTAGGGGCATTCCCTAGTAGCGCCGAAAACCTAATTTAGAGTTTACCGGATGTATTTGGAAGCGTTTTCAATGGCTAAAAAGTTGTAATTAAAAGTGCACACTGAATTCAAAACAACTGCTAAAATTACCAAACAGAACTGCTTCTAAAATCAATACTTTTTTTGATGTAGAAACAGTATTTTAAAAACACACAGCTGACCAAAATTGATGCATACCTAGATCGTGTTCCCTGCCCCTTGGATTCAATTCTCTAGGACAACTCTAAATTTTCTTTTTAGATAATATGATTAAAAATACAATTTTACCGAGAGAAAGACATTTGCTTTGCAAGATGTAGCAACAGGTTCTTCTGACTGATAATGAAAGAATTTGTAAACTTTTTTGAAAAACATTTTCAACCTCCACACTCTTGCTTTTTATATCATTCTTGCCATCGTCCATAACACATTGAAGGCGAAGCGGACTTTTCTGAACAAAACGGAAGCATTTATTGAAACTTAAATTGAAACTTAAATTTACTTCATTATAATTGGTTTCCAGCCCCATTGACCACTTGTGCGGTGGCGTCTTACGATCACCCTTAAAAATGACCTGCACTAGACTCCAACAGTAAAGCCATTACCATTTCCCAGTACACTGAAAATATCTTTCCCATGTCTAAAGCAATGGAAGGATTATTTCTCACGACGATTCCCAGCTCTTTGACCTGAAGCAAATATTGAGGAGATGAAATGCAAAGAAATGCATAACCTCAGTCAGAGACCTCCAATCCATGTTAGCAGAACCAAGAAAGATGTGTTTATTGTCAACCACCCACCTAAAAACTAAAATTTACCTGGAAATAAATGAAGTTATAATAACTTGCATTTTTGTATGCAACACACCTCCTCCATAAGCAGCAAAGTTAAGATTTCGGACCTCTGCCAGACCTAAAAAATGAGTGAATAAAAACAGAATCGATTAACCTGACACCAGAAAATTACTACCACGCGCAGCCAAATCAGCGGACTCTTCCTGTTGGAACTGTTTACCAGGAGCATGCTGAGCTATCCTTATCTAAACGAAAAACTTGTCAAAAGCTTTTTAGAACTTACGATTCACCTTCACACCTCTTTGAGCTGCAGCTGCGATAGCGTCAAGAATCTCTTTACCCTGAAAATAAAATTCATTTATTTACCTGATGGTGTATTTCTTCTGACCTGCCAAGACGTCTCATAACCTGTTTTATCTTTCAAACTCCAGTAAAATGCAACAATATCTGAGAAAAATTTTAAAGTTACAGAAATATAAAGACCACTAACCAATCGATTTTTCAGCGCTTTCCAGCAAACTACGCCATGCGTCATAGGTGCTAGTGTGGCACTCTTTTCCCGGAAACTCCAATCCTGTCGGTATGGACTCCACCAGTTCAATGCTAAAATAAAATTTTTTTTATTGAAAGCTGGTACGTTACTCACCTGCATCTCTCAAATGGTGTATTGAAATCATAGAATTTCTGATTGCTTTTAAAAATCTCTTCTACTTTTGGTCGCTCGATACCGGTTAAAGCAGCTGCAAATAATTTTATTTGCAGAAAAGTAAAAGATTAGCTTTCAGAAAAGACAGTTTCTAGCACGGAGGAAGATGATTTACCCGAATTATTATGAGAAAGCACATCGTTTGCCAACTTCTTCGCCAATTCTAGAGGTTGCTTTTGTATGAACGGTTTTGCACATCTATCCAGCAGACGAGTTACCACAGGGGGAACACTTTTACTCGAATCGCTAAAATTAAGTAATAGTTACCGAAAATTTGCATAATTAAACATCGCTCATTACCAATAATTTCTCAACATAATTACTCTCATCGAGCTGGATTTGTTAGCGCTCACATACATCAATTTGGTCCATGATTGCATTTTCCTTTTGACGATTGATCAAACTCTTTTTACAAGCTAATCACCTGAAAGGTAAAACAGATAAGCGAAAATTCGTAATACCTCCAGTATAGGATACTGAATAATAATAATAACATGTCATAAATTAAGGTAAATGTGACTGCCACGAGCTTTTAACTACAGTCAAACCTCGTTTATACGGCACCCCCAAAAGTTCGTTCCCGCCTTGGGTCCGACACTTTCTTTAGCTCAATTTTCGAAGTCTTTTGCTAAATGTTATTCGCCAGTCCAGCCCGAAATATCGCAAGGATTCTGTTTTTGCCGGTCGTTATTCCGAAATTTTTAAATTTCGTCATAAAGACCCGCGGATATCGGTTATATTTTCAAAAAGGGGTGCCGGATAACCGACGTCCGCGGGTCTTTTCTTATGGCGAAATTTAAGGATTTTGAAAAAACGAATGGCAAAATCAGAATCCTTGCAATATTCCGGACTAGACTGGCGAATCACATTCAGCAAAAAACTTCGGCTCTACCCTGTTTCCGCCTAAAATCGTTATAGCCAACACGGTTACATCTTTAATTTTTTTTGTGGTAGTAACAGATAAAATTTATAGATTTAGTTGATTAGCTAAGTTACAGTGAAACCCAGAACAATTTCGGGTCAACAAGTCAACATGTAGGACCACAAGAAATTTAAAAATGTAACTGTGTTGGCTATAACGATTTTTGGCGGAAACAATTTGGGCGGAAACAGGGTAGAGCCAAGACTTCGAAAATTGAGCTGAAGAAAGTGTCGGACCCAAGGCGGGAACGAACTTTTGGGGGTGTCGTATAAACGAGGTTTGACTGTATCACGAACTCTACCGATTTCGAATCTCGAGATCTCGAAATCGACCAATTTTTTTTTTCAATTTTCGGAGGGTTTAAAAATTCCGCCCCCGGTGGGAGAATCAGAAAAAATACGGTATTTACAGGGTGAGGCGATTTTGCTTGTCCCCAAGAATTAGTCATAACTTTTTGAATTGGTGATTTTTCGGCCAGCGATCGATTGCGACAATTCAAATTGAGACAAAATCAAATTGAGACAATTTGAATTGCGACAAAATCAAATTGCGACTATAACTAGAGTTGGGTCACCCAACTTGAGTGATGGGAATATTCCGGAAAGATAATCGCCGCCAAAATAAGAAATTCTTTGACACCAAATTTTTCTCTTTTTGACTATCAGTTTATTTTTTGGTGACCTGTCGTTGGTAAATTTTAAGTTAACTGTGGTAAATTTTAAGTTATTTTTAGCGATGGATTACTCGATTGAACGGAAAGCGTGAATAGTAATTTGGTTCGGAATATATGGCTCACACAAGATAGTTGATCGAGCGTTGATCCCGTACTTGCACCAATAAGCTATTTGAACTTTCTTCTGTGAACCATATATTCCGAACCAAATTACTGTTCACACTTTCTGCTCAATCGAGTAATCCATTGCTAAAAATTAACTTAAAATTTACCATAGTTCGACAAGTCACCGAAAAACAAACTGACTCTCAAAAATTGAAAAATTTGGTGTCGAAAAATTTCTTATTTTGTTTTCTGATGAGAAGAAAAAAAGAACCTCCAAGTAAAATAACGAATTTAAAAGGTTATGACTAATTCACAAGGGCAAGCGAAATGCTGCACCCCGTATTTACTCTATTAACTGCCAATGGGGAGTAATTTTTCAACCCCTCAAAATCTTGAAATTGTTAATCGGAAATGGCCCTAAATCTGTAATCCTAGTCATAAAAACGAGGGGTGGGGAGTTATCAGAGGGTGGGGAGTTAATAGAGTATATACGGTATCGGTTTTTTACATATACGAAAAATTCGGACACATTTAACATGACTTCCACAGATCGGTACGACCCATTTTTTCTAAGATTTTAGTCAAAATTGTTATGTTTTTATTTTCACCGCTATTTTATTTTTCAGCCGAAACTACAAAACGAAAGTCCTTGCCGAAAGTCACTAAAGTTCTTGCCAAAATCAAAATCTCATGCTGATTAATTATAGGACGACTTTTATGTTGCTTGATTTTTCCTTTATTTCGATTTCATGTAAAATTAAAAATGTGTTTGAAATATTCTATGGCACTCAAACACTGCGTGCCGAGACTGACGATTTTTAAAAGGACATGTTATTTCATATACAGTTGACTCTCCCAATGGCATTTTTTATACTCGTGAAACCGTTGCATGAAACCATTTCACGGACCTTTGAAACCGTTTCAAAGAAACCCTTGAAACCGTTTCAAGAAACCAGTTTCGGTGAAACCCTTGAAATCGTTTCCGGCAACCCTATAGTTGCATGCAATCTTTTTTAATAGAAAAACAGTTGCATTTAAGAACTTGTTGTCTTAGATGAAACCATTGGAACCGGCAGGTTCTTCCGCTTTATTCTCAGCCAATTTATAAATCACTTAAAAATGTTTTTATATAGGAATGTTTACAATTGTCTACTTTATCGATTGCTAGCAAAGAATGCCTCGAGCCTGCTCATTTTCGGGGAGGAAAAGGGCCAAACATGAACACATGCCTCAAATTTAAGTTTTTGAAAATGCACTCCATCCAACTTCAAACAGCCATAAGTTTTTTCTTTTCCAATTATCTTTGCCACATCAAAAATGAAAAATATGCACCAAAGCCTACTCTTTTCAATAGTATATCGATTGTGCGTATAAACAGAAAATTCCGTGGACAAAAGTGGGTGAGTATGCTGAGGGAGGTGGGTGTGCTGAGGGAGGTGGATTTATTTATAAAAAAATCCGGAGGAAGATCTTTACAAATGACATAGCGGCACAATTCCTGCGTTTTGCCGAGTGTGCTTGCATGCAATCAACGCAGAATTTCTTGGCCGCAAAACAAGGCAAAAAATCCCGTAAAAAGTCAATTATTGGAGGTGCCCGAAATCCACAAAAATTAGGCTTTTGGAGGACTCCAAAAAAGTGCGTTTTCTGCCACTTTTTGTGGAAAATATTCTCCACACATCTCCAACATACACATGATTACTACACTTACCTTTATCACACACCACTAATCACGTATACTAAGTCCGCACTTTATTTTTACACCGCCAACAGCAACATATTAACAACAAAATAGCAGAGCAACAAACAGCCTAATCATTCTTTGAGCCTAATCATGTTGCATTTTCGGAGTAAAAACGTGTCTCCCGTCAATTCGAATTTCGGAAATGCCGCTGCGTTCAAAAATCATGGTGCTTTAAGCAGGAAAAAGTAACTTAGGACTCTTTTTGGTCACATTTTTATAAATTTTGGGGTGGGGCGCTAAACGGGATAAGTACCCTTAAACCACCCCGAAGCACTTTGAAACTTTACAAAGGGCCTAAAGCACCCTAAATTCACAAAAAGCTCTTCATTGTGGTAACTTGAGTGGTCTGTGGTAGTTTGAGGTGTTTTGGGTGGTGATCCTGAGTGTTTTGGGCGGTTTTGGGCGGTTTGGGGTGTTTACGATGGTTTAGAATCACACAATCTCACGATTTTTCGGGAAAAAAATTCCAAAAATATGCCTTGGTCCCCCCTGTTGTTTTCATTGTCAGGTGTCGATCTGTAAATTACGTTTTGCAAAATGTCGATTTGTGAAATGTCGTTTTTGCCAAACATCACCTAGCCAAACAATACACACTCAACTTTTTTGCAATTTTTTTTATTAAAAAGAGAATTAGGAGAGTTAAAAAAGTTAAAAAACTATTTATGCGTTATGCTATTCAATACGGTTGTTTTTGATATTGGAATTGCCTTTTAGACATGTTGTATTCTTGCAGTTCTTTGTCGTTCATATTTGTGGTATCCTTATACCTGAAAATGTTTCTTTTTGGTTCAGTTATTGAATCATTTAAAAATATTACTCAAAACGACCACTGTACGGGGTGTAACGCTTTCCTGAACTACCAGACTCATCTTCGGAATTAGAGTCGAACTCTAAAAAATAATAATTTACTATAAACACTTGACTTATCATTGCGTGAAATTTGTCTCTACTGATAGCGAATCGCCCAATTCATGATAAATTTTATATCTTACCTGGAACTTGTCCTTTTGGAGTAGCTAGTTTTTCTAGTCGGTGTGACATAACAGGTGTAGTAGCCAAACGGATGAAACGAGGTGGTGTTCGCACAGTTAGTCTAGGTGAGCAAGTGCTCATTGTCCTTTGTTTCACATCTCGCTAAATTTAAATCTTAACCGATTTATAAATAAAAATAATAATTTGATTTTAAAACTTTACTTCTTCGCATAAAAACAAAATAAGGGGAGTTGTCATTGCGAGATTTTTTTACCAAGAAATTAAAAAAATAATAATTAGGTTTGCTCACCTTATCCAAATAAACAGGCATTGGCGTTTTTAATCTACTGACAAATTTGGTTGATGAAGCCATAGAAGAAAATGGCTTTTGCACCTTGGCGATGTCATTCACATCCACACTGCCAAATTTAAAGGAAATCACATTTGGGTCTTTAGGAGGACTAAAATGCAGATAATTCATGCCATTTTTTTAGAAAATGAGATAAAAACTCACGAAAACTGCACATTTTCTTCATTGTCTTTGATATTTTGCCTTGTTGTGCTGCACTGCTTTTTCGGTAAAAGCGAATTCTATAAACACAGTGGTTTTAGCAGAAAAAACCATGGTGTTCCAAATCGATAAATTTATCGATTTCGATAAAATTGATAAAGCGAGAATTATTCAAAAAAAATCGGTAAAATTTTCATCGATTTTTTGTCGATTTTTGTAACTCGCAAATCTTTGGGTTCATGGACTCCTTTTAACGTACTCCACTGTGAAATTTTATTGGTTTACGACTATCAGGCTGAGACTGTCAGTGTTAGAACCTCATTTAATTAGTCGAAATGTAATCTATGTTCAAGAAATTTCTGCAAATCAGGCACTAAAGGGCTAAAGTTATTAGACCGCTAAAAAAATTTTTATCCCTAGGATTTTTTTAGGAGTCATTCGGAATTCCATTCCGGCTGAAGAGTGCCTTCCGAAAAAATGTTTGATGATTCTTTGCTCAAGTTTAAGGTTTGCTCAGCTCAGTCGTCACGCTTAGTCGATGACTCAAGCTTTATAGAATTTTTAGAAGCTTTTCGACTGTTGGCATAAGTTTTATATCTAGATTGATCTATTATTCCAATTTTTTTCAACGAAATGGCTAAGCTACTACAGTATGGTCGTTAAGTTAATAGAGAAAAAAGCATTTGTTGGAGCCGTTCCGGGGAAGCTCTACTTTGGTATGTCATCTTGGCAATGATCAAAGTAAGCTGTGTCAATGCTTACGTGAATGTGCTGAGACCAATAGTGGAAATGGTCAAAGTTTACAAAAATTTATTTATTTATTTTAAGATGAAGTAGATTGTTTTCGATAAAGTTCGATTTCTTACACCAGATGATTTTGTTGAAGTTTCCGCGTCAAGCCGATCAGCAAAATTCGCGAAAGCCGATCAAAATCCGATTGAGAAAGAGGTCAACAGCTATTTAGCACTTATTTCGATTGGAGAAGGTCCGCTGGACTTTTGGAGAAACAATGGAAAGGTAAGCAATTTTTTATCTAAATATTTTTTACACCAATTTTATATTAATATCCATTTCTTGCTGTTCTGTCAGTTCCGGCTTCGTCATCTCCTAGTAAAAGGGCTTTCAAAGAACTTCGTTGCATTATGGTTGATTTTACTCGAAACAGAATGAGCGCAGTAAAAATAGCGTCTCTGATACACGTTAGAACGTCATTTTTTGAATAGATTGTAAATCGATTGTTTGTTCACCTGTTATGCGTTAAATTTTTTTTTGCGTCAATAAATTGTGTTCGGATAAATCGATTATTATAAGTGAGAAAGATTTAAATTTTGAACACCAGAAGCTAAAATTTCAAGTATAGATATTTAATAATATTTTCCTAACCAAAGTAATAAAACCAGAAAATAGTAAAAAAAAAACACTAAAACCATAACCATATCCGCACATAGTCTGACTCAGTAGAAATTAATAGAATTTGGGGATGCCGCTATGCGGCATATACGCCGATAGTGCGTGGAGAACACGCGTTTGACGACCGTATCCTGGTGGTTCGGGTGTATTCACGTGGTTAGGGCCCAATCATGGAGGTTCGGGTGTATTTACGTGGTTCGGTGCCCATTCTGGTGGTTCGGGTGTATCCACATGGGCACCAAGGACTGTAACTTTTCGGATAGGACGACCCCAACTTTTGATCACTTTTTTCACTAAGTAAATCGACCATTCCACGTCGAATGGTATTAACAGTTTTTCGATCCAACTGGCGGAACGCCCCTAACATTTTTTTGACAGACAGACAAAAAACAGCGCTATAGTAAGTATAAGTATGATGAAAGTATCTTTTCATTGGGAAGTGAGTTTTATTCAAATAAAAAAAATCGGGCGCTCTCCAGAAAGGCAACCAGGTTAGTTCTTGAGATAGAATTTTCGGCTAAACTTGTTCTGATTGAGACCCATATCATACCCCCCCCCCCAAAATTCAAAATCATAATCACTTTCGAAATTTGGCGCGAAAATCAAAATTCACGAAAATTGTGGTTTCTAACCATAACTTTTCTATTACAGTTTCTGATTGAATTTCTTAAGCATTTCAGCAAGCTCTTAGGTTTATCAGATTTCCAGTTTCATGGGCTTTCAAATGAGCCATCACTTGCTACAATACGCTACGGAAAATCAGCATTTCAAAACGATTTTAGGAAAAAAGAGGACAATTTTTTTCCTGTATAGTGCTTTAAAACAGGTTTTGCGTAGCCATTCCTCACTTATTTCCTCAAATTTTTTTTCGTCTATCAGATAGAGCAAGAAATTTGCTACATATCTGTCCAAAAAATTGTTAAAAAAATGCGCATTTTCGACAGTTCATGTCGAGTTCAAGTCGGCCAATAAAAAAAGTACCAAAAACGACCATTTTTGACTAGAAAAAATGAGTTGTTGGCTATAAAGTATTTCTAGTCGTAGATTTTGTGTTCTATCAAAAATTTGTCTGGTGGTCTTGTAGTGGAGATACTGGGCTACATTTTGGTGTAACAAGTGTTGCCAAAAACTGTTGTTTTCGGCTTTTCCTCTGTGCCACAAATTTTGACTACATTTTTTTCTTGTATTCAGGTATACGAATATGGTCCAAACATCAAATCAAGAACAGCTAAGTCGCGGACAGTGAAAGCATCTGAAATCCGGAGCGGTAATATATTTGCCTGCATTTCACTTAGTTTTTTTGTAAATTTTCAGGACCGAGGAATCAAAAAGTGCTACGTAAAAGTGTGAGTGTGCAAGTCGACAGTAGCAAAAAGGAAGTAGCCCAACTTCAAGCAGATAAGGAAGCTCTACTTCAGCGATTAGTCGAACCAAAGTCTCGCAAGAAGGTAACATTTCTAAATGTAAGTCTTGAATGCATGAAATCGCTAAATACTTTCGCAGCAAAGATGGGGAACCACCTTCGTACCAGGAATTGCAAAATTCGTTTCAAATTCTTCAAAAGCGCCTTGGAATTATCATGCCAGTGCAGCCATCCACTCATCGCGTGTCATTGTCACCAATGGAAGATGTCCGGTTGTGCAGTGGAAAGCTGTCGGGCCAGCAACGTCGTGACTTGAAAAGTGCACTGGGAAAGGTAATTTTTTTCTCAAAATTTATTAAAAAGAGCTATTTTTGCTTTTCTAGTTAGGCAAAGACATGTTTGCGCCGACTGAAAAAGTGAAGAATCTAGTCCAAGAAATCTCAAGTGAGCTTCAGTTCCAGTTAGCGAAGGTTACGGGAGCTAGCTACATGTGGCTGTCTAATCTTCTCCTTATTGCCGCCTTCGATGATGATGATGCTCACTTTTATTTGAGAAACTTGGAGCAACTCTTCCTGCAACTTGACTTTACCTTTGTGTCAGGACATGAAGTGGTTTGGTAATGATTCTTAGTGTTTTCGCTCAATTGAATGTGACCAAATATAAAATTTTGTAGGTATGTGACTGGAGACGTCAAGTTTCTCAGTGGAATCTATGGTCACCTTGGCGCCAGCTCGACCCATCCGTGTGTTCTCTGTAACTCTCCAAAAGAATCTCTTCAAATAGTCCAATCTCATCAAGAACGGACTTGGTATTCCATTGAGCAAAGTTTCCTTAAATATGCTGTCAGAACAGTCGATCGAGTCACTGCATCGGATCGTGAATGGAGATGAACGAAGGTTCTCGTCACTAGGAAGTAGAGAAAAGACCTTACAGAAAATTATTCAAGAATGTTATGTAAGAAATGTTGTTTTTGATCTTGATGTGGAAGTGGCTGGTGATGTCTAATAAAGCGTTTGCTAAAATTGGTACTAGTTCTTGAAAGTAGTCAAGATAACACATCCGTGTCTTCAAAAACACGTGAAAATACCATAGCGACAAAAAGGTTTTTTGAATTTCTTGGCGTTTTGTTTTTCTTAAAGTGATTATGATTTTGAATTTTGGGGGAGTGTGATATATTGCCAACACTTTGTCTCGCCTACATGTCTCTACTAGAAATATAAAAAAGTAGGTCAGAGTTTTGTAAACCAACACCAAAAGCGTAAGAATTCCAAGGCTGAAAAATCGATAAAAATTTTATCAATTTTATAGGACAAATCGATAAATTAGATCGATAAATCTATCTATTTGAAACATCATGGAAAAAAACAACTTCTATTAAGATTTGGCAGGGTACCTGATTTTCCTCCATCTTTTCCTGACTGCTTCCATTTGGCTGTTGCGTAGCACTGCATTTGGGCTGGGCTTCTAAGGAAATTTCCTCCCTTAACTTGATAGATCGCTCTACCAACGCTTTTTTCGGTGAAACTAACTTCTTAGGAGAAGCAAGTTGCTGAACATAATAATTAATAGTTATTTGACGTTCAAAATTTTAAAAATTTACCTTAATTCTGCTGGGAATAGCAGAATTGTTTTTAGCATGCAGTTCCTTAAGTTTAGCCTCTGTGTCCCAGATTGAGGGCATTAGGTTGAACTCTTTTTGGTGTTGCTTTGCGAATCGGTTAAATGCTTTAATGAAATGGTTCAGATTTACTATAAAAGCTGAATACAGTCGAATCTCGCTATAATAGCACCCCCAAAAGTTCGTTTCCGCCTAAGATCCAGCATTTTCACCTCAAATTTTTAAGGCTTTTGCCAGTTGTGTTTTGACATTTTGGTCCTAAATATGGCAAGGATTCCGATTTTGCCGAGGACAAAACTTTTTTCTAGCGCAAAAACACTTTTTTCTAGCGCAAAAACACTTTTTTCTAGCGCAGATTTGAACTAGCGCAAAAACACTTTTTTCTAGCGCAAAAACACTCTTTTCTAGCGCAGATTTTTGATTGTGTCGAAATATATGTAAATACACAGCTAAACATTCTGTTCATAAAATTGTAAAGATAGAAGTCATACCCGCTGATATCTTTTGATCCCCATCTGCCATTGCCACTTCAGGATAACATCCACAGTCGAGAACGGCTCGCAATAGTATTTCATAGGACCATTTTGTTTCAGCTGAAGCCAGAGCCAAAAACGTGTTGAAGTATTTTCTATTAGCGTCAGAGAATCCACATACCTAAAACAATAGATACAAATGCTACCAACAATAAACACTTACCAACACAGGAAAGTTTAACCATAGGATTTTATATGTAGCATCCAGCTGCACATTCTCTTGTAGCGCCTGCATCTTCATAAGCCTCTTAGTTGACCATACAAGACAGAATTCTTCTTTTTGCTCCACAATCCTAGTTTCGAAGCTGACGACATACGGTTCGTTGGCATCCTCCGGCTCTTCCCGATGCTCGTTCACGTACACTGCAAGGTCTGCCACACTAATGATCATATTGGCCTTCTTCTCACGATACTTATAATTCTCGATCTGCTTTTTCTTCGGCAATGGCGCAGCATTCTTCTTTCCTCTTCGCTGAGCCTACAAATGCATATCTTTTTAACAAAAAATTTACTAAAAAAATACCTGTGACTTATCTTGAATGATCAGCGGAGGCGACGTTAAATTTTGCCCGATAAATCCTTTGACGGCTGGCGAGAGAGGAATTTCATTTGTCGGCTTGTGCGTATGCTGTCCCTGGCTTTTCTGAACAATTATCTTTTCTGCATCATGAGGTCGAAGGATCCGCATCTTCATTGAACATTGGTAGTTGACCCGTTGAGCGAAGCAACATCGATATTCATCGGTCCTGTTTTTGTCTAAGTCCCTTGATCGATTTCTAAAATTGTAATAATAATACTTTAATGAGCTATAAATAATCACTTACATCTTCCAGTTCACCTTTTCCTTGGTAAACCACACAGCAAAGGATTCCTCATCTTGAAAGGTTTTCCATTCTTCATATTTTGTAGCTGAACTTCTTCGCACACGGCTTTCTTCTTCAATGAGTGCGCACATTCCGATAAAGCAGCTAAAAAAACAATAAAAGCTTTTTACAATAAAAAAAACCAATGAAACATATATTTCGACACAATTAAAAATCTGCGCTAGAAAAGAGTGTTTTGCGCTAGAAAAAAGTGTTTTTGCGCTAGAAAAAAGTGTTTTTGCGCTAGAAAAAAGTGTTTTTGCGCTAGAAAAAAGTGTTTTTGCGCTAGAAAAAAGTGTTTTTGCGCTAGTTCAAATCTGCGCTAGAAAAAAGTGTTTTTGCGCTAGTTCAAATCTGCGCTAGAAAAAAGTGTTTTTGCGCTAGAAAAAAGTGTTTTTGCGCTAGAAAAAAGTATTGCCCTTTTGCCGATCGTTTAAAAAACCTAATAACTTTGCAATTAGAAACACATAACCTCTCTACAAAGCACCCTATTTTCTAAAAGGAGTTTGCAAAATCGGAGTCCTAGCAATATTTGGGAACACAATGTCAAAACAGAACTGGCAAAGAAGTACACAAATCGGGGTAAAAAGTTTCGTACCCTAGGTGGGAACGAACTTTTGGGGGTGTCCTTTGATATAGCTTCGACTGTAAATGTTAAATTTTACGTTTAGGCGATTTCTTGGTTATAAAAGGAGACGGAGAAGTGTACAACAGGGTTGATTCCTTGAGTGCATCAGGCACAGGCTGTATTATCTCCTCTGTTGCTGCTGGTTCTACCACTTCTGCTGATTGGTTAACATTTTCAATTGGCTCCTCAGATTTCACTGATTCTTCAGGCTGGACAGCCTCTTCTACACTCTTCACTGCGTTGATAGTTTCTTCTTCAATGAGTTCCATGGTATCCATTGGTTCGTCCTGACTTTGCTCCAGTTCAGGAATTTTGATGCTTACATTTGGCCTTGGACTGTTGTCTTCGGTCAAGAATGATTCACTTACAAGCGGCAAAGAGATGTCTAAACGGACCGAAAACTTGGTAAATATCTTGAAGAATAAAAAATCGAGATTACCCTGAGACAGGAGACTGTTGTTGGCATCCTCTTTGGTGTAAGTGGTGTCCAAGGCCCCATCCAAATTGCTGTCATTGTCTTCACTTAAGTAGTGCTCTGTATTGTGGTTCTGGTTAACGGATTTCGGACCATTATTGTCATAAAGGGTCTCTTCACTTAGTATTTCAGCCGCTAACACACACTCAGACGCCACTTCTTGCGATTCCAAGAGGGGAAGCGATGCTTTCGGTTTAGTTGGAGATGATTCGTTCGTTGATTTCACTGCTTTTGGACCTGGCTCAGAAACCATAGCTGGAGATTCTTCAATTTGCTCTTCCACTTCTGTTTGGTGCTCTCCTTGTTGAGGTGCTAAGTCGGCTTGAGAGGATTCCAGTGTTTTAAATGGCTCATTGTTAAATTGATTTTCAGCTGGCTGATCTATTTGTTTAGCTGCTTCGTTCATAGGCTCATCAGTCTTCAGTGGCAATGGGGATTCTGCTATTGGTTCCAATTGGATGGACTCGTTGGCCTTGGCTGGTGATGTGGCTGGTTCTTTTATAGTTGTCTGCTCATCTTGCTCACTCTCTTCTTTGGGAGGCTCATCTGTTTCGATCAAAGATTCAGCTTCTACTGTTTCTGTTTCAATAGCTTCCACTAAAACAACATCTGGCAGCTCCACTCGGTTTGCTTTTTCAATAGGCTCAGCTGTTTTAGTCGGCAACTTTTCTACGGTTGGTTGCGCTTCAATGGTTTCAACTGTTTTGACTGACGATGTGTCTTCTACTGTTGCTTCTGCTGCTTTAGTTGGCTGCCCTTCATTGGATATCTGCTTTTGCGCAACTTCATCTGGCTCATTCCCTTTTACGTCAGCTTGTTGATTAGTTGGCTCGATAGCATCTCCAATAGTTTTTAGAATAGACTCAATGAGCTCGGTTTTCTGAACACACAATTATAGTTAATTACTTAAAAATAGGGTAAATTTAACCTTTCCTTTGGCTTTGACGGAATGCTTCTTGGCCTCATGTCTCAGATCATTCCAAGACATGGCATTCAATTTTTCTCTCAACTCTTCCATAGTGTCCGGGGTAAAAGTCTGAAATAAAAGTTAGTTAGATGTAGCGTAAAAATATAAAAATACCGACATTTCCTTATGCAGCTGCCTTGACTATGAATTCTAGCAATCGTACAAAAGCTAAACACTTCAAATCAAAGCATACCAACAGTGGATTTGAAAAATTCAAATTCGAATTTGCCGGTTAATTTCATTTACCGCTATTTTCAATTATAATTATCTTTATTGCTGTGTTTGTGTTATTTTCGATGGTATGATTTTATTTTAGACGAAACCCAAGAAGTCTGAATTTTTTCGCATTTTTCAGTTCCTAGATTTTATGGTGCTAGATCAATTCATCCCTAAAAAAGGGCTGTACGAAAAAAGGTAACAAAACATTTTGGTAACAGCGAAATTTGGTAACAAACATTTTGGTAACGGCGAATTTCGGTAACAAATTTTTTGGGGACAGCGAAATTTAGTAACAAACATTCTGGTAACGGTTACGGAATGCAGCTTCTAATTGTTCTTGCTCTCTTTTTATTCGCGTCTTATTCCACTTTTGCACTGTACGGTTATCTGCAGTTAACTGTAGAGTCAACTGTACGGTTATTTGCAGTTAACTGTAGAGTACACTGTACGGTTATCTGCAGTTAACTGTTTTTAACTTACCGATTTCTGTGTGTGATCTGATTTTTAAATTGAATGTGATTAAAAAAGCAATGAGAAAAGCAGTGACGTAGATAGAAAGAAGTAAGTGTTGTTAAAATTCACCGTTACCAAAAAATTTCTTATTAAACCCCGGTGCGCCTCTAGGTTACCAATTCACATTTCGCCAACGTCTTCTTTTTACCAACGTCTTCTTTTTACCAGTGACTCTTTTTACTAATGGTATCTTTTTACCATTATCTTCTTTTTACCAACAGATTCTTTTTACCAAGAACTCTTTCTGCTAATAGATTTTTTTTACCGCTATTATAATTTTCCCTAAGAGTTTAGTTCATTTTCACTGTATACCGTATTTTCCCAATATAACGGCCGGCCGTTTATGTTGTTTATTGCTTTAAACATTTTGTTATGCTCATCGTTTCTGGTTTATGGACGGTGGAAAAGAATATTTTGCAAAAATAATTTTGTTTACTTTTTGTTAAGAATATTTTTAGCCTAACAAAGGCTCAAAAAATTAGTTTACACTACTTAATGTTTTCTATGCAGATATGGTGGATGTACCAGAGCTGCAACCACTTTTTAATTGGTTTTACAACACTTATATTGGTGGTCACGTCACTGAACCTATGTTTGCACATCAACTGTGGAATGTGTATGACCGTGTCCTTAACGGTCGCCCAAGATCAAACAACTTTAACGAGGCCAATAACAGCCGTTTAACAAGACTTGTTAATAGTGTCACGCATCCTCCTATGTGGTAATTTATGATGAAGCTACGACTTTCCTACTCTTCTGACTTTGACAACGATTATTATGACTGGTTGACTAATAGGGGAGGTAGAAGCTGCATGCACACGCAATACAACGCGATGAGAGAATCAAGGAACAAGTATCTTCCCAAGAGTTTTAGCTAGAACTATGACTCCAGAGGAATACTTACAAGGGATAGTTGTTGCAGTAAAACCACACTAGTTTTTTTTATATTTTAGCTAATAAAAAATTGAATTGCTAATAATTGCTAATAAAAATTGCTAATAAAAATAGATAAACTAATACTATCGGAAAGAAAATCTATTAGCAGAAAGAGTTCTTGGTAAAAAGAATCTGTTGGTAAAAAGAAGATAATGGTAAAAAGATACCATTCGTAAAAAGAATCGTTGTTGAAAAGAAGATAGCGGTAAAAAGACGACGTTGGTAAAAAGAAGACGTTGGCGAAACGTGAATTGGTAACCTAGAGGCGCACCTAAACCCCTTACCAAAAAACTTGTTACCAAATTTCGCTGTTACCAAAATGTTTGTTACCAAATTTTGCTGTTACCAAATTTCGCTGTTACCAAAAAATTTTGTTACCAAATTTCGGTGTTACCAAAATGTTTCGTTACCTTTTTTCGTACAGCCTAAAAAAGAGGTGGGTGACATTTAGGAAGGATTTTTTGTCTAAAAATTTAAAAAACGAGTTTAAGTTATGACCATCACTAAATGTAAAGTGTTTTTACCAGAATAAAATCAGTTTACACATAGCGAACAACGAAATTACCTGGGCTGCATGCTGGCACTAGAAAGATAAAATGATAAATAATAATTATTGAGACAAGAGAAAAATGTACATTATGTATGCAGTTTAGTGTAACTGCCACTTCTGTTAAACCTACTTTACCATCTAAATATGGTTTTTTCAGACACATCAAATATGCAGACCCATTATCTCAAAGTCGCCCCAAAGTATTTACAGATGATCATAAATGGCTCAAAAACAGTGGAGGGGCGCGTGGGTAAGCCATCGGTGAAAGCTATTAACGTTGGTGATCAAATTATCTTCACTGCTTCCACACAACCTGACGGCGCCGAATATACACAGGTTAGCGCAGAGGTGACTGGGACTGAAGAATATGTCAGTTTTGAGAGTATGTTGCAACAAGAGGGAGTGGGAAACTGTTTGCCTGGATTCGAGCTACATGCAGCTATTCAAGAATACCTTCAACTGCCCGACTATAGGCAGCTAGAAAAGACCCTAGGTGTTGTAGCTCTGCAAATAAAATTGGCTAATCACACCGAAATAAACATTAATGCTATTTCACAATGATCGTACTAAAAAAAGTGTCGTAATTTTTGTGATATAAATGAATAAAGGATTATAAAACACGTCACCGTCACCCAATAACAGTGGCGCACGAAAAATAAAGCCAAAATAGATTTTTAAGAGTAGTTAAAAAACAAGATTTTTGCTTGGTCCCCTTTTTGGCTTGGTTCCTGGTTTGTGAGTGGATAGGTATCTGGACCGGTAGGACCCAAACCACAAGGGGACCAAGCAAAAATCGTGGTTTCACAATGTATGCCAAAATATTTCTTTTTGATTCTGAGTCGATAAGCGTTTACAGATTATCGGAAATCTGCCCAGAAAAAAATTACAGCCTCTCAAAGTGCTTTGAATTTTCTGAGATAATCTGTGCCTTTGTAGTTTTTAGTTTTTCAAGCAAAAGTTGTGGTTTTGACGTTATATACCAAACAGATATTGTCGACGAGAAAAATTAATAAGCGAAAATCAGTTTTGAAAATATTTACCACCTTTTAATACAGCAAAACTTCTTGACACACTTTGCATATCAATTTTTCGACTGTTCAAGGGTTAGTCTCCCGTAGAATTTCTTTACTTATTTCTTAACCAAAGGAACTCTCGGCGACTTATGTCTTCAACCGTATATTAAACACAAGACATAAATGTACTCACAAAGTATTATTTATTTTCGTAAACGCACGATACAACAAATAGAAAACAATAGGATTTATCCTACTCGCATTATTTTTTATGCTTGCCTGTGATTCCGAAGTCAATGAATGTTGTATCTGAATGGAAAGGTTTAAAAGAAGTTTTTAGAATAGTATACCAAGGAGACCAACCGCACGAGCACGGCATCCAATTTGGTGACAGCAGGATCCACAAATCGATTGTATAGCTTGAAAGCTCCACGAGTCTGAGGCAAAGCCAAATACAGCAGGAAAACCATCTTCAAAAGCCAATAGATCGGCAACACACTCATCAAAGATGCGGAAAAGAAGTCGAGGAGGGAGAAGCTAGCAAAAACAGTCCAGTAGATCAACCACTGGGTATCGTCTTCCTTGGTTTCAGTGCGCACAGCCTTGACGGAAGCATACGCCGGATATCCGAAGCCAATGAGATTGCACAGGAAAGCAGCTGCTGAACCAACCATGAGATAGAGACCGATAATCACCGCAAGTCCATACACCAACTAAAAAAACAATCAGAGCAAAACAAAGTCAAGTTGAGAAAAATGGAACCTACATTTTCTCTCTTGATGCTAGTGATTTTTTCGATGGGACGCAGCACACGGCGAACCAGAAGGCTCGAATCGTCATAGAGTGCTTTCATCAATTGCGGCTTCATGTCCGAGAAATGCTCGATAGGCGTCGACTCAACAGTGGAAGAAGCCATGTATATGTAGCGCAAAACCTCAAGAGTGAGCAAAACGAGCTGAAAATATGTTAAAAGGAGAAACTTTATATACGCATCGCCCTAAGTCGGCTGTTCTAATCACGCTAGATGCACATCTTATTTATTTGTTATTAAGTTTACTGACTACTAGGGCCAAAAACTATCAAGCAATCAATTTCAATAATTTTCAGCACTGCTTTACTGTCAGCAAATTCCCTAATTTTGAGATTTTAAGCAAATGGTCATCACAATTAAAGGAAACCAGCCCAAATAATGCGTACTTAGTTTTATATAGCCTGAACCTATATACAGATTTTTAGTTCTCAACACGTTTAGTATTTTTCTAAAATGAGAATTTCATGGGGAATCATATAATAAAATTTCATCAACAAGTTTATCTCAGAAAACTGGGTAGCTAGCGAAAGTTTGACCGAGAAAGACAATAGTACTATTGAGGGGAGGGAGTTTGGTATTGTTTTGGGACTGAAGATTTTCGCAATTGCAATTTACATTATAATTTAGGCACACCCCGAAAAGGATACAAAATATTTTGGAAACAATCGATTAGGAAACAAATTCATTTGAGAACAAATTTACGGAGAACAAACTATACCAAAAAAAAATAAATTCTAGACCTTGTTTTGTAGGAAACCAAGCTGAAAAATCTGTATAGCAGATTAATGATTCGGAAAATTTTTTGAATTGGTGGGGACAAATTGTGAAACAGGTGAGCATGCCCCTTTAATCAGAATATGTTAGGGCACATGACCTAGCGTCAATTGTACAAATTATATTAGGCGAGAATCGTGAAGTAAGGTAAACTTAACATAATGCCAAATGCGACTCTTTTTTTAAACTGCGTAAAACACAGTGTTTTGTAAACTATCATTTGCTCTTTTCCCTTTCTGTTGATCGGTTGCTTCATCGAGTTCTAATCGTCTGCTTCCCTTGAGAAAAGCAAGTGCCATTGTCTACATTCTCTAACTGTTTGTGAAGGCTACCTTACGAAAGTAATTGGGAATGAAGGTGAAGGTATATTTTTTCCCCACGCATTTTTTAAATTTACAATGCGTTGTTTTATTTATTTTTTGGTTTGAGGAACTCCGTATCAAGCTCCCGTTTTCTGGCACTCAGTTCCATCAAGCGTTTCTTTATACGTGGTGCAAGCTTCTATCCGATCTAAGAGATGCAGGGAACTCTGTCAGAGTAGGAGCTCTTGCTTTTAGTTAACCGTCTTTTAGTTAACCATTTTTTAGGTGCTTGAAACTGATCTTGTTTCTAATGTATTCAGCCAAGAAGCGGAAGATTGCAAATTTCGAAGATTGGAAGTTCAATTGATGCGATTCTGGACTCTGCGATGTGCTTTCCATGCTGAGAATATCGTCAGACGCCTGCAATATTCGCATACTGATCTAAAGCTTTGACATCAGAATCAAGGCAGTCTAACTTGATATCGCTTTTCTGAGGAAGTTGATTGACTTTCAGCGAAAAGTGCGCTTCATCACAAAAGACGAGATTGTCGGGGAACGATTCATTTGCATCGATAAGAGCCAGTTGAGAACGAGAAAAGGCAACGCGAGCTTGATGATCCCGTGGACGCAGTGCATGGATGAGTGAAAGCTTGTATGGCCTGAACTTGGCTTCCCTGAGAATTCTGCTTACCGTTGACCTCGACGGAGTTCCTGCTTAAATTGCCACGCTGCGCAAACTTGAATGTCGATTTGCCGTGAAAAAAGAAAGCACCGTTGCCACCACCAAATTTGTTCGAATACATCTGTGAATGTCCAAAATGATAAGTGCAAAAACATAGAAAAAACAAGCCTGGTATTGTTTCTTTTCTTCCACTTGACATCTCCTAAATTCATAAACTTGTCATACCACTGCTTAATGCTGTTCTCGTCTGGTACCCTTGAGCGCCGACCCAGATGATACTCACGACGAAAGCTTCTTTGTACAGCGATGGAACTCCCCAACATGCCAAATTCGACCACACAAAATGCTTTTTTTTGCACAGTAAAGACCATTTTCTAAAAAGCAATAATGCAAACAATTTTATTAGCACAAACATAGACATTTGGTATCAAATGAAATTGCCCGATCTCCTCTACATGATAAAAAAAGATCTCGTTCAAATGATGGCAAATAACCAAGTTACAGCCATTTCAAAAAGGGAAAAATACTTGGGTCACCCTGTATATTGATTTTTTTTAGCTTGGTTGCACCAATCACAATCTTTAAAGTGATACTTGGTAAGTGTGTATAAAAAAGTTGGAGAATAAAATCGGCAGCGATAGATTGGGCCACCATTTGAAAGTTCGTTTTTTCAGAATTTTAGGATAGGGCTCAGGGCCAAATTTGGCGAAACCTGTTTCCATCTCCAGCTACGTGTACCAACTTCTGGCCAAAAATTCTCATGATTAAAATTATTTTTGCAAGAATACAGACTAGAAGATAAACCAAGTACTTATGACAACTTTCCCAAAAATTTCTTCTGTTGGCCGCAATCAACTAATGAATGGAGTGCGTCAAAATTAGTAATAAATAAAGTGAGTATTGATGCCCTTTGCAGTTCTGTTTATACCGATTGAAAGGAGCAGAAGACGTCAAGAATCACACATTTCCAATTTATTTCATTGTATTTCCAAAAATATTGGAAGGAATCAGAAGATTCCAGGCTACAGTACCCCCATTTCTCCAATTGATAAGCCTAATGTATGAGTGTCTGTGAATGCAAATCTTCAATTATAATTATTAGTAAATATTATTGTTGTCCATACATATTGCTGCTTAAACCACTTTTTTTTTCAAAAAGTAATCTCATAAGTGGAACGTAAGCAAATGAAATGAATTCAACATTCCAATCCAATATATAGTTTTGCGGAACAATAAAACGAAAAAAACTTTTGCTCATCCAAAAAAAGTAGAGTGATTGTGGAAAATTAAGCTGACAGCACTTTGATAAATTAAAATGCTTTTTACTTTTTTTAGTTTCTTAATGCGAGAGATTTATCTGTTTGCTTGCTCAGGTGATGTTTTGGGTGGAATATAGGCTGGGAATTCGGTAATCACCCTCTTAGATGAACACTTTAAGGACTAAAAACTAGAATTGTACTTTAACATGTCCTTGATCTAGTAAAACAACCCTTCTGTAACAACCCATCTGTTGAATATATTTCAGCTGAAAAAAGGTCAAAACAGCTTAAAAAGGTAAAAACTTCGGGGCTCTTACTCTTAATTTTGATAATGATTTTATGATAATTTTTTATTCGGCAAGAGCAGATCATTAAAACAAGCCTAAATTAACTGTCTAGTATATTTTCTGCCGAGCAAAAAGCGGCTCAAAAGCAGACAGCTCAAAAGGATAAAAAACAGCCTTCTTTTTAGCTTTTTAGCTGTTTTGACATCCATGGAATTGTCTGATCTAGTATATAAAAAAATCTTCATAACATGGAGATACAGCCAACAACTACTATAGCGCCGCTTTCTCTTGTTCGGGACGCTCAAATTTTAACTTACTTACGAAAACATTTAATTTTCAAAGTTGGTGTCCTCTGATAGGAAACCGGGTGAAGGCTCGAGGAATATGCAATGAAATTTCGGGGTTGGTGCGGGGAAAAAAAGTTAAGCAAAAATTTAAGACTGTTAGGCCAGTTTAATTCACATTGAATTTCCACTTCAGTCGAAAAATATTTTGGAGAAAAGTTTTTGATTGGGAAAATTTTTTTTTGGCAGAGAAAAAGTTCGTGTGATCTTATGATTTTGGGTGTGAAGGCAGCTTTCTAATGAGTACTTGTTTGCTGCTAAAAACTTTTTTTTTGTTAGAAAAAGCTTGTAAATTTGAAAAATTGACAAAACCAGGTTTAGAAATTTTTTATTTCCTTTAGTATTCTATCGCCAACAGGCACGTCATATGCAATCCCTTATTGAGGTAGTTGTCCGATCTCCGCCTTTCCTCTTGCTTCTCTTCTCGGAGCTGCTGGCTTAGGTTTTAGAGAAAATTCCGTCGCGTTCATCTGCGTTGTTCAGCTTCTGCTGCTTTTTATAGAGCAACCACGCATTCAATGCTGCCAAATGCAATAGCTAGGCAAAGATCTGAAATAATGGCATCATGTATGTACACAGACAAGTTAGATGCCTTCATTGGCCAACGGCGGGACGCTAAGGTTTCCTGTCCTCGGTAGACGTATTTGGCAGGTAGACGTATTCCGCTTCTATTCCGGCCACTTGTGAAAGCTGCTGTTTTTCGCCGACATCATCATCGTCAAAGAAAGAGGCCTGCTTGAAAGAAAAATGGGTAGCAATTAGAGATGATGAAAGAACATTTTCGGGACGGGACGGGACACAATTTGACAAAAAAAAATTCTGGGACGGGACGACGGGACAGGACAAGGGCCAAAAATGCTCCGGTCGGTCGGAAATTGTCCCGTCCCGGTATCATCTCTAGTTTTTAGTCAACTTTACTTTTTTAATTAACTTTAGTCGAATTTTTGGGCAAAGTAGTAAAAGGAATGTGGCTTCAGTGGTAGTTTTATTTCAAATATTGAAAAGGATCTTGAAATATATATATTATGTTTTCAGAAAGAAAAAAAAACCAGCTGCTTCGATGCGGCTACAAGATTTACAAGAATAAAAAGCCACTGAGTGGAAGTGGACTCGAGAATACGACGAAAAAATGGATCCATTTTGATGAGATGAGCTTCTTAGACCATCATCTGAATCCTATCCTCCATGTCTGGCTAATTGAATCTGCGAGAGGAAGATGACAATGCCGTTGAGGAAGAACAAAATCAGAACTCGTCAAAGGGTGGGGCATTCGTATTCTATCAATTACAGAAATAAATTACAATTTTTCAAGAACTGAAGAAGCGAGAAGCTGAAGACGTCAATCCATGGCCTGCTAAGAAGCCCAAGCCGATGGATGTCTTCGATACCAAAATGGTGGAACTAGTCGACAAGCCAGAGATGTGCACCTTGGCGGAGGATGTGGATGATATCTACAAAAATCTTGCAGCCCCGGGAGACAAGAAGATGCTTATCTACTTAAAAAATTCGTGCTGAGTTTGGTAGTGCCGAAGATTTCCTAGCGACTATTGAATGAAAAAAGAAAATGGAGTTGTTGGAATAAGGTGTGACGATTATATCAAATTTCGGCGAGATCTTTTTTTGTTCGATTTCGCAATGTGGTACGTTTTGTTTGAACCCACGTGTGCATGCAAAAGTTTTCATTTTAGGGATAAAAATGTTATTTCAAGCAAATAGGTTTTTTTTGCTGCATTAGAAAGCTATGGTGGATTTGGTATAAGGTATGGTATGCAAGATATGAAAGCCAATGCTAAGTTTAGCTGCAATATTGCCTTAGCTGCATTTTTCAGGGTCTTGCTTGTAATAACGCGCCAAAAGCAGAAGTTTTCATTTCATAAGGATAAAAAATGTATATCAAGCGATTATCAAAATCGGCATACCATACCTTATACCATACCCACCATAGTTTTCTGATGCAGCAAAAACACTAGTTGCTTAAAAAATCATTTTTCACCCCCAAAATATAACTTTATAACAGAGGTTCCCTGATATCAGAACACTCCCGTTATCACGTGATATGATATGACATGACAGGCTTGTCATATCAGTATCATATCAGCTCTATCATATCACTATCACATCACGCAAGAAAGTTCGAGGGTGTTATCATACCATTTCCATATCAGATGGAAAATTCAGGGTCCTCATCGCTATCATATCAAATAAAAAATCCAATTTTTTCTTGAAACTCATCTGATAACAAAAAAATCGTATAATATCACGTGATATCAGACGGTATCATATCAAACCACTATCATATCACGCGGAAAATTGTTGAGCCACACAACTATCATATCATATCAAGCGAAAAATTCAGGACCCTCATCACACCACTATCATATCAGGCGAGAATTTTGACAGCCTTATCATATCATTATCATATCAGGCGGGAATTTAATGTTTCCCTGTCACTGTCATATCAAGTCCAAAAAATCGTTATCAGGGAACCTCTGTTTTACATGCACACGTGGTGTCAAACAAAACGTCAACGACAATACGATGTTTTTTTTAGTGGTCTCTCTTAGTTTTTAGTCCGCGCTTAGGCGCAAGGTAAACAAGCTTGCATTTTTAAGTGCATCCCAATAAATGTAGACCTAACCTGCACCTAAGCATAAGACAAAAAACACACAGAGACCAAGGGAAAAAGCGCTTTATTGTCGAATAAGGGCTGTTTTACCTCTGAGTCAGAGACTTTCAGATAGACCAGCAGCTAAATATGCTTCTAAAAATTTATCTATTTTTTTCAATTCTTCAACTAACTGCAACAAATCTACTTATAAATCTGGTTTAATAAACTGGAGTGCTACTTTTTTTAGTTTACAAGAGGTTTATGTGATTGAGGTTCAAATTCGGCAATATATCCGCCGAAATCCGTCAAATATTTTAGTGGCTCAACTTCAGACGGCATTCCACTTCCCAAATGACAATACTGGTTGATACTTTTTAAGACGAAAAAGTTCTTTTCGGCTCAAAATGTGGGGATAAGTCCTTGTTTTTATCGGGTTTCTAGTGTGTGTTTTTTGGATGAGTGTGTATGTAGATCTGAAGAAACAGAGCTTTTGATACATCAAATTTTTTTTATTAGTTTTTTTCTGCACAATCTGACGTGAATCAAAATAGTAAAAATAATAGAGACAGTGTAATCAACATAATGTACGTAATGCCATGGAATCAAGATCGAAAAAAGTTCAATATTTATTTTGAAGAAAATTTAAAACTAATATTAAAAAACATGGAGGTTTTTATCACAAAAACGCAAAATTTGGCTTCTGATGTCGTTGGAAGTCAAAATTGAAGAAAATAAATTTTTCTTTGTTTTTGAAATTCTACAGAGACCATACAACTTAAACAATAAACATTGATTTGAAGACAAATAGTCCAATAACACATCAAAAAATCGACAAAACTTGAACATTTGCAAATGACTAAATATACAACAACAATTTAACAATCAATGCACAAGAAAATATAAAAAAAACTATTTTTCAGCAGCGACTGCAATTCTATTTTTGGTGATCAAAGCTTTTTGCAACATCAGTTTCAAGGTTGAAAAGAAAAGTTTTATCAAACTTGTCAATTTTGACCTCTTACGGTATTTTAGGAAATTCAAATTTTGGGATACTCAATCGGGATACATCCAAGAGCTGGGCGTGTTTTTGTACCGTTTTTGTCATTCTGACTTAGGATGTACCCCATGAGATGGCTAAATTTTGGTGTACACCCCTCTTCCACCACCCCTTCCCCTCCTCCAGTTTGCCTTGGTCCTCCAAGCTGATTTTTTTTCAATAAAATTTCACTTAAAAATTTTAAAATTTTTTTTTGGAAAAATCAACTTGGAGGAATTGGGTAAACTGGAGAGTCTACACCAAATTCAGCCCATGAGATAACTATAGAAATATAAAAAAACCCTTTATATTTCTACAGTTATGTTTCGGCGGGTCTCCTTCTGAGCCAGGAATCAAAAAAGTTTCTTAAGATCAGAATTACATGCTATGTTTTTGCTCATTTCCAAAAAACGAGCTTTGATTTAGTTTTGAAAAAATATTTGCCTGCAAAGCTCTTCTAGCAAAAAATTTTTTAGCAAATATCATCAACATTACATCTAGGTGCATTATCAATATTCTGATTATTATTAACAATTATTAAAGAAACTGCCTACTATCAAGCTCATTTAAAAATTACAGCAAAAATTTAAGATTGTTAAGCCAGTTTAATTCACATTGAACTTCCACTGGTCCACAGGAATGGCTGCTCCGATGGAGTGAGGGTTGGCAACTGTGCCTGGAGTTGCATAGTGGATATAGTCCATGGAGGTCGGTGGGTAGCCATAGGCAGCTGGGTAGGCTGACCGGAAGGCAGCTGGGTAATAGCTGTGTGCGGCTGGAGACAAGGCTCCCAAATAGCTGTTCGCCACATTCTTGATGTCCAGATGGAAGGGCGAGGTAGTACTGTTGATGCTGTTGGACTGTTGCTGAGATGGAGCTAGTCCACCCCCGTTTGTGGAGTTGTCATTGTGACTCCCCAGGCCATTGTTGTGGCTATTGCCATTGTCTTGGGAAGGTTCTTCGGTCTTGATATGCATCTGAAGTGATAAATTTTGTGTTAAAATATGGACTTGGCTAATACAAGAGATGCTTACTTCATTATTTTCTGTGGTGCTACTGGCGGACTGGTCTACGGAGCTGGAACTTGAGGAACTTCCTCCTGTGGAGCCCCCACCATTTGAGGAGGAGCTGTGGTGGTGAGAGCCTTGCTGAGCCTTCTTCTGTTGTCTGGCCTTGGCTCTGCGGTTTTTGAACCAAACCTGAAAAAATTTGACTATGAAACAAATGATTTCTTTGAACAAACAAATTTATTGACTACGCAAAATATCCTTTTCGTAATTAATCATCAAAACGGTTGAGGGTTGTTCGCAGTTTTAAAGCTTTAAGAATCATTCAAATAACTCCAAAAAGTATTTAACTGTAGAATTTATATTAATTACTTAATTAACTATACGACTATTTCAACAACTACAAAAAATAGTTGACTGTCAAATTGTTGTAGTTGACTAAACAAAAATGTTCACCCTTTTCCAACCCAATTTATGCGCATCCCTTCATTTGTGTAAGTTAGTTTAATTGAGATGAAAAAGAGAAATTGTTCATTCAAAGGGTTACAGTAGCCTGCCCTCCCCCTCCAATGTATGCAAGCAAATAATGAATGCAGCCAGCCAGTCTGTTGCTAAACTAGTTTTCTTCTATTATTTTTCCTTTTCAAACCCCTTTTAGCAATAACAACAACAGTAGGCTGTGTGTTGTTGCTTGCTAGCATTGATTTTTGCATAGCAAACAACAAAAAGCAAGAAAATAAAGTAAACATGAGTCCTGAGCCAAATATTGTCAAAAAAGGCTGGGTAAAAATTTTCGGCGCTAGTATAGAATACCCCACCCCCAAAAATCAGACCTTCTAAAAATCGTTGTAACTACCCTTTGGAACAACAAGTTTAGGCTTAGCCCTTAGGCTTAGGGGTAGGCCAGCGTATGGAAGTTGTGACTAATAAGTGTTTCACGCACTTTTTCCGGGGTCTGGAACATATATTTGGGTGCTCTTTACTTAAGTTTTAGAAGGCATAAGTTTGGGGGGGGTATTCTATACTAGGGTCAATTTTCAATTTTAAAAATTATTTCAGCGTATAATAATTTCAAAAAAAGTTCTGTAAAATCTAAAAGTAACACGACAAAGCCAACTGATTTGTGCATCAATATGCACTTTGAGTTTTTTATTTAAAAAAAATCATAAAATATGGTTTACGGAACAAAAAAGCACCAAAATTGCTTGAAAAATACAAAAAATCTTTCTTTTAGATTTTTAATATGAATCAGAAGTGCAAAAATGCACAAAAAGATATAGGCTTTTTAATAGTGCTATTGAATCTCGTCAAACACAACGAGAAGAAACTGTTTTTGTTGTGAATATACTGTCAGAATGCAATCAAATGACTACCTGAACTCGTGATTCGGGAAGTCCAATTTTGGTGGCCATATCCTCTCGCATAAATATATCGGGGTAGCGGGTTTTTGCAAAAACTGACTCGAGCACATCTAACTGAGCACGCGAGAAGGTGGTTCGCTCACGTCTTTGCTTGCTGAAACTATAATAAAGTAAAGTTAAAATTTTTTGTAAATTTTTTTACTTTTATTTTCGTCTTTGTGATACTTTTGGGTGTTAATTGGGCATTTTGTTACAAGTATTACCCGAATCTGGGCGGAGGACCTCCAGCAGCCCACAAGCCAGTGGCAGCAGCTGCACAGTCAGGTGCTAAAGAGAATCCCATGCCAGGCGTGAACCCAGATGCAGAGAAGGAGAGTTGAGGAGCTGTGGGATAGCCAGTGCCTGAGGCTGCGTTTTTAGAGCCGAAATAAGCGGCTGCCATATTGGCTGCTGCGTTGTTGGGAATGTAGGACATCTCGTGTATTTTGAATAGATTACTTTTGTAATCAAAAGGTGCACAAGTTTAGAGTTGACTTAAAAAATTTGAATTAATAATTCACAAAAAAAATTAACTGTAAATTGACAGTAAACTTAAACTTTTTTCTATTTCATCAACAAAATTTTTTGGAAATTATAAAATTAAAGGGTACAGGACACTTTCGTGACAAATGGTCATTTAAAGCATGGCGCGATGGATACGCGTTAGTGATTGATGGCCCAAATGGTGCGCAGGTTGGACCCCGCTTAGGGCCAATATTATATTTTTGGAATGTTTGACAGTTGTGGCTGAGTAGGGAACAACCACATCAGCTAACGCTTATCCACTGCGCCATGCTTTAAATATGTTTTTATTCACGCAAGGAGCCCACTTTGTGTAAATACAGTTAATGAGACCGGTGCCCAAATGCATAAAAAACCGGTCCAATTTTAGGCCCTAACATCGGTCCGATTAAAAAATCGGAACATTATGCATTTGGGCAAGGATCAAAGTTTTTCTAAGTGGAGATAAGCTTAAGTTCCCCTTGAGTTGGGCTCAAGGTAGACTTAATCCAGGCTTACACAAAAGAGAGTCCGGTTAATGAAAAGCTGAATTTTCCATCGAGCCAGGTTCTATTTGATCCCAAATGGCTCGACAACTTTAAGAAAATTGTGAAAATGCCGAGTTGTTCACTCCTATTGGAGCAGTCAACTCTTCAAATTTACAGTAAACGTAAAATTTTGTTATCAAAACAAAGGTCGATCACCAAAAACAAAGAAAAGCAAGCAAACACTAAACAAAATAGGACAAGAAAGTCAAGAACCCGAGTATTTATATGGCAAGAGCAGTAGTCCCAGAAAACATTCATTCAATCAAATAATATTTACACACCCTAGTGCCAGATCCCGCCCCATATCCCCCCTTAGCCTCACTTAGCTAATTGAGGCTCAAACAGCAGCACTGGTGGAAGCAGAAGTCATTATGCCCATTTGGCTGATAATAATAATACAGGGCAAGCAGTGTCCAAATAAGGAATCTTCATAATGCATACAAACAGGTGCCCCCTTTTCTTGGACGACAAGATTGACGCCAAGAGGATTTGGGCCTTGGGATTAGGACAACACGCCGCAATTGTAGATATTGCTGATTGTGGGAGGTGGAATTTGCAGTGTTGGAAATGACGCAAAAGCTGCTCTCCTCAGCTACTAAATATAACCCCTACAAATCCGGATTTAGCAAGTGATGAGAAGTTTTAAGCAGCATTTTCTTGTTGGAGTCAGGAAGCAGATGGATAGGTGATATTTAAGGTTTACATTAGACCAAATGAATTGGTGATGTGAACTGATATTTCAAAGAAGGAGACGGTGTATTATTAACACAAATCTTCAAATGGAAATAAAATATGTATGTTGTGCTGTTTTTGGAATAGTGTTTGCTACATGAACTAAGTCATTTGAGCAACGTTGGCAGGGTGTGGCTTTTAAACCCCACCAAAAAGCACCATCGTTTTGGAGAATTTTTATAAATTCTATTATTTCTTAAAAGTTTCTTTCGAGATTTTAATGGAAAGATAAGGAAAATATCTTTACATTGACATCTTATATAGTATTTGGCATGTGTGGGTGGGTGGGTAACGCTTTTTTACTTCGAAGGCCAGAACGGGTCGTAGATAGCGAAATCACTTTTGTCGCTAATACCATCGTGTTCCCCAGAATGTCAGCTTTCGTTTTAAAAAAAGAACAGGTGAAAAAAATGAGCTCTAATAGGGGATATACCTATTTTTATGAATGAAGTCATAGCCCCTCATTGAAATTTCGAAATACTATAGAGGCGCCGATAGGCGCCTGTGGTCCCTTGTACAGAAATATTAGATACCCTAATGGAATACGTAAGAATTCAAGTCATGAAAACCAAAAAACAATTTTAAAAAGGCCACATCAGAGCTTGGAAAGCTACACTCTGCCAACCCTGCATTTGAGCTCACACTTTTGTAGGTTGTATTTTAGATCGAAATAAAAAAAGTGGTGATTTAGGTGCGTCAACGCTTCAGCGATTTTTTCATAGTTAACGTTTCAAGATTTTTTTGAGTCCGTCCTAACATACGCTGGCTTGACCTGAGCCTAAGCCTAAAACTAAGCTTTCTATGACGAAATTCGATGCGGAATCCTAAAAACGCATCAGAATTTTAAAAAACATTTTAAAAAGCTTATTTTAAGACGAATTGAAAAATATACTAAAACACTAGCTATGAAAAAATCACTGAAATGTTCCTTTACCGTAATTTTGGTTATGATATTTAACTTTACGGCGTTTGCTTTTTTGAAAATTTACTTTTTTAAAGATGCAGATTAACCATCCGATTTGAAAATCCAGATACCGTATTGTTTGTGATGGAGTCAAACCTTGCCACCCCTCGGAACCGACCCCTAGGTGGCTTTACATGGAGTGCCCCCTCCTTGCCATTTTTATATTAGTCCAAACAAAAGGAGACCTCCAACGGTGACCTTCAGAGGCGACGTTGTATCGAGGGCAGACTGCAGAAGCTTCAAAATCTTTATAAAAACCTAATTATTAAAGGCATTGAACTTTTTTGGCTTTTAAGTTTTTTTGGAAATTTTTAGAAAGTATCTACAGTCAAGCCTCTCTATAATTTTCACTCTGGGGACAGTCCGAAGGTGATTGTTAAGAGAAGTAGAATTCACTCGGAAGGTCATTTTCTAATAGTTAGGTTACTAAAAGACTAGCTGATCATTATCACGTAAATATTATTGAGGCTGATCGTTATAGAGAAGTTTAATTGGTCTTTATATTTTTAAGTAAAGTGATAAATTAACTTCATTCACCACTTTATGCTATTGGGCTACTATGATATCTGTTTGCAAAAAATATTGTACATTTTCACAGGCGGCGATGCTTCGTTTTCCCTCAAATCTTATGTGCATATTAATTTTCAATCGATTTAACCAATAAATTCAATCAAAAATAATCTATAAACAGTGTATTAGAGCAGGCAATGATTTAATAGGCTTAGTGTTGCAATATCTTATTAACCAGGCTGGCAACAAGTTAAGCCACCAATCAATCAAAATCAATTGAAACTCCACTAAAACTACTTAAAACAAAAGAGGATAATAGAGGATTACCCCCTCATTAACCTCCTCTTAGCACAACTTAATCAACAAGAAGAAGATTATGCTGGTGGTGATCATGCTGCTACTCTTCGCACCAGCTCATCCCCCACTTACCTAACTGGCCCAAACTAGGAAAGCAGCTTAATGGGATAAGCAGGCGCATAAGCACAGGATTGGCATGAGGGATAAGACTGTATTATACACACACACACTCAACCACAACCACTAAATTCCCCAGCACTCCCAAAAAGAGGATTTTTAAATGGGAGGCTGATCCTTGCTGTCGGAAACGAAGAAGAACTCTATAAATTTGGGGAGGCGGGCGCACGGGTGGAGGACCCATCGCCGAGGGATTAGGGGCAACTAGTACAGCTGAATACCACCACCGCAGATTATAGAGAGACCCAGCACCCACAAACTTCTTCTGTTGTTGAAGGAAAGGAAGGGAAAACAGGCTAGCACCAACTAATACTACTGTAGCTGTGAGGTAAGCAGTCAGAACATCACCACGCCTCCTTATTTCAACAGCCAATTGGCGGAAAGAAGGCCAATTAGACAGGGAAATAGGGTTTTGGTAAACTGAAAAAGGTAAAATTTTAAATTGAAATTACAATAAATTTTTGATAATATATTTTTGGGTTTTTGCCTTTTTGGTTGTAGCAGCCAAGAGAAGGGGTAGGATAATCTTGCCTAGGTTTTAGTAGTGGTGTGTGTATATGGAGTGGAGGAATAAGCCGTGATTAGGGGGTGTTTGGGGCGAGCATGTTGCTAGATTTGAGCAGATTTTATTTTAAAGGGGATTTTCTTCTCGCCGTTGAGTTAGTCAGTCGGGCCATTTTACTACCAACCACCTTTATTTTTGCTATCTATTCATTTTCTTCAACATTTTTGAGTGAATTTGCTTCTACTTTGTTAAAATAATTTTTGAGGTCAACTTTTAAGAAATTTCTTACATATGATTGATCATGAATTGCAGACTATGGTCTGTAGTTGATTGCTAATTTTTTTGACTATTTAGTTTAAAAACTCAAAGCTCTGTTCTTGACGTCATTTTTGATTGTTGGAATCGGGCGTCAGTAAATTCATCCATTGAAAAATTCCAATTATATTTTAATGAATATCAGTCTATTTTTCTCAAAACAAAACCCTAGTAGCGGAAAAGTCACCTAGCCTAAGCGGTATCCATCTCCAAATCCTTAAAATTTAGATTCATTGGTTTTAATAGTGCTGTTTGTGTTCACACATATTCTTGTCGCAAGAAATTAAGATTCAGGTTGTGGTATTAAGGAATCTAGGTAGTGGTACCCATGTGGCACTACTCAAGCAGTGTTTTTCGGTGGTAACACTCAAGTGGTGCTGGGTTCCATGAAGGAGGTAGTAGTTTTTTGACTTATAGAACTCATGTTTTGTCTCACTATCGGCACCCACACATCTGCCGCGACCCGGCAACCTAAGTAGTGGGAAAATAATAGACCCGGGTCTGTGAAGTGGTACTATGGTGTCCAGGTGGTGGTGCGCATGAGTCTAATTGAGTATCGAATTGTATCACTCAGGTTGCGATACCCAAGGAAAGGTAGCATGTAGCGTCTAGTTAGTCGTACTTAGGTATCTAGTAAGTTACTGGTGGTAGCATGCAGGAGGCATTAGTACTCAAGGAGGTGATACCTAAGAGTTGTATTGCATTAGTGTTGCCCAAATAAGGGTACCCGAGTATCTACGCAGGAAAACTTTTTAGGAAAGCTACTAAGCACACATGTTTATGCTAGTTCAATCTATAAATTAAAAGTTTTCAATGGAAGAATTTACCATGGATGAATTTGCCTAGAGCTGTTAGGATCGCATTTTGGTGTTCTAACAATTTATAAGGCTCATTTTTCTATTGCCTACCTTCTGTAACATTTTTATATATTTTGTTTAACACGGGAAAGGTCTAATGTAACAAGTGGTTTCCAGGTGATTAATTTATTTGACACACCATTAGAAAGCCCAGACAAAGGGTTTTCTTATGATCACAAAAGGAAATTATGGGCTAAATAAGTTCACTGCTCACCTGCCTGAAGAAAAAAACTGCCCATTTTTCAAAGAGTTGCTGTGAAAATTGGCATAATGGAGGAGCATTGCGTCAAAGTTTTCGCGCCTGATTTTACGATATTCGTGCTCAGGAGGCCTGAAAACCCCCAGGTGGTCCATTGTCACAATCGGCCTTTCCGTGTTAAAAAAATAGTTATCACAAGATGCACCAAAGTCTCAGAAATCTGTAGAAAAAAGATGACTTGGTCCCCCTGTTGATTTTTTTCGAAATTTTTTTCACCCAAAAGTCTCAAAAAGTGTTTATTTACACTTTTTAATCATCTTTACACAATTTTGAAATGTTTTTTCAAGATACTGATCCTTAAATGATCTTGGCTTAGGCTTAGGACCGAGAACTTTTTGCTTTCTACCTTTTCATGCGTCGCCCTTGCCCAGTTGCTCAAAAACCTGGATTTAGAATTGGAATCAAAGCCAACTCCCATTTCCTGAATGAGTCTTCATTGTCGCATTAGAAAGCTGAGAATTTGTGTACATCTCGTAATTAAACATTTTCTATAAAGGCAAAAAAACTTCTCACAAAAATAGAACAAAATCGGTCCGTAAAAATTATTGATACTGAAGGCACACTTTTCTCTGTCAGCCACCAGCATGTTGAAATTTTGCTGCGCACACTATTATCGAATAAGCAACTCTCTATATATTTTTTAAAAATCATAACTTCTACAGAGTGTGTCAAAAATGATGACCTGCTGAAAAATATTTTGCGTAAGTAGGCCCTTGCCGGGTTGATTTCCGAATTTTTTGCGCCTCAACCCTCGGACCTCAGCCCTTCACTTAGTTTTTTGTACAATAATCGAAAAAAGTCGTAAATAATATGCAAAAATCATCATGCAGTCAATTGGGCGCTACTGCAGAATCGGTTGCAAAAAAGTGCTTGGTCCCCCCTGTTGTTTTCAAAAATATTTTTATTGAAATTTTTATTTTCTTTTTTTTTGAAAACAACAGGGGGGACCAAGCACTTTTTTGCAACCGATTCTGCAGTAGCGCCGTCAATTGCAAACACAACTTAAATTAAAACAAATTCGAAAGTGATTAATTTTTCGACACACCCAGCAGTATATTGTGCAATTGCTTATTTCTTTAATTTTCATTTTCTCAGCCTTTATGTCTGCCCATTTAGTTGCAATTTCGTCGAAAAATCATCAAAAGTGATTACTATCATCGTTCTAAATAATTGTTTTGTTGAGGTGAAGTTAAGCAGCTTTCCACTAGAATAATATTGTAATTGAGTAGTAGTTGCACGTAATGCGACCAACTGATAGTTTGATTGGTTTGCCAACCAGTGATAATAATGAGTTAAGCTTGTGGAAAGGGAGATAAGGCATGTAAACTGGCCTGGATGCCTGCACTCCTTAATCCCCCCCTATTCTCTTGTGTTATTCTAGTGATAACAGGGGAGAAGAAGCAGGAAGTGTTGGTGTCTAGATTGCTTTTGCTCGCCCTTTACTTGGAAATTAAATAAGTCAGCAATTGCACAATTTAATCATTGAATGCAGAAATAAAACAAATTTTTTATACAAAATAATCTGCATAGGTTTGAGACTAAGCCTAAGCACCAAAAATTGATGCACTTAGCTAATTTTGTATGCTGATCGGTTGGTATTTCTAGTATTTAGGGGATAAGGCTTAAATCTAAAAATGTTGTCTTTGATTTTTTTGTCTCTGTCAATAACTTTTTTCAAAATTTATGAAAAAAAAAATTCAGAATTTTGTACAGATTTTTGAAGATTTTGTAGACAAAAGAAACATTTTCAAAGACATGCCTTAATTTTTTTTTGAAAATTGCTGATTTCGTGTCGAGAAACAGTAGCAAAGATTGAAATAGTTATACTTTTGCTATAGGGTCGGCAACAGTTAACTCGACGTTTTGAAAAATTTTGACTTTATTTTTTGTTTTTATGTGTGTTTTTCCCCAAAATTTTGAGCATGTGACCCCGCAATTGAAAGCCTAGGATAGTGGCTACACAGTGGTATAAAATTTCTTCATTGAGCTTACAAAAATTGACCTCTTTTGATAAAAACAATTTCGGGTCACACTACCCGATTTCGGCATCATTTCGCATCGGGTAGTCTGACCCGAAATTGTTTTTATCAAAAGAGATCAATTTTTGTGAGCTCAATGAAGAAATTTTTATACCACTGTGTAGCCACTATCCTAGGCTTTCAATTGCGGGGTCACATGCTCAAAATTTTGGGGAAAAACACACATAAAAACAAAAAAATAAAGTCAAAATTTTTCAAAACGTCGAGTTAACTGTTGCCAACCCTACTTTGCAATATTTTTACTTTGCAATTCCGAATTTTTCGCACCTCAACCTTCGAAAATATCTCAATTTGCTCAATCAAAAATTTGTAACTATTTTCCGCAAAAAAGTTACAAAAGCTGGTCAATTGCAAATCGGCCAATTGACCAGTTGATTTGCCAAATGTTGGGCAAAAATGTCCCTCGAGGTCCGAAAACATGTTTTTCGAAAAAATGAAGATAATAAGTTTTTAACATGTTCCTCTTATTCAGAAGGAAATAAGGTCAAAAAAATCTCCAATTTATATTTTTCGATAAATTTTGATCAAATTTCAATTTAAGCCAAAATTCTAAAAAAAATTCGAAATTTTCGGGATATCCATTTAGCCAATTTTTACTTATTGACCAACTGCTCTGGCCAATCGGCTATTCGACAACCCTAGTTGTAAGATCTTAAGTCTCGAGCGGTGACGCTGGTGAGCTCGTGACGGTGATTTCTAAATTCCAAAAGCAATTTCACATGTAAATCGACCACGCTGAACACGAATCCGGTAGAATTTCAAGGTTGCCAGCGATGAGGAAGTTTTTAAGTTTTCTCCATCAGTACATTAGTCGATCTCTTTTATTCATTACGCCCAGAATTTTGTTGAACTGCTTTATTGCAACTACTTTTTCGCCCACTCGACTCAGAATTGTCTGTTCTTTCTAAATCAGCAATTCATTTTTTGCCACCCCGGATGAATTTTTGAGATATACGGCCTTTTATTCGGAGATTGTGTACTAAAATTTAAGCACTTTTCAATACTTTTGCATTTTTTTCAACATTGTATAAATAAATATTTTGATAACTATATACCATTAGAAAGCGCAACTCAAGTGCTTTCTACCAAGGGGTCATTTATGTAATTTAGAAAAAGCAATAGTGTTTCACAAGTCACTTTAACAAAACAGTCCATTTTGGCAGTGCTCAACTTCAGTGGACTATTTAGGGGCAAAAGACACATCAAAACCACAAGCAGTAAAAACAAAAGTTGTTCAAAATAACGTGTAGATTATAAATATGCTCTTAGCGGAAACCTCAAAAAAGTCGAGGTAACAGTCTTCCTTATAAAAAAAAGCTCAAAATTAGAAAATCTCTCTTCTAAAATCTAAAAAGGCGCTAATTTAAACAAACTAAAAAGGTGCTGCAGTATTTTGGTGTGCCCTGTAGAGCTGTAATAAATCGCTTATTTTCATCTTTAAAAAGGTTCTAAAAATGGGCTGGAATAAAATTGAAAATCGTTAAGATCTTTAAAACTTTAAAATTTTAAAAAATTTACGCTTTTTAAACTCACAACCTTGAAATTGTTGTTTAAAATTAGGATGTTACTGTAGCAGCTTATAAGCTTGCGTATCAAGGAAATTTTACACTCTATCAAAACATTAGCCTTGTCCTTCTTACAGTTGATAACATTTAGTGCAACCAGCCAAACGCCTTAACTAATCCAGTGCTCACAACCACAGCTTTTAAGCTTCAGTCATTGATAACACAATAACATTGTAATGTCTATTAAGTCCCAACCACAACAAGTATGGTGGTTGGGGAATGTGGTGGATGCTGAGAATATATTTGCATATTAACAAAGATGGCGTTCCACCAGCATAATCCCCTCGCCTGCTCTATGGGTCATTGAATAGAGCCGAACCGCCTTTTAGAGTAATTGTTTAAAGTTTCCCGCAAATGAGTGGAGACTGGATAATACAGCACCAGGTGGATTAGCACCCACTCACCCCTTTGTTTCCGCCAACACTCTACAATACAACAACCATTAGATTGGTGGAATGATGGCCAGCAAATAGGTCTTTAGCAAAAACATCGACAATTGATTGAAATTTCTATTTTGATTGGTTCTGACCAGGGCTCCTAAATCAAAATCTCGAAAAAATGAAATTTTGAAAAACCTTGTTTATGCTTCTGTATGGTGACCGACCTTGCGATGAATAAGTGTACATTATACCACAGTTGTTTAATGCAGCAGGAAAAATTTGAAGTTCATCCGCAAATTTTGTATTGGCATTTATCTTTAGATTTTTTCGTAATTTTTTTACCGCATTCTCTCTAATAGAAGCTTCTAACTAATAACAGCCCCGGGGTAGAGGGAAAATGCTGTTGAAAAATAGAGGCCGCAGCTAGTTAATTAAAGCGCTTAGGTATCCGTCTTGACAACTGTTCGTGTCAAGTTGCGCGTATATCCAGAAGTGATGAGTAAAATTGCCACCCGTACGCTTTGTTGCCCTGCTGACGTGGACATTTTTAAAGGTAACAGTCGCGGAAGGGCACGACTTTGAAGAATGTTGAACTGACAACTAACTTTCTCAAACGTGTGAAGAATCATTGCCACATCTAACTGTGGACTAGATGCGGCCATCATTTGATGTGCAGAGTATATCTAGGTCTGTATTCCCAGTCGTTTACCTAAATATTGTTTGTTTACGTCAGTTGGTGGTCAGCCAAGTTGTCGAGCCATACTGCAACAAGTGCGCGCATACAGAGAACTCGTGCAGCTGATTCAAAATCGATTAAGACCACTAGAAAGAAAACTTTAAAAATGAGATCAATACATCCATTCTTTGCTGATTTTATTGTTTGATGGTAGTGAACAAAGATATTTTTTCTCTAATTTGGGAAATGTTGAGGTGAAAAAATAGAAGCCCCCTTTCTATTAGAAGCCCCCTGAGGAGGGTTGAAAAACAGAAGACCCGGGGCTTCTATTAGAGAGAATACGGTATTTAAATATGCTGTTCTTGTTGTTTTCCTTCATTTTTGGTCTTCCGATCAAAAAAACTCCAGCACCAAGACAGCGAAGCTTTTGCTATTTCTAAAAAGAAAATGACCGAAAATAAGAGAAAATGACCACCCTCTGGTCATATGACCAGAATATGAGCTGTCATATGACCGCGGTTCATCCCTACTTTATAAACTGAGATCCGGAACAACACCAATGAAAATTAAAAAACCCTAAAAAATTTTCTGGCGACATTCAAATTCAATTTGCAAAAATATAGGGCTGGCCAAATTTTTCGAACTATTTCTTTTGCTCATAACTTTTTTTAAATCGTGCTGTTATGACTAGACCTTTTTTTTATTCGAAAGAGGAGAAAATAGGAATTCGTTTGACACCTCACTCGTCATTTTACGACAAAAAAAGGTTTTTGATGGTTGATTTAAGCTTTTGCACTAAAATTTTGGACAAGCGCCTTTAGGACAATGAATGAAAAGGGAATCTCTGAATATGACATGGCTTCCATATTCTTCTGTACATCCAACACCATATGATTTCTTAGATGAGTGTTGAAATTTGTTATTTTCGATTTTGGTTGTTTTCAAAAAATAGTTATTGTGGACCTTTGTTACGGTTTGCTATGAAATATGCGTATAAGAATTTTTTTCCTAAGAAATTACGACAAGTTTAATTACCGTATTCCTTCTAATAAACGGGCAGTCTCCAATAGTCGGGCAGTCTCTAATAAACGGACACCTAAAAGACGATTTTACCTACACCTTGACTCTTTAAGCTAAAATTTTTGGAAAAATACAAATTTTTCGCTGTTTGATGCTGATCAAGACGAAGAAAATGGCTAACTTACCGATGACACTCTTCATTTTGAATTTCATGGCTAGAATTCGTATGTTTCTGTTATTGTTTGTTATCTGTCTTCGAATAAATTTTGATCGAAAAAATAAACGGGGAGTCTCCAATAGTCGGGCAGTCTCTAATAAACAGGCACCCTCGGAGTTGATAGGAAAATAAACGGGCATGCTCGCTTATTAGAAGAAATACGGTAACTAAAGTCAAGCGAATCCCTGTCTTCTCCTCTTTCGAATAAAAAAAGATCTAGTCATAACAACAGGATTTAAAAAATATTATGAGCAAAAGAAATAGTTAAAAAAAATTGGGTTACCCTGTATAAACGCCCCTGCCTTATTTTGGGCTAAAACCATGCCCTTGCATTTGAGCATCTCCAGTTTTTTAAACTAACATCAACTTTTTTGAATAATCAAGTAAATTGGCAGTTAGTTTTGCCAGAAAATTGAATTAACTTATCGACCATCGTAGCATAAATGCGCTAAGAGAAAATACAGTCATTACATGCAATATATCCTCAATGAATATAGTTGAGCACTTATTAAACGCAAAAACTGCCAATGTAAATAACCAACAGTAAAATTTTGGAGAACATAACAACATGGGAGAGCAAGACAAAAATGGGACCCCTATTTGATACATCCATTAAGCTATGGAACTACACGAAAAACTGGCGCCTAACGGCGCCATACAATAACGGTGAGACTGACTGAAGAATAACTTCGAGTTCCAAAATTCAAATATTTCAAAAAGGCGGCAATTCAAACGCTTTTTTCCGAATATTTTGCGTAATTTTCGAAGGTAAATGAAATTTGACGTAAAATTTTTCGGAGTTCCGAGTTATCTCCCGATTTTAAAGGGCGAAATATTGTCGCTAGTATTAGACATCCAATACTCAAAAGATAGAGAAAGAGTTCTAGTATGGGCCCTGAAAAAATCAGAACGAATGATAAGACATGTCGTGGGTAGCGATTGAAAAGAGAGAAAAAACAAAAACAAAACGTGACGGACACCGAAAAAATCACTCCATCGTAATACTAAGTAGAGATGATTTAGAGTTTTAGAGCTATAGTTTTCGGCATTTTTCTGAGTACACCACCTCTCAAAGTATTCTTTAATTTCCTCCTTTCCAAAAGTGACAAAATGTGCATAAAATGTTTTTTAATGTAGTATTAAGGCAGGGTAGTGAGCTCAAAATTTTTTAAAAAAGTACATTTGCCCAAAAAAGTACAATTTGGTCATTTTCCGTCAAAAAATGACATTTTATCCAGTGCTTATTGATTTTTGAGCACCGAAAAAAAAGATTTTGACGTAAAACCTCAAAAATAAAAAACATTTCGGGTTCCAAAAAAAGTATAAATCATTTTAAAAAGTACGCTTCGATACTATTGTATTAAGGCCATATTTTGTTGACAACCCAGTTTTGCGATGTCACACAAACTTGTGCGAAATTAAAAGTTGAATAAGGAACATCAACATAAAAATTTGCAAAAAAGCTCATAAAATTGAGGCAGCACAAAAAACTGACACAAGTTTTTAACCTAGTCTGTAGGTGGATTGGTCTAATTGACCTCTTCTCATGACATCTAATTATCGCGTGGCACACAAAAAGGTGTTAGTAACAGATCTGAAGAGTCTACCTTCTTATTCATCACCTTGTAAATGAGCTAAACTGTGGTCCAGCTAATTATTGGTTTAGGCAACAGGCAATCCAGCAAAGAAAAAAAAGAGATGATCCCAGAAGCAAATGAGGTCTCGAAAATCAGAAGAGGTCATCTCCAACAAATCTACTCATTAAATTAGCAGAAAGTAGTGCCGTTGCAGTAACCCCTGTGAATTTTTTTGGCTAAGATCGTGTGAGCAAATAAAGCAAGGGAATATAACAAACAGCCCCCTATTGGATACATCCATTTGGGGATGAAGACTGGAAATTAGTGGTTCTTTTTCTCTTTACCACACTACTATACCTCCCATCCCCTCACTGCTTTGACTAAATTACTGCTGCAGCTAGAGCAAGAAAAGCAAACAATCTGTTTGCAAAGTTTGACTTTTGGCTTAGGACCTGGCTAACAACAGCACATTTGGGGCAAGCACTAGCTGGAGATTTTTGATTTTATGTGTCCATTGATTTTTTGAATAATTCGAAAGTTACTTTTCTTAAACGTAATTTTTTATAAATTCTGAAAAAATTGATGGCACAAATTTAATTTTGAAATTTTAAAGTTGTTTTTGGTGCTACCGGAGAATCCGGTCCTATTTTTGCCTTGGTCCCCCCTGTTGTTTTTTTTCCTTGGTCCCCCCTTTTCTTTTTGCCCTGCTTCCCTGTTATTGTTTTGGATTGTCTAAAACCCACTCTATCGCAAAAAAAACAACAGGGGGACCAAGGCAAAAAGGGGGATCAAAAAAAAAACAACAGGGGGACCAACAAAAAATGGGACCGGATTCTCCGGTAGAACCTTGCTTTTTGAAGTTTTAATGTTTTTTAAACACCATCTTTTTGCCTAGCTTTCTAATAGGCTATCAAAGATCGTGTATTTTTTCAGCAGAAAGCAAGAAAATAAGGTTAAAGTGTGTACAGCGCTGATCAAAAAATAGGGACATTTGTTGATAAATTTTAGCTCGAATTTTTAAATTGAAATTTCTGTTCCCATCATTATGATTTTTTTTTCTAAAAAGTGTTTGTGCTTCTAATCGAATCTCTGTATTTGTAATCAAAGAGCTCCAAAATAGCTTTAATTACTGTCGTTAATTTTTCTAGGCAAATCGATGGGGCAAGGAGCTACCTACTTAAAATTTTTCAAAAATGTCCGTGTTTTTCATTAACTCTCTAAGTATTTATTTTGAGACAGTTACACTACTTTAGCCTACTTTTTCAATTCATATTTGAAAAAATTATAAGTTGTTGAGAGCTGGGTACTTTACCAAAAATACTGTAAAAAATGATCAAAAAGTAAAAAAAAATAAATTTATAAAAATTAAATGAAAATTAAAAAATATATTTTTTGAGAGTCTTTTAGAAAATAATTTTTGTGAATTTTTCATATAAATGCTTAAAACAATTAGATGTAAAGCGAAGATGATTTGTAGTGACATGACTTTTATGAAGAAAATTTACAAATTTTCTCACACAGTCTCTTTCCAAACATAGATGAGTAATAGTTGGTGTTGGTGGTGTCAAAACACTTTATTTTCATGGGTGAACAATAGCAGAGTCCATTTCAGCCAGATGAATCCTTGAAATATGTGTTAATACCCTCTTTTGTTCCCTCGCTCCCCCACCCTCCACTCGAGTGCCACCACCAATTTATGGAGAGGGGCTATTGATTTGCTCTCAGTTTCCCGCAAATCCCTCTATTGTAATGTTGCTAAAGTTGCATGATGAGTCAAATGGTTGGTTTTATTCATTCAATCAGAATGAAACCTCTATTCTGATAATTGAAATGACACCACCAATTTGCCGTTGCATAGGGTGCACAATGGCACAGTTTGTCTGCTGTTCAACTGTCAACTATGTTCATATTTTGTGGGATGAGCATGCCAAAATAAACTCTAGATACAAAAGAATGTACAATGACCAGGTGTCGTCACAATTGAACTGATTTTATGTGCTCTAATTTAACAGCTAGGGATCACAATCTGAAACCAATTGTATTCAGCAATCTAATCACATTCTATCCCTATCTAAGCTAAGTGGGGCAATAACTTTTTGTCACAAATCTTAGTTTGGCTACTTTCGGTTGTAGGGACCTCTATTAATATTCGTAAAAGTTTATAAGCATTTTAGAAATTAAAAAACCATATAAAAAGCACAGATCGGTCCGAAGGAAGTAAACAAAAATCACTATTAGGTTTAATCACGTTTTCCACATTTTCGAAGTATAAAAGCTCAAAATTCGAAATTGCCATTGTCATCAGCGGCGATGGTTTTTTAAGGTCTTCAATTAAAAATTCACGGATCTCTATATAGTATTTTAATCGGCTGTGTTTGTCGCTTTTTCTGGATACCAAACTTCGGCCAATTTTTTTGAATGGAATTACTAGACAGCTCTTTTTTATCTAAAAGCTCAATAGGGACTGTAATCGATATTAAAAATAAAATTCGGGTTTGTGCTATAAGCTATTTACAAAATTTCATATTGCAGTCAAACCTCGTCTTAACGAAACCTCTGGGGACCAGACAAAAGTTTTGTTAAGTCGGGGGTTTGCGAACAACTTTTTTTTCAAGTTTCGTTAAGATGAGGTTTGACTATGTTCAACGAAGGACATTTTTAATTAACAACAACAACAACAACATCACTGTGAGAAAGCACGGTCGGATCAGCAAGTTCTCCTGTACGTATTGCTTGACAACCAAAAAGGCACGATGAGCTTCAGTCCGAGGGATACACGGCCTCTCGAATTCTATTTTCTCGGCGTCTATTTCTTCAACACCAGCGCCCGCCAAAACAAGCCCATCTCAACAGCTTAGTGAGATTGAAACGAAACCCCCAACTTAACGAAACTTTTGTCAGGTCTTTTGAGGTTTTCGTTAAGACGAGGTTTGACTAAAAATTTTGTTAAGTCGGCGGTACACTTATTAGCAAATTTTTTAAAAAGTTTTGTTCGCTATACCGGTGTCCACAAGCCTCCAACTTAGAGAGTCTCAGGATGGATTTTGAGGGTTTATTTTATAGTATTTTTATCGGTTTATTTAAAAATTTAAAAATAATTGTAAATTAAAACTATTCTTTTCACTTTAAAGGACCGTGCTCACGGTGGTCTGGTGGTCCCCCGCCAATTCAAAAAATTTTCCTAATCGTCGAATTTACGTACGAATTTTTTTATTGAGTTTCTAGCAAAACAAGGAATTATAGAATTTAATAGAATTCAATGTTAGGTGTAGTTTTGTTAGAAACCAAGTTAAAAAATCTGAACAGAAGATCAATGATTAGTAAAATTTTTTAAATCGTCGGGGACCACCAGACCACCGTGAGCATGGTCCTTTAAATTGATTTTGTTCTCACAAATCTAACTTTTTCATAAACCACCAAAATGTGGAACTTAATTAAAATTCAGTTTATTTTTTAACAAAAAGGTTACACCACAAATAAAAAAGAATCAATCTTTTCCCAAAATTGGCTCGTAAATCCAGCTCTTTTTAACTAGCTTTTGCAAATTTGTTTTTCTAGGAATTCAATTGCATGGGGAGTTCAAGCAGCATCTATTAAATGGCAATATGGTAATTTACAAAGCTGGGAAGAAGGGGGAGGGCCAAAACCAACAACAACTGAATCAATGAAGTAGAAGCGTTTGACTCCCACACTCGCCTAATGGCCACTTACCCCATCCCTCCTCCATATTATGCAATGCACAAACACTGGCTAAGTTATCGCTGCACTGATTTTGATTCGGAAATTAGATGTGTCAAAAGCCAGTATTTATTGGTTATGCAACCAATCAAACACACCCATATTCCAGACCAATTGACAAGCCAAAATTAGAAAAAAAATTTGATTTGCAAAATAAAAACAGAGATGGCCGTATTTTGTTTAATTACGGGCTTATTAACTGGGGGGAGGGGACTCATTTGCACATTTTAGATAATGAAGTCGTTTACCAGTAAGTTTGGAAGCAAAGTCGAATAAAAACATCAGAATTAAAAAAAGAATTACCAAATCTCAAATTATTATAAATAGACTTGGCAGTGAACTCGATATTCTGACGACGTCTTTTTTCACAATGTTGGACAAAAATGACTTTATGTACAAGGTCCCAGAGTTTCAAACGCTCAAAACTTTCTGTAGAACTCGAATTTCTACAAACGGTTTTTGCAATTGTCTTAGAAAAAATATACATTTTCTTTGGTATATAATGTGAAAAACACGATTTTCGCTTGGTCCACCCTGTGGTTTTGGTCCTGCCCCTCAGACCAGGACCCAAACCAGGGACCAAGCAAAAATCGTGTTTTTCACATTATATACCAAACAAAATTTATATTTTTTTATGAGACGACTAAAAAAAATAGTTTCTGGTAATACGAGTTCTACAGAAAGTTGTGAATTTCTCGCGCCACCCTTTACATACCGTAATTCCTCTAATAAGCGCGCACCCTCTACTTTGAGAATCTATATCTCAGCTTACAGAAAATATTTTGCAAAGCTGTTTATTGCATTTTCTTAACTCCCATGAGCTCTACTGATTCCACTTTTTAGATTTCAGTTAAGCACACAAAAATATCGAGATCGAATTCAAATTTTTCCGATTTTTGGAGGTTCGAAAAATAAGAGCGACTGCGCGCTTATTAAAGGAAATACGGTACTCGCACGCGTGGCGCCACTCGCTGAAATGGGGGGTCGCCGCTAGCGGCAGCGCCGGCTATTTTAAAATATTCGATAGCAGCGGCTGATAATCGCCGAAAAAATAAACGCCGCCGCCGCTGTTGTGACCGGCGGCGGCGCGTGCAAGTATTTTTATGTACAGAAAAAGACAAGCACATGTTTTTATATTATATTTTTTTCAGAAAATCTATGAATAAGTGTAGTTTAACCAGCCAATAGATCAGGTAAAGAGGAGAGCAAACAAACAAAGTTGGCCGAAAAATAGTTCTATAGTTAATCCAAGAAGGGAAAAGAGCACGAGAAAATTAAAGGGCAATGCAAACAGCCAGCAATTAATTAAACACATTTAAGCAACCACAAATTTATTTGCCCAACAGTAAATAAATACAAAAAAGCAATATATATTTTAAAAGTTGACAACTGAAAATTTTTAGGGAAAAAGCACAAAATCATATATAATAACTCAGAGTTACTTGCTGAATAAAGCATATTTATCAAGTTCCGAAAAGTTGTGGTAATTAAAGTGGCAAAAGAGAATATTACGAAAATCAGCATACCTGATAACCAGGGTTTTCGTGATATGGATTTTGGAGCCCTGATATGATAATGGTATGATATGGGGTTGACTTGATATCACCTAGGGTGATATGGAACTCGTCAAATTTCCACCTCATATCATCTGATATGATGTGGAATTTTAAAAAATAACCTTATATGATATTGATATGAGATCACGGGCATAACACGGACGTGATATGATATTATGATGATATCAGGTAAATATGATTATGATATGATATTCCTGGACAACATTGACTCATCTACCCCGGGGCGACTTAAACGTCACGGGATTTTGAAGACGGCGGTCTTGACTGGGAAAGCTGCAGCGGTACCTATCAAATCATTGCTAGCGGTAAACGTTTTGCTTTTCTCGATCAATATAAAATAACGCGCGAGTTAACAATATTTCAGGGGCTGTGGTCTAAAATCTTGAAGTTATTCGGGGCTCAAAGTGGACGAGAGCTCATTGTCAAGGCAGCCGCATTTATCGCGCTAGACATGGCGGCTGACACGGCAGCTGACATTATTATCCCTGATGTCCCACCAACGGTAAATCCTGCTGATTTGAAAGAACAAGTGAAGATAGCAGTTGACGATTATCTCGTGAAGTTGCACGAGCAAGTGCTGAAGAACAAAGTAAGCGAAAGTTTGGGTGTTTCGGATGAGATACGTGATGTCACCCTCATGATATCATATCAGGCTACATGATATCATATGAAAACCCTGCTGATAACACGAATTAAAAAATTACAGTATGCGCTTTCAATTTTAGTCGAAAAGCCCAAAACCCATATGCATTATGTGTTTTCGATAGAAATCTTAAACTCGTATCTGGTTTTCCAGAAATTAAAAATTAAAAAATATATAAGAAATAAAGAAAAATGGTCAAACAAACAAATCAATAAAATACGGAACGAAAAAGCAAAACAGGGAAACAAAAAAAACAAGTCATAAATCATAAATTTGCACGCCAATCCTACTATTTATTTTATAAGATGTCCATAAAAAAGAAAAAAGATACAGCAGGGTAGGAGTCTAATTGGCTCACCTTACTGCTAACCTTATCAACACTCCCCGCCAGAAAACAATCAATCATGGTCGCCGGTGTAGTAACACATCGTAAAGATGCTACTCCTTACTCTTCTATTGCTCTTGCTTTGGCCAAGAAGATGACGATGATCACACATTTGCTTAGTCACCTTATCAGCATAGACACCCACCCATTGCTTTGCCCAAAAAATGGGTAGATTGTGTTAGTGCATGACAGAAATTTTACGGTTAAGCCGGTTTTTTTACTTTTTTGAAAATCATGTTTAAACGTCGTCTAAGTTATTTTTATATGCTTAAAACGATAAAAAAGATAATTTCTAATATTCTTTCCATAAAAAATTGATTTTTCAACAAAAAAATTCTGGCCAAAATAAGAGGTTTTGCCTTGGGGGACCAAGGTAAACCACCTTATATAAAGGTATTCTACCCCGTTTTCTCAACCGGAGTTAGGCAAAAACAGCCTTATTATGCATTTTTGATCAGGAGTCTTGCTCTAAATCATGTCTAACGTAAGTGAAGAAGAAAAAGATGAAGAGCCAACTGCTGAAGGTAACAGCACAGATGGCAGAGAAGACTGCTCTATAGAAGGAGGTGAATTGAGCGAAGACGAAGTTGAGGACGACGATGAAATGATAGCTAGAGCCATTCGATTGGATCAGGAAGAGGAGGACTTTGGGTAGGGTATCCGGCTGTCAATGATAATTTTCTGATTGATGTGATAATAGTATCTATTTTAGATTTGATGACCCTCTCCGCATCCCTTGCTTTGTTCATGGGATTCAGCGCACTCTGGTTATGGGAATGGGCAAATATATTTACAGGACTCGTGCTTTCAAGAATCTGAGAACGATGATAAAAAAAATTATGAAGTCAAATGTCGCAATGATGGATCTCGAAACACTACTTGATAATAAATCAAAAAATCTAATAATTTTTTGAAATTTAAAATAATTTTATTCAGGCGAAGCTGGCAAGAAAGTTCGTCGGCTTTTGATGTTTGTGTCTACTAGGTGGGAATCTTGGATGCCAGTAATTCGGTGAGTTAATACTTAGGTGCTTACTTAATACTTAATTAGTGAGTTAATACTTAGGATGAGATGGATTGTCTGCGACATGTTCTAACAATCTTACAGCCATTCGAAGAAATTATTATTGCCAGCCAATCATCCAAGCGTGTCACAATTTCTTCCAGTCTTCCCATGTATAAGTTTCTGGCTGCTCACTTGAAGATTATGCAGGCGATAAATTGTTTACATACTTCGAAATTTACGATAAAATCTTAGGAGGAAATTCCCGAGGCAAGCGACGCGTACATACTGATTGGTGAACTTTAGGTAGACATGAAAAGTCGGTATCGTTATTTGCATAACGAGACAATGGAGACCTTCGACAGTATTTTCCTAGACACAACAATGTGTGATGTAAACACAATGGACACACTGGATCCGGAAGAAGAGCAGGTTGGAATTGATAATCTCGTCAAAATGGTTATACAAGCTGTTATCTTACTTACATCCCTGCTTTACGATTATCATTTTCAGTTAACAAGAGTCTTGTTGCCAGCGATGGTCAGCTATGATGTTCCCACTAACGAAGATCGCCATGAAGAGGGAGGCTTTGCTGCTTTTATGAACAAAAAAAGAATAGAGAAACAAGGGAATGCCCAAGCATCGGTCCCTTCCTATGGTAATCGAGCAATGGTTTTAAAACTGTTGGAGAAGCTGCACGGACTTCCTCGCCTCTATATTCAAGAGTATGATCCTATCGTTGTTTTGGCGGCCCTCAAGGATAAGGTCAGCAGTTTATATTGGCAGAAACTATTTTGGCTAACTTTTCATTCTTTCAGAAAAATGGACATCTCATCAATCATTGCATCTCTCTCTTGAGTGTTCCAGCTACAGGATCTCCGGTCGAGAGAGTGTTTTTCATTGCCGGTATGATGACTTACAAGCATCGTTCACAAACAGAAGAAGAGCCCTTGGATGCTAAATTAACCGTCAAAACAAACCACTTTGCTCTTTTTCCTTATGACGATATTTTGTTTACCTTTTCTCTTGCCGTTGATATTTTATTCAATAAAGACATTTTAAAAGTTGAATTTTATTGTAAAGTGAAATCTGGATATAGTAATTTTCCTAGGAGACTGGCCTAAAGGCGCACTTAATCAAGGGCTCACTATATCAAAATCACTAAATCAAAGTTTTCACTTAACTTTCACAAGATTTATTTGAAAAAGCACTTGTTGACTATAATTTCGACTGCTTTCAGAAAAAACTTTTCCGTTCAGCTTTTTCCAACTGCTTTTAAAAACTTTCGTTTCAAAATTTTCTAACTGCTTTTGGAAAAAAGCTTTTCGTTTCAAAATTTTCCAACTGAGCTCAGGTGGTTGTATACAGGGTGCTGTGAGCTGAGATGGTTGTATTTTGTTGAGTCATCATAACATTCGTAAATACATGCTGGTACATGGTACTTCGAGCACGTCCAACTCACTTTCAATCAGGCATCTGCGGAAACTGGAGTCCTCCATCATAGCAAGTGTCCATAAGCCTTTTCCGCTCCAACTTGGCCAATTTTAGCCGGCGGCGCTGCGTGCAAGTATGCTTACAACTTCTTATTTTTTGCTTAAGTAATTTATGGAAGACGAGAAGAGGATCACGAGCCGCATCTCTAGCTTGGTGATAAGGAATGTAGTCATTTCTAGAAAATTTAGTTAGATCGTAGATTGATTTCTCCAAATCTTACGTATTGTATGGAAATGTTGAAATAGTAGAATTTGGCATTGTCGATCAGCAATCAATATTCCGAGACAAAAGAAATATTGTAGAAAAGCACAGAAAAAAGCTCTACAGTAGAGATGAATCACCATAAAAAAATATAGAGTAGAAAATGAAAGAGCTCGCTCTTCCCTTGAAAGCAACCCCATGGAAAAAAAGAAAGCCAAAAAAATTGTTTAAAAAAGTATGCCTTCTCGCAGCACGTCCGTTCAAAATACCTACTCTAGTAGGCTGCATGACAATTGCGCAAAACGACAATTGCGCAAAACGACAGTTGCGCAAACGACAATTGCGCAAACGACAAAGCTCATCCTTCTTAAAATTGCTGGATTAGTCCAAATATTAGAGAATTTAAGGTAGTGATGAAAGCGGTAAAACGATGTATTTTGCGCAATTGTCGTTTGCAATTGTCGTTATTTGTCGTTTGCGCAATTGTCGTTTTGTCGAATTGTCGTTTTGTCGTTGCGCAATTGTCGTTTGTCGTTTGCGCAATTGTCGTTTGCGCAATTGTCGTTTGCGCAATTGTCGTTTTTGTCGTTTGCGCAATTGTCGTTTGCGCAATTGTCGTTTGCGCAATTGTCGTTTGCGCAATTGTCGTTTGCGCAATTGTCGTTTGCGCAATTGTCGTTTGCGCAATTGTCGTTTGCGCAATTGTCGTTTGCGCAATTGTCGTTTGCGCAATTGTCGTTTGCGCAATTGTCGTTGCGCAATTGTCGTTTGCGCAATTGTCGTTTGCGCAATTGTCGTTTGCGCAATTGTCGTTTGCGCAATTGTCGTTTGCGCAATTGTCGTTTGCGCAATTGTCGTTTGCGCAATTGTCGTTTGCGCAATTGTCGTTTGCGCAATTGTCGTTTGCGCAATTGTCGTTTGCGCAATTGTCGTTTGCGCAATTGTCGTTTGCGCAATTGTCATGCAGCCCTCTGGTATATTAGGAAAAAGCCGCGAAATTCAAAGTTTTCTAAAATGATCACTTATAATTCTCTTTATATTTCTGAATCAGAAATGATTGTTTTCATTTATTTTTTTCTGCAAGATTGTGCCTTAAAAATGGCCGTTGTCAGGGCTTTCCAATAAGCCATCACTTGCCCAAAAAAATACAACTTTTAAAAACCAGAAGAGATTTTTTGGGAAAATTTTGTAAAACATTGTTTGGTTAGTTTGCTTTGAATGACATTGTTGCCATTTTTTAGCCAATAAACTGCCAAAGCAAACTTAAGACCTGATAGAGAAGTGAATTTCCGACATTTTGATACCAAAGACGTATACAAAAAATACAAATTTTGGGTGTTTCATACAAAAGTTAGACGGAAAACTCAGAAATCACTAATTTTACTCGGAAAAATGCCACTTGTTTGCTTCAAACAGTCTCTGGTTTTTAAAACAACGTCTTCACAAACTTCGGCTCAACTTTTCGAGTAGTTGAATGTGTGAGCTACGTTTTGGTATATAGAAAAGCTCTAAAAATGCAAATTTGAAGCATCTCATGCAAAAATAAACTCTTCGTTTTTTAGAGCTACGACGATGGTCACCACCAGAAGACTCCACCTCTCCGAAAAAGCATCAGTGTGCAAGTCGACTGCACCAGTGGGATCATCAATCAGTTAAGCCAAGAAAAAGATGCACTCCTCTATCGCCTGATTGAGCCAAAGAAGCGTGAAACAGTAAGTAAAACTTCATCGCAGCAAACATTTTATCATCATTCTCATGTTTTTTACAGAAGGGTCGAAAGCCACTGCATGCTCTGCATAGATCAGCCTTAATCTCAAGACTTCAGCAAATGGTGGCTATCCATCAAGGAAACAGCAAGCAACTACCAACCTCTGAAGAGTTTGAATGCAGTTCCAGAAAGATCCGCTATCAATTAGGCATCACTTCACCAGAGTTATGATCGGAGCTAGACATTTGTGAAATCTACTTTAACAGCAAGCCTATCCTATGGATCAAGAACGTGAAGAAAGTTAGTCGGCGACAAGGGTGGGTCTTCTACTAAAATTGCTATTGGCTTAAGCCAATGAAGAAGAGTACTTGTTTAGGCCGCCACAAGAAGATCCGAATGGACATGTAACCATTGCCTGTGTGTATTGCATCCAATTATCTCCCGTATTTTCAGCACACATATGGGACTGCCATTGTCATTGATCCGTGTAAGAACATCATCTTCTCAACAAACTATCCGAATGAGGCATGCAAGCTGGGATTCTATATGGTTCGTCAAATCTTCTATAAGGCTGGAATGAAAATGGCTGTGTCCATGTATCCCTGCAAGTATAACAAGTACAATGTGGTTTTCAAGTACCAGCGAGTGTTGCATGAGGAGCCGTTCCATTACGACTGTGATGAGGATAAAAATATAATCGTGAGTCTTCTATTTTGTTGATCTAGATGGTGGTCTATTTTGAGTTTCAGTTGTTGGTGTTGGTGGAAGAAATGAGGCATGAATACAAGGACTATCCAACCAATCGCTATTTCTTCGATCGTTTCACCGGATACATAGATGATCCGAAGACGTCGGCGATCTAGGCAGTTCGTTCGAGGTATGGATCAGGCACACGCCAGAGGAGTCTAATCCAGCTAAGTTCGCTATTGTCAGGCTGGTGTTCAAGATAAAACGCAAGTTGGTCGCCGCACAGAAAAAATTGGAAAAGATTTGAACTTTTCATTCAATTTGTTGTCCAACTCTTAGTTTTGTTTGAAAATAAACTTTATTTGGTGTTGTTTTGTCCTCAATAGTTTCCGGCGCCTGTAGTTCCCGGCCTGTATGAAAGAAACAATAGTTCTCGGCCTGTCAACACAGGTAAAAAAATTAAGTGGAATTTCACCTGATTGCCACTGGTTTACCACCGAATTATCAGTGGTAATTCCATGATTTGAGTGGTACCAGTAAAAGGTTGTTTGTTATCATTTGATCTTGTTGACTTTTGGTTGAAAACTTGAATCCCTGCTAAACAAATTCTAAATTTACATGTTTTAGTCAATAATTAGTGAAAATTTTAGAAAATATATGAAAATGTTTTTTAAAAATCTTGGCGTTTTGTTTATTTTAAACTGAACTAGAATTTAAATTTGAACGGACGTGGCAGTGATATTCGAAACATTCGGACTATAAAATGTACCCTCATGCCTCAAGTAGATCCTAACGAGCGGTCAAAAAACAAGAATTATTTTCCGGCTTTTATTGCTTCGTAACACAGACAACTATTCTAACAATATGTGTTTTAATGACAGAGATAACATAGATTAACATAGCATAACATAGCTTAATTTGTCCATTTGTAATTGCAAGACGGCCCGGTACAGACATAAGAGAGTGGAAATCCTTCCTAAATGAGCTTGAGTTTGCTTGACAAAAAGACAGGAGACTCAATGAAAAAAGCCCTACTTCAGCTCTTCCATTCTGGCTACACTTTGGACAAACATTAGCCTGTGTCTTCGGCAGCAGTGTATGCACAGCGTCGTCCAACATCTGAGTCGTCTCGCTGAAAATAAATGACGATATCAAAGTCAGTACAAAAGAATAAGACAATTTCACTTACTCGACCTCGAACAGAACCTTGAAATTGAAGGCCTTACCAAGGCATCTGTACAGCTTTTGCTCGTCTTCTTGAAGAGCTTCTGCTGTCAAAACAGTTACCTTTCCGTCCGCGTTCTTGACCAAACTAGGGAAAGCGCTATGTATTCTACTCGAGAGAACAGCATAGAGACGCTGAGCAATGGAAAGTACTTCGAGTACGTTTAACTCACTTTCAATCAAGCATTTGCGGAAACTGGAGTCCTCCATCATAGCAAGTGTCCATAAGCCTTTTCTGTCCCCCTTAAGCGAATGTCTTTCCAGATCCTTAGTCCTCTTCTTGTAGCGAACTTCGAACTGCTCTGCAATTAAAATTCAATTAAATGTAATCGAACCTTGATGCGATGGCATCCCCTCAATTTTAACTTCTACCCCTCTGGTGGATTTTTGAAAACATTTGCCTCATATAATTTGCCAGTTTAATCAGAAAAATGGTGGACATTCTGACTTCACCGGTTCTCTTTTTGATGAAAAGTGTGAAAAATTCGGGGAGTAGGAGCAACCATCTTACGTAAAATAGTACCTATAAGGCCCCTTGGTGTAAACATTTTACACAACTCCAAATACTTGATACTAGAATGGCTCTACAAGGTAAAATATGGAGAATACAGACTAATGTGAGTTCATGAGATACCAGTTCTAGCTCCAACTTGTCAATTTCAGCTAGATGACTTCTTTCCAATAACTTTCGTTTCTCTGCTTCCTAAAATAAACTATTTAGTGAAAAAGAAAACAAGTAAGGAAAATACGTACATCGGAAAATATTTTCCGTAGCAGCCGTTTCGTATTCTTAGGAGCCTCTAAGCAGTCAATCCATTCTTCAGAAAATGACGACGAAGAAAAGTATCTGAAATTTAAAAAATAGGCGTAAATCCACATGCATTATATTTACTTCTTCTGAATGTAGATGCCAGATGATCTCACTGTGGACTGAGCAACATGCGGTTGGAAATCATAACCATTGATTGAAAGGCACCGATTCAGTTTCAAAGAAAACATAGCCACAGATCCCCCACAAAGCACAAAATTCTTTCGATACATTGGATCGAGACTCTGAAAACCCATTAATTTAGATTAAAGTATTAGGAACAAATGACAGGGTAAATAAGCAAGCTTTTTAAGTTTACTTTGCTGCTTTGCTCTCCTTCCCAGACAAATTTCGATGAAGAAGAAAAATTTTAAACCTATCATATGAGATCAAAGCATATTATTATTGTAGCGAACTTGTCTTTTGAGCATGGGGAAGAGAACCTCCAGCCGGACCTGTTTTTTCTCGTTGAGGATCTCTGGTAAACAGACATCTGGTCTATTACGTAAAGGTCCGCTCTTCTGAAGTTTAGTGAACAGCTGGGCTGAGTCGTCAAAAAAATGAAAAATCGCTTATCAGATATTTACACAAAAGTGTGCAATGAATTTCAAAATGGTCAGTTTAAAAATGTGCGAGTTTAAAAAATAATTTTCATTTTTGCAATTCTTTATTTTTTCAGAAAATTTCCATTTTTGTTCAACTGAAAGTTGCATCCCAACGAGCTTCTGAACCAAGGCATCAAATTGGTGCCGGTTGACTCATCGTATGATTTGTCAAGAATTTAAAATTTTCATTGTGGATAATTAGATTAGTTATGATCAGTGTTTCCAAAAGCAGAAGCGGATTGACACAATCAGAAGCAGAAATTCTGTTTCTGCTTTTTATGCTTTGCTTCTGCCTGTGGCAATCTGCTTCTGCTTTCGATTTCTGTTTTTGAAAACGATGTTTTTGTTTCCATATTTGTGCAGTTTATTCATAGCGGTCGCTTGAGATGCCAAAAAATCACGCTATCGAGAGTTGCACTGTAGCAAGAGTTGACTGTGTAGTGAGAATTGACTGTAATGATGGAGTTAACTGTGTGGCTACAGTTGACTGTATACTAAAAAAATTCAGTGATAGTTGCACTATATTAAGAGTATGCTTTCTCGATCGGGAACGAGGAAAAGGCTCACTATACCGGAAGTTGACTGTTGTCGTGGATTACCACAACCAAACCACACCCCTTGCTTTTGCTAAGGAAAAATGGAGGAAGAGTGGGGGTTAGTTGCAAAAGGGGTTAGGCGAAACGTAGTTGTCCCCCTTTTATTGTCTTTCTGTGCTTATTATAAAATAAACTTATTTTACTCAATATTGGATTACGACAACTGTATTCTGTTTTCATATTATTCCTCACGCTCAATCATTCAACGTTATAATCAGATCATGAGCCTCTGCATTCTGATAATCTAGATAATCCGAAACTTTTTTTACCCATATAAAATTAAGTATCGAATGCTATGTAAAGATACAGTATTTTCTGTAGCAGGAAGTTATCCTCCAATAAGCCACCCCTCGACTTGGAGTATTGGACTGGAAATATTTTTACATTGATTTTTACTTAAAACTTCTACTTTTCAGCTTTTAATGCCATGGTCAAAATCTAAAACCAACCTCAAAATTATTAAATTTTTGAGCGGTTGGAAAAAGCCGTCTAGGTGGCTTATTAGAAAAAGTATGTTACTCGATCAATTTCATATCTCATTTTTATTAGCCGAAACACATCTACACCAAGACATTTCAACACATCTATCACATCAAATTGCTTGTTTGAAGCATGAGAGTCCTGCATTCTTGCCAGTTGAGTCAACGTCCTCCAAGATCAGCTCCTTGGCATCCGACAAACTGCATAATTTCTCAATAGACGGTTTTCCTTCGATACCCAGCTACGATAGGGCATATATATAACCAGCTATATCACAAAGGGTCTCTAAGGACAAACTAACCTCTGAATCAGGAACAAGGACTCCGACAAGACATCACTTCAGGCTTTCTATGTAGACAAAGCATCGCGCGACTTACTAGGAACACCACCTGCATATGGCAACCAATTTGATGGAATGGCAAGAAAAACACACACCCACATGCTTTGGCATCTAAAATGGCCCCACATTTCTATTCAATTCAGCGCTTTTGAGCATTTCTCCGAGATCTGCAAGATGTGCTTCAGTCTTAGACAGGCATCTTTCTTCTCTATCCGACCTTAATTAAACGAATGAGTGAACGGGAAAATTGGTATACCGTATTTCCTCTAATTTAGCAGCCTCCTAGATGGCATCCAAAATATTTAGCGGCCGGACGCATAATTAAAGAAAATACGGTACATAGACTAACCTGAAACCTTTTTTTGCAGGGTCCCAGATACACAGTTTCACGGCCAAAAATTTCGGCACTGGGCGCTAACACCGGCGCCGGTCCACCGAAAAATCGGCACCGGGCGCTTTTTTTTTGACAAAAAATGGCAATAAGCACTGGATAAAATGACCTTTTCCTTCAAAAATGGTCAAAATGTCTTTTTTCCAAATGTCCTTTTTCTGAAAAAAATCTAAGAGCCCTGTGGTAATATGATTTATCACACAGACCCGCGAGACAACTTTTTGTTAACCAATGATGGTAAAACGACAGTTCGCTATGAGGACAGTTCGCTATGTACAGTTCGCTATGTTTTTTTGAATGGACAGTTCGCTATGGACAGTTCGCTATGTTTTTTTGAATGGACAGTTCGCGCTATGTGTTTAAATTGCCCTTTTTCTTGTAATTGTAAATTAGTATCTTTGTTCAGTGTGTGTTTGTCAGTCATCTCTTTGTCTTATTAAAATTACCTATTCTGAGCATCTCAATGCTTTTTCAGTTGTAATCGCAGCGATGTCGCATATGCCACGATCTACTCGCAACTTGGAAAGTGGGGGAAGCAGTATGCAACTCCTGCTGGCCGCCAAGCTTTACAATACCAACTTCGTGCTCTTTCAGCCTGAAACTTCTCCTCGTTTCGTCCCATTTTTCGTTGACAGGGTTGGTAGCTGAGGGTCTTTGTGAACGATGTTTTTGGCTAAGTTCAACTATTGCCCACCAGTCGATTCAACACTGGCCTCACCACTTGATTCATAATATATATATTAAAAATATAATATGTAAATTGAATATTGCGCACAAAATCTACTGGTGTTGCCAGGGTTGAATCGACTGGTGGGGCAATAGTTGAAGTGCTCCCGTATTTTACCTTACTTAATTAAGCACAGCAAATCGGGCGCAACAGAGGTATGTGTAGGATGGATCCGCTACAAGAAAGATCACTTTGACGTTGCAAAGTTTGAGATGAAGGAATGAAAGAAATCGCATTTTGTTATGATGTTACCAGCTAACCCTTGATTTTTTTGTCCATTTGTTACAAGAATAAAGTTATTTGGTTAACTGCTCATAGGTTACGTTGGATTCAGAACGAAAGAACGAGATGAAAAACGAATGATTGTGGAAGAGAAAACTATAAAACATAGCGAACTGTCCATTCAAAAAACATAGCGAACTGTCCATAGCGAACTGTCTTCATAGCGAAGTGTCCTAGCCCCACCAATGATGTATTAACACGGGAATTCCTGACAGGAATAACGGTTCCTTTAGGTTTTAAGGATCTGCTGAGCACGAATAACGCCTTGATCCCTCTCTGTGGTTTCACTTTATACTGGTCCTAACCTTTTTTTCAATCACGTATACAGTCGAGTCTCGATTTAACGATCACCCTGGGGACACGCCTCAGGTGATCGCTAAATCGAGGTGATCGTTGTATCGAGGTGATCGTTATATCGAGACCTTTATTCTGAAAGAATATTGCTGATCGTTATTTCGAGACTTTCAAAGAGTTAATAACACGTTCAACGTTGTGTGCCGTATTTATTAATGAAAAGAAGCGGAGAACAACAATGCGGTGTTTACTAGGAGAACAAACGATGCTGTGTTTACTAGGAGAACAAACAATGCTGTGTTTACTAGGAGAACAAAAAATAACTATGCCTAACAGTTAGGCACAAAATAATCAGCAATATTTTTCTGTTTCAGTTTCTTCATTCTTTCGTCGGCCAGGGCATCGTCCAATTGATCAAATAGTTTGAGAATGGCTGGACTAGCCTGAAGAAATAAAATTACATTACTCAAAGACGAAAAAATTGGATACACGAAAGATAAACAATGACAAAACTTCAACAAAATATTTTACGCAACAAAAATTTGCTCGAAAAACAATGTGGCAATTCAAAATACGTTTTTTTTGGTTGTGATCGCTAAATCGAGTGTAATTTTTACTTTTGGGACCGATCAAGGGTGATCGTTAAACCGAGGTGATCGTTAAATCGAGTGATCGTTGTATCGAGACTTTCTTTGCCTTAATTTAGTTCAGACCAACCAAACTTGTCTCAGGTGATCGTTAAATTGGGAGTGATCGTTATATCGGGTGATCGTTAAATCGAGACTCGACTGTACCCATAATTTTTTAAAATTTTATTAATAAAAAACAAAAAACATAGGAATGCTTTTCTGTGTGTGTAAGCTTGCAAATCTTTAAAAATTTATTAGTATAGCTATACAAGGATAGACTGTAAACTAAAGAGCACATTGTAAGGCAACAGAAACACGAAAATTTTGATATATTGTGTAAATTAGATATAAGGCACCGATGACAGTAAGTTATTTGGCAAAAAAGATACGAGCGAAGGCACATTTATTGATTATAAATTACTAGTGCTGAATTCCGGAAGAGCGGAGTCCAGTCGAACACGGAAGCAACCAATTGCTCGACCGACACCTTAATGGGAATTTTTCGTATTTAAAAAACAAAGCGTAAAATACCCGCTAGAAGAGTCTCTTTCTCTGCTGGTTCAATCGAGGTATCTTTGTTGATCTGAAATAATTTAAAAACCATAAAAAGAGTACCCAATGCTTAGGTGGTTTAGGTGGGTCAATATACCTGAAGTCGAATGGGTACCCAGGTGTGTAGGCTACCTTATTATACCCAGGTTACATTTACTGTTACTCGTGGGTGCCGTTTTATGGAGTTTTTTTAAATAACTGTGAAATTTAATGACTGTAATTAAAATAACTGCACTTTTTGCACTTCAATCAACTAACTTTAATTTAGATGTTTATTCCAAGAAAAAGTTTACCAGCTGACGCGTCCCCAGCAACTTGTCGGTTGCTTTTGTCATCTCTTGAATACACTCAGATGCATGCATTGCCATCTCTACAACAAACAAATTATTTATGCAGTAAAGCCTCGGTTAACTAACACCTCAACTAACTGAAACCCTCGGTCATATGACACAGTAAGGTCCCGCGGGGGTGTCAGTGACCAAGGTTAGACATATTTTGCAACAAATACACTTACTTTTGGCAGTCTGAGTGCTGAGCAAATCACTCTCAGCAATATTTGTCAACGAGCTAGACAAATCAATGGAAGAGCTTTGTGATCTGGCAGTGCAATTGTCGTCATTCTCGACCATATCTGGTGCTCCGAAATCAGACCTGAAGTGATAGTCTTAAACTTTATTTCAGTCATAAATACAAAAATTAGCATACATTCCAAATCGCTGAGCCAGGTAGTTGGGTGTTTTACGGGTAGATATTCCATTTAGCTGGTCATATGCTCGATTGCCTGGGCGATTGAAGCGACCCATAGATTCTACGGAGGATACACTCCTGCAAAATTAAAATAACAGTTAAAAAAATTTTTGCAAAACAGAATTACAGGATGGTCAAGAGTTTTGATTTCCTTTTCTAAGCCGTCTTTCTACAAGCGGTTTTACACCTAACGCTTTTGCATATTATGTCAAAATTAAATTGTTGCTTGGTTGGTCTACGTGTTTTTTAAAAGAATGTCTATGTGAGCCAACGCTGTAACGAAACGGACTCTGAGTACAGTAATGGCCACAAAATGCTGCGATTTTTAAATGGATGAACTGTTTTATGTCCGGAAAGGTGTTGAACGGAAAGCTGAAAATTTGAAATAATAATGGTATACAGTCGAGTCCCGCTAACCCGGCACCCCCAATAACCCGGAACTTTTAAAAATTTGGTTGGCTGGCAAAGAAAATCAACAAAGTTTACCCCAATAACCCGGCACCCGATAACCCGGCACCCCAGTAACCCGGCACCCTAAGACTGGTCCCGTCCAATAAAATTACCCCAATAAACCGGCATCTATCATAGTTTACAACATTTTTCAATTTGCGTCAATTTTTTTTGTATGCGGTAGGCCCCAGTATTCAAAACTATGCTCAACATCTTCTTGTTAGTGTGACCTTTTCCATTAGTGGCCCTCTTTTTTTCCCTTCCCCTCCCTATACAACCCTTTACCCCTCTTAAAATAGTTGAATAAAGGGTAATTATATAGAGGGTCGATAAAGGCCCGATAAAATAATACCACCGCTAACCCGGCACCCCCGCTAACCCGACACTTTTTGCCGGTCCCAGTGGTGCCGGGTTAGCGGGACTCGACTGTAATATGATTTCGCTTGCGAAAAAGGCGTTAAGCGAATTGATCAACGAATTATTAAGGTTACAGGTTCGAATCCAAGTAATGACAGACATTATTTTTTCTTGACTAAAGTAGTTTTTAAAGGACCAACAAAAAACCGGGGTAGGAAAATCACGTGGTACCTTCCCTAAACAGGTATCGACCTCCAGAATCCGAAATTTTGGATTTAGACAAAAGTGACTATTGTATCCTACTCAAAATTGTGTCCTGAACACGCTTTGATGAAACTAAAACAGCTATTTGACTTGCAGGAACCCCGGTTAAATCAGTTTGACAGTAGTCAAATTACGTTTGATGGTAGTTTTAAAGTTTTTATAAATCTTGCAAAACGTAATTTTACTACTGTGAAACCATCTTTAGAATGCTCGAATCAGTGCAGAAAACTAGTTTTGGAACCACAAAACGTAAAAAAAAATTTGATCCAAGTGTACGTATACCTAAGCACTTCCACCTGAGTACCAATACCTAGTCACTGCATTGATATAAGCACCTGAATATCACTTTCTTGGTACTACCACCTCCATACACCACGAAACTAGTTCAGAATTGGAGTTCATGTAAGTGAAGTCACTGTTTAGCATTGTCAAATCGTGTTCAGGGCATGATTCTGGATAGGGTACAATGATTTTAATTACTTTCAGCTAAATCCAAAATTTCGGATTATGGAAGTGGATACCTCTTTAGGGAAGGTACCAGGTTATTTTCTTACCCATCCTGAGGCTTCCTGGTACTTTAAAAACTACTTTAGTCGAGAAACAATGATGTTTGTCACTACCTGAATACGAGGGGAAAAATGAAGGTACGAAGTACGAGTAAGACAAAATTTAAAAAATTCCGACCACTGCATAAGGCTTTACCGCTGGTTTTGGAATTTTTTTTAGTCGCGCCTTTTAGAGCTTTATTTGTTTTTGACCGTTTTCGCATTTTCTTAAAGAAGCATACCAGCGCGTTTAAAAAATAAACCAGCAAATTTTTTTAATCGTTCTGTTTTTCACTCGTTATGCGTCAAATCTAGGGTTGTGAAATAGAAAGTTTTCCGAAAAAATGGAAAGAAATAAAAACAGGAGTAGTGGAATTGATAATCTCGTCAAAATGGTTATACAAGCTGTTATCTTACTTACATCCCTGCTTTACGATTATCATTTTCAGTTAACAAGAGTCTTGTTGCCAGCGATGGTCAGCTATGATGTTCCCACTAACGAAGATCGCCATGAAGAGGGAGGCTTTGCTGCTTTTATGAACAAAAAAAGAATAGAGAAACAAGGGAATGCCCAAGCATCGGTCCCTTCCTATGGTAATCGAGCAATGGTTTTAAAACTGTTGGAGAAGCTGCACGGACTTCCTCGCCTCTATATTCAAGAGTATGATCCTATCGTTGTTTTGGCGGCCCTCAAGGATAAGGTCAGCAGTTTATATTGGCAGAAACTATTTTGGCTAACTTTTCATTCTTTCAGAAAAATGGACATCTCATCAATCATTGCATCTCTCTCTTGAGTGTTCCAGCTACAGGATCTCCGGTCGAGAGAGTGTTTTTCATTGCCGGTATGATGACTTACAAGCATCGTTCACAAACAGAAGAAGAGCCCTTGGATGCTAAATTAACCGTCAAAACAAACCACTTTGCTCTTTTTCCTTATGACGATATTTTGTTTACCTTTTCTCTTGCCGTTGATATTTTATTCAATAAAGACGTAAAAGTTTGTTTTTTAAAAGTTGAATTTTATTGTAAAGTGAAATCTGGATATAGTAATTTTCCTAGGAGACTGGCCTAAAGGCGCACTTAATCAAGGGCTCACTATATCAAAATCACTAAATCAAAGTTTTCACTTAACTTTCACAAGATTTATTTGAAAAAGCACTTGTTGACTATAATTTCGACTGCTTTCAGAAAAAACTTTTCCGTTCAGCTTTTTCCAACTGCTTTTAAAAAAAACTTTTCGTTTCAAAATTTTCTAACTGCTTTTGGAAAAAAGCTTTTCGTTTCAAAATTTTCCAACTGAGCTCAGGTGGTTGTATACAGGGTGCTGTGAGCTGAGATGGTTGTATTTTGTTGAGTCATCATAACATTCGTAAATACATGCTGGTACATGGTACTTCGAGCACGTCCAACTCACTTTCAATCAGGCATCTGCGGAAACTGGAGTCCTCCATCATAGCAAGTGTCCATAAGCCTTTTCCGCTCCAACTTGGCCAATTTTAGCCGGCGGCGCTGCGTGCAAGTATGCTTACAACTTCTTATTTTTTGCTTAAGTAATTTATGGAAGACGAGAAGAGGATCACGAGCCGCATCTCTAGCTTGGTGATAAGGAATGTAGTCATTTCTAGAAAATTTAGTTAGATCGTAGATTGATTTCTCCAAATCTTACGTATTGTATGGAAATGTTGAAATAGTAGAATTTGGCATTGTCGATCAGCAATCAATATTCCGAGACAAAAGAAATATTGTAGAAAAGCACAGAAAAAAGCTCTACAGTAGAGATGAATCACCATAAAAAAATATAGAGTAGAAAATGAAAGAGCTCGCTCTTCCCTTGAAAGCAACCCCATGGAAAAAAAGAAAGCCAAAAAAATTGTTTAAAAAAGTATGCCTTCTCGCAGCACGTCCGTTCAAAATACCTACTCTAGTAGGCTGCATGACAATTGCGCAAAACGACAATTGCGCAAAACGACAGTTGCGCAAACGACAATTGCGCAAACGACAAAGCTCATCCTTCTTAAAATTGCTGGATTAGTCCAAATATTAGAGAATTTAAGGTAGTGATGAAAGCGGTAAAACGATGTATAACTGTCATTTTGCGCAATTGTCGTTTGCGCAATTGTCGTTTGCGCAATTGTCGTTTGCGCAATTGTCGTTTGCGCAATTGTCGTTTGCGCAATTGTCGTTTGCGCAATTGTCGTTTGCGCAATTGTCGTTTGCGCAATTGTCGTTTGCGCAATTGTCGTTTGCGCAATTGTCGTTGCGCAATTGTCGTTGCGCAATTGTCGTTTGCGCAATTGTCGTTTGCGCAATTGTCGTTTGCGCAATTGTCGTTTGCGCAATTGTCGTTTGCGCAATTGTCGTTTGCGCAATTGTCGTTTGCGCAATTGTCGTTTGCGCAATTGTCGTTTGCGCAATTGTCATGCAGCCCTCTGGTATATTAGGGAAAAAGCCGCGAAATTCAAAGTTTTCTAAAATGATCACTTATAATTCTCTTTATATTTCTGAATCAGAAATGATTGTTTTCATTTATTTTTTTCTGCAAGATTGTGCCTTAAAAATGGCCGTTGTCAGGGCTTTCCAATAAGCCATCACTTGCCCAAAAAAAATACAACTTTTAAAAACCAGAAGAGATTTTTTGGGAAAATTTTGTAAAACATTGTTTGGTTAGTTTGCTTTGAATGACATTGTTGCCATTTTTTAGCCAATAAACTGCCAAAGCAAACTTAAGACCTGATAGAGAAGTGAATTTCCGACATTTTGATACCAAAGACGTATACAAAAAATACAAATTTTGGGTGTTTCATACAAAAGTTAGACGGAAAACTCAGAAATCACTAATTTTACTCGGAAAAATGCCACTTGTTTGCTTCAAACAGTCTCTGGTTTTTAAAACAACGTCTTCACAAACTTCGGCTCAACTTTTCGAGTAGTTGAATGTGTGAGCTACGTTTTGGTATATAGAAAAGCTCTAAAAATGCAAATTTGAAGCATCTCATGCAAAAATAAACTCTTCGTTTTTTAGAGCTACGACGATGGTCACCACCAGAAGACTCCACCTCTCCGAAAAAGCATCAGTGTGCAAGTCGACTGCACCAGTGGGATCATCAATCAGTTAAGCCAAGAAAAAGATGCACTCCTCTATCGCCTGATTGAGCCAAAGAAGCGTGAAACAGTAAGTAAAACTTCATCGCAGCAAACATTTTATCATCATTCTCATGTTTTTACAGAAGGGTCGAAAGCCACTGCATGCTCTGCATAGATCAGCCTTAATCTCAAGACTTCAGCAAATGGTGGCTATCCATCAAGGAAACAGCAAGCAACTACCAACCTCTGAAGAGTTTGAATGCAGTTCCAGAAAGATCCGCTATCAATTAGGCATCACTTCACCAGAGTTATGATCGGAGCTAGACATTTGTGAAATCTACTTTAACAGCAAGCCTATCCTATGGATCAAGAACGTGAAGAAAGTTAGTCGGCGACAAGGGTGGGTCTTCTACTAAAATTGCTATTGGCTTAAGCCAATGAAGAAGAGTACTTGTTTAGGCCGCCACAAGAAGATCCGAATGGACATGTAACCATTGCCTGTGTGTATTGCATCCAATTATCTCCCGTATTTTCAGCACACATATGGGACTGCCATTGTCATTGATCCGTGTAAGAACATCATCTTCTCAACAAACTATCCGAATGAGGCATGCAAGCTGGGATTCTATATGGTTCGTCAAATCTTCTATAAGGCTGGAATGAAAATGGCTGTGTCCATGTATCCCTGCAAGTATAACAAGTACAATGTGGTTTTCAAGTACCAGCGAGTGTTGCATGAGGAGCCGTTCCATTACGACTGTGATGAGGATAAAAATATAATCGTGAGTCTTCTATTTTGTTGATCTAGATGGTGGTCTATTTTGAGTTTCAGTTGTTGGTGTTGGTGGAAGAAATGAGGCATGAATACAAGGACTATCCAACCAATCGCTATTTCTTCGATCGTTTCACCGGATACATAGATGATCCGAAGCAATTGGTGCCAGCAGACGTCGGCGATCTAGGCAGTTCGTTCGAGGTATGGATCAGGCACACGCCAGAGGAGTCTAATCCAGCTAAGTTCGCTATTGTCAGGCTGGTGTTCAAGATAAAACGCAAGTTGGTCGCCGCACAGAAAAAATTGGAAAAGATTTGAACTTTTTCATTCAATTTGTTGTCCAACTCTTAGTTTTGTTTGAAAATAAACTTTATTTGGTGTTGTTTTGTCCTCAATAGTTTCCGGCGCCTGTAGTTCCCGGCCTGTATGAAAGAAACAATAGTTCTCGGCCTGTCAACACAGGTAAAAAAATTAAGTGGAATTTCACCTGATTGCCACTGGTTTACCACCGAATTATCAGTGGTAATTCCATGATTTGAGTGGTACCAGTAAAAGGTTGTTTGTTATCATTTGATCTTGTTGACTTTTGGTTGAAAACTTGAATCCCTGCTAAACAAATTCTAAATTTACATGTTTTAGTCAATAATTAGTGAAAATTTTAGAAAATATATGAAAATGTTTTTTAAAAATCTTGGCGTTTTGTTTATTTTAAACTGAACTAGAATTTAAATTTGAACGGACGTGGCAGTGATATTCGAAACATTCGGACTATAAAATGTACCCTCATGCCTCAAGTAGATCCTAACGAGCGGTCAAAAAACAAGAATTATTTTCCGGCTTTTATTGCTTCGTAACACAGACAACTATTCTAACAATATGTGTTTTAATGACAGAGATAACATAGATTAACATAGCATAACATAGCTTAATTTGTCCATTTGTAATTGCAAGACGGCCCGGTACAGACATAAGAGAGTGGAAATCCTTCCTAAATGAGCTTGAGTTTGCTTGACAAAAAGACAGGAGACTCAATGAAAAAGCCCTACTTCAGCTCTTCCATTCTGGCTACACTTTGGACAAACATTAGCCTGTGTCTTCGGCAGCAGTGTATGCACAGCGTCGTCCAACATCTGAGTCGTCTCGCTGAAAATAAATGACGATATCAAAGTCAGTACAAAAGAATAAGACAATTTCACTTACTCGACCTCGAACAGAACCTTGAAATTGAAGGCCTTACCAAGGCATCTGTACAGCTTTTGCTCGTCTTCTTGAAGAGCTTCTGCTGTCAAAACAGTTACCTTTCCGTCCGCGTTCTTGACCAAACTAGGGAAAGCGCTATGTATTCTACTCGAGAGAACAGCATAGAGACGCTGAGCAATGGAAAGTACTTCGAGTACGTTTAACTCACTTTCAATCAAGCATTTGCGGAAACTGGAGTCCTCCATCATAGCAAGTGTCCATAAGCCTTTCTGTCCCCTTAAGCGAATGTCTTTCCAGATCCTTAGTCCTCTTCTTGTAGCGAACTTCGAACTGCTCTGCAATTAAAATTCAATTAAATGTAATCGAACCTTGATGCGATGGCATCCCCTCAATTTTAACTTCTACCCCTCTGGTGGATTTTTGAAAACATTTGCCTCATATAATTTGCCAGTTTAATCAGAAAAATGGTGGACATTCTGACTTCACCGGTTCTCTTTTTGATGAAAAGTGTGAAAAATTCGGGGAGTAGGAGCAACCATCTTACGTAAAATAGTACCTATAAGGCCCCTTGGTGTAAACATTTTACACAACTCCAAATACTTGATACTAGAATGGCTCTACAAGGTAAAATATGGAGAATACAGACTAATGTGAGTTCATGAGATACCAGTTCTAGCTCCAACTTGTCAATTTCAGCTAGATGACTTCTTTCCAATAACTTTCGTTTCTCTGCTTCCTAAAAATAAACTATTTAGTGAAAAAGAAAACAAGTAAGGAAAATACGTACATCGGAAAATATTTTCCGTAGCAGCCGTTTCGTATTCTTAGGAGCCTCTAAGCAGTCAATCCATTCTTCAGAAAATGACGACGAAGAAAAGTATCTGAAATTTAAAAAATAGGCGTAAATCCACATGCATTATATTTACTTCTTCTGAATGTAGATGCCAGATGATCTCACTGTGGACTGAGCAACATGCGGTTGGAAATCATAACCATTGATTGAAAGGCACCGATTCAGTTTCAAAGAAAACATAGCCACAGATCCCCCACAAAGCACAAAATTCTTTCGATACATTGGATCGAGACTCTGAAAACCCATTAATTTAGATTAAAGTATTAGGAACAAATGACAGGGTAAATAAGCAAGCTTTTTAAGTTTACTTTGCTGCTTTGCTCTCCTTCCCAGACAAATTTCGATGAAGAAGAAAAATTTTAAACCTATCATATGAGATCAAAGCATATTATTATTGTAGCGAACTTGTCTTTTGAGCATGGGGAAGAGAACCTCCAGCCGGACCTGTTTTTCTCGTTGAGGATCTCTGGTAAACAGACATCTGGTCTATTACGTAAAGGTCCGCTCTTCTGAAGTTTAGTGAACAGCTGGGCTGAGTCGTAAAAAAAATGAAAAATCGCTTATCAGATATTTACACAAAAGTGTGCAATGAATTTCAAAATGGTCAGTTTAAAAATGTGCGAGTTTAAAAAATAATTTTCATTTTTGCAATTCTTTATTTTTTCAGAAAATTTCCATTTTTGTTCAACTGAAAGTTGCATCCCAACGAGCTTCTGAACCAAGGCATCAAATTGGTGCCGGTTGACTCATCGTATGATTTGTCAAGAATTTAAAATTTTCATTGTGGATAATTAGATTAGTTATGATCAGTGTTTCCAAAAAGCAGAAGCGGATTGACACAATCAGAAGCAGAAATTCTGTTTCTGCTTTTTTATGCTTTTTGCTTCTGCCTGTGGCAATCTGCTTCTGCTTTCGATTTCTGTTTTTGAAAACGATGTTTTTGTTTCCATATTTGTGCAGTTTATTCATAGCGGTCGCTTGAGATGCCAAAAAATCACGCTATCGAGAGTTGCACTGTAGCAAGAGTTGACTGTGTAGTGAGAATTGACTGTAATGATGGAGTTAACTGTGTGGCTACAGTTGACTGTATACTAAAAAAATTCAGTGATAGTTGCACTATATTAAGAGTATGCTTTCTCGATCGGGAACGAGGAAAAGGCTCACTATACCGGAAGTTGACTGTTGTCGTGGATTACCACAACCAAACCACACCCCTTGCTTTTGCTAAGGAAAAATGGAGGAAGAGTGGGGTTAGTTGCAAAGGGGTTAGGCGAAACGTAGTTGTCCCCCTTTTATTGTCTTTCTGTGCTTATTATAAAATAAACTTATTTTACTCAATATTGGATTACGACAACTGTATTCTGTTTTCATATTATTCCTCACGCTCAATCATTCAACGTTATAATCAGATCATGAGCCTCTGCATTCTGATAATCTAGATAATCCGAAACTTTTTTTACCCATATAAAATTAAGTATCGAATGCTATGTAAAGATACAGTATTTTCTGTAGCAGGAAGTTATCCTCCAATAAGCCACCCTCGACTTGGAGTATTGGACTGGAAATATTTTTACATTGATTTTTACTTAAAACTTCTACTTTTCAGCTTTTAATGCCATGGTCAAAAATCTAAAACCAACCTCAAAATTATTAAATTTTTGAGCGGTTGGAAAAAGCCGTCTAGGTGGCTTATTAGAAAAAGTATGTTACTCGATCAATTTCATATCTCATTTTTATTAGCCGAAACACATCTACACCAAGACATTTCAACACATCTATCACATCAAATTGCTTGTTTGAAGCATGAGAGTCCTGCATTCTTGCCAGTTGAGTCAACGTCCTCCAAGATCAGCTCCTTGGCATCCGACGAACTGCATAATTTCTCAATAGACGGTTTTCCTTCGATACCCAGCTACGATAGGGCATATATATAACCAGCTATATCACAAAGGGTCACTAAGGACAAACTAACCTCTGAATCAGGAACAAGGACTCCGACAAGACATCACTTCAGGCTTTCTATGTAGACAAAGCATCGAGCGACATACTAGGAACGCCACCTGCATATGGCAACCAGTTTGATGGAATGGCAAGAAAAACACACACCCACATGCTTTGGCATCTAAAATGGCCCCACATTTCTATTCAATTCAGCGCTTTTGAGCATTTCTCCGAGGTCTGCAAGATGTGCTTCAGTCTTAGACAGGCATCTTTCTTCTCTAGCCGACCTTAATTAAACGAATGAGTGAACGGGAAAATTGGTATGCCGTATTTCCTCTAATTTAGCAGCCTCCTAGAGGGCATCCAAAATATTTAGCGGCCGGACGCATAATTAAAGAAAATACGCTAGATAGACTAACCTGAAACCTTTTTTGCAGGGTCCCAGATACACAGTTTCACGGCCAAAAATTTCGGCACTGGGCGCTAACACCGGTGCCGGTCCACCGAAAAATCGGCACCGGGCGCTGGCGCCAGCGCCGACTTTTTGAAAATTTTTCGGCGCCGGCGCACTGATTTTGCTGAATTTTCCGGGCGCCAAACCGGCGCCGGCGCCGAAAATTAAAATTTCAAAAAAAAAGTATATTAAAGATTTCTGAACGATGCAACACCTAGAAAAAAAACACGTGCTGACGTAACAACAACACGGAGACAGGAAACTTTCTAACCTCATTGTAGCGAATCCAGACAGAATGCTCTTTCTCATTGCTTTGCTAGATGCGCTGTCCGAGCATTGAGCCATTTTTAGAGACACGACTAGCCGCGCTTGATCACTTTGTAGAAAGTCATTGCATCTTCATGGCGATGGCTTTTCAATCCGTCTGATTCCATGTGCTTCAAGATGCGAGATCCATCCTGAAATCAAGAGAGCTGAACAGAAGAACATAGAAACAATAGAGAAGCTACTTACAGCCTGTGATGATCAAAGCTCTTAGACGTCCGTTTGTTAGGGCCCTGACTATACTTCTTGCAACTTTCATGTAAGTTGCAAGTTGCAAGTAGCAAGTACTTTCATGAAAGTAGCAAAAAAAGTATAGTCGCAAATTGCAAGAAACTTTCACTTGCAACTTTCACTTTTCAAGTTTGTGACTATACTTTTCTTGCGATTTTCAATTGCAACTTGCAATTTTCACTTTCAATTTCCAAAATTGAAAGTTTTCAACTTTCATGAAAAATACCCTTTTCATTCCCAGGAACGTCTAGAGACTTTTTGTTTACTTTTAGTTATGGCGAAATTTGACTGTCGTCTTCAACCAGTGCAAAAAGAAGCACGCAACGGGAACAGGCCTCGGAGCAGGGCTATTTCTCGGTCGTTATGCTTGCTGTTGTGGATGCGTCTTGCCGTTTTCTTCTGGTTGGCACCGGAAGCAGCGGGAAGAAACTCGGACTCAACACTGTATATGACTTCTGCGATCCGAAGGTTATATTATGTTACTTGTTTTGCGTTCTGATAGTGTCGTATAACGTAACCTTGTGTTCAGATATCTAGAAAGTGATGCGGCTGGGATACCTGCAGGGCCACAGCTTGGCAACGTTGGTGAGGTTCCGTACGTGATCTTGGCGGATGGTGGATTTGGCCTCAGTGACTACATGATGACTCCATTTCCAGTGCCTTCTACTAGGGACACGGACAATTCACCCCCAGGCCGATTCACCCCAGCCGATTCACCCCCGGCCGATTCACCCCGGCCGATTCACCCCCGGCCGATTCACCCCCGACCGATTCACCCCCAGGTATAATTCACTCCTAGTCAATTCACCCTTACTACTGTTGAGATGTTTTTTTCAAATTAAAAAAAGACCAAAGCTGATTTCAAAACCTTTTCTCTGTGCTCAGGTTATTTTTTTCAGAATATTTTTCTTGGCATAGTTTGTTATTTTGATGTCACTTTCATCGCTATTATTCTCTTTTGTGTGTTTACTATTTATTAGCCTCATCTCTTTTATTAACAAGTTTCGAATGGTGCTCGATTTAAGCCTCGTGAGACGCATGTTGTGCGAAATCGGTGACTATTCAAGTGACGCAGAAGATAATGATCCTAATGTTTCTGGTGCTTAACATATTACTCCGGTTACTATCATGACTTCCTCGGTAATACCTTTATTGTTTGTGTAATCATGCGCAAAGCAACCCTGTTAAGGTTTTTTCGGAGAAAGGCAAGGAAAAGCTTGTTCTGGACGGATTACTTTTCTGGAAACAAAAGGACAGTCGCGACACGACACGAACTTTCTGGCTTAGGCCGGTCATGACCTGGTTTGTCAAAAACTACATCGGTAAGACAGTCAAAGCTTCTATTTTCTTTGCTGTTATAATGTAGGATTTGCAGGATCAGAAATACAGCAGGGGTGTCGAAGGGTAATCACGCCAGCTAAATTCTCCATCGAACGCTCAATGGGGAACACCGAACAAACAACTTTGCAGAAGCTGCCAAAAGGAGAATTCAAGGTGAATTAAGTGTCAGTCATCCAACTCTGTGGCATTTCATCGACTGCCTCAACATAGTTCAAAAGGGACGAGACCAACTCTATGCAAAGTGGCTCCAAGGAAATGTGCCGAAGAACAAAAGAATCAAGTATCGTTTGGCGGATGAAAGAATTCGAAACATCGTAGAGAGCGCTGAAGGCAGAAGCACAGTAGAATACCTAAAAGAATTGCGATGAATTTTATGATGGGAGAATAGTCCACTCCATTTATTGTTAAACTCTTTTGTTGATTTTCCAAATTTACTCTGAATAAACAAGTCCTTCAATAATTGTGTGTCTATTTAATAAATAATCATGGGAGTGAATTATACTTTTTCAGTGAATTATACTTGGGGGTGAATCGGCCTGGGGTGAATCGGCCTGGGGTGAATCGGTCGGGGTGAATCGGCCGGGGTGAATCGGCTGGGGTGAATCGGCCTGGGGTGAACTGTCTTGAGGTGAATTTTCGCGTACCCTTCTACTAACACTCCAGAAAGAGCCAGGTTCAACAGCAGATTATCGAGGTTCTTTTTTCCTTTCTTTGATTCATTACCAGACCATAAGCTTGGTATTTAGTGCCAGGAGAGTGGTGGAATGTGCGTTCGGGCAGCTCGCAAGCCGATCCCAGCTCTTCCAGCGAATTATGGGGATGATTCACAAAAAGATGGCCAAGCTAATTTATGCAGCGGTGATCCTCCACAACTTTCTGGGGCCCATCGACGTCAACTTTGGAGCCTACGAAGACTTGGGACTGCGCAGAAGGGAGAATCAGAGAACGCCGGCCGCAAATAGAAGAGCAAGGGTCATCAGAGATCGTTTTGTTGAGTATTTGAGTCGTTGATATCGTCGCATTGTTCTGTCATGGGAAGAAAAAAAATGTATGGCTTTCTGTATTTGTCTGACTGTATTTGGTAGCGGTTAGTATGGAGCTGGTTGTTATAGGGCTGGTCTGATCTGATAGGAGCTGTTTAGAATTGGTTAAGATTGACTAAATAAATATCAAACAAAATGACAAAAAGTTGAATTTTTTTTCCAAAAGTATAGTCGCAAACATGAAAGTTGCAAGTGAAAGTTGCAAGTGAAAGTTGCAAGTGAAAGTTGCAAGTGAAAGTTGCAAGTGAAAGTTGCAAGTGAAAGTTGCAAGTGAAAGTTGCAAGTGAAAGTTGCAAGTGAAAGTTGCAAGTGAAAGTTGCAAGTGAAAGTTGCAAGTGAAAAGTGAAGTTGCAAGTGAAAGTTGCAAGTGAAGTTGCAAGTGAAAGTTGCAAGTGAAAGTTGCAAGTGAAGTTGCAAGTGAAAGTTGCAAGTGAAAGTTGCAAGTGAAAGTTGCAAGTGAAGTTGCAGAGTAAGTTGCAGTGAAAGTTGCAAGTGAAGTTGCAAGTGAAGTTGCAAATGAAAGCAAGTGAAAGTTGCAAGTGAAAGTTGCAAGTGAAAGTTGCAAGTGAAAGCAAGTGAAGTTGCAGAGTGAAGTTGCAAGTGAAAGTTGCAAGTGAGTTGCAAGTGAAAGTTGCAAGTGAAAGCAGGTGAAAGTTGCAAGTGAAAGTTGCAAGTGAAGTTGCAAGTGAAAGTTGCAAGTGAAGTTGGGTTTGCAGTGAAAGTTGCAAGTGAAAGTTGCAAGTGAAAGTTGCAAGTGAAGTTGCAAGTGAAAGTTGCAAGTGAAAGTTGCAAGTGAAAGTTGTAAGCGACTATACTACCTTCGCTTGCAACTTGCACTTTCAATTTAAGGCTGAAACTTGCAACTTTCATGTAAGTATAGTCAGGCCCTTAGGGCCTGACTATACTTCTTGCAACTTTCATGAAAGTTGAAAGTTGCAAGTTGCAAGTACTTTCATGAAAGTAGCAAAAAAAGTATAGTCGCAAATTGCAAGAAACTTTCACTTGCAACTTTCAACTTTCACCTTTCAAGTTTGTGACTATACTTTTCTTGCAACTTTCACTTGCAACTTTCACTTTCAATTTCCAAAATTGAAAGTTTTCAACTTTCATGAAAGTTTTTTCATAGTTTTTCTGCGTTTTTATTGCACATTTCTGTGCTTCCAGTATGTGTTTTATTTTGCCTTTTAGAATGGCTACTCCCACGCACAAGGATCTGACGGATTTGGAAAAGGCAACTATCATCGAGGAGGTTCGTGTTCGGCCAGTCATATGGGATGCAACGCTTAATGACCACTCGAAACGTGCTGTGGTGGACAAGCTGTGGGTGTAACTGTGTTTAACAGTTGCATTCAGATTCATCAGTGTGGGCATCGGATCGAGGGCACTCGGACATGAATTTCAAATATAGCAATCAAAATAGTCAACGAAGTCAACGAACGAACGTTTTGTTGAGTATTTGAGTCGTTGATATCGTCGCATTGTTCTGTCATGGGAAGAAAAAAAATGTATGGCTTTCTGTATTTGTCTGACTGTATTTGGTAGCGGTTAGTATGGAGCTGGTTGTTATAGGGCTGGTCTGATCTGATAGGAGCTGTTTGGAATTGGTAAGATTGGCTAAGTAAATATCAAGAAAAATCACAAAAAGTTGAAATTTTTTCAAAAAGTATAGTCGCAAACATGAAAGTTGCAAGTTGAAAGTGAAAGTTGCAAATGAAAGTTGCAAGCGACTATACTACTTTCGCTTGCAACTTTCGCTTGCAACTTGCAACTTTCAATTTAAGGCTGAAACTTGCAACTTTCATGTGAGTATAGTCAGGCCCTTAGAATATATGTCCTTTCTTGGAACCTCAAATGTTTTTTGTTTTTAAAAATTGTTGTCAAAAAATTTTTTTTGACAAAAATGGCAATAAGCACAGGATAAAATGACCTTTTCCTTCAAAAATGGTCAAAATGTCTTTTTTCCAAATGTATTTTTTCTGAAAAAAATCTAAGAGCCCTGTGGTAATATGATTTATCACACAGACCCGCGAGACAACTTTTTGTTAACCAATGATGTATTAACACGGGGATTCCTGACAGGAATAACGGTTCCTTTAGGTTTTAAGGATCTGTTGAGCCCGAATAACGCCTTGATCCCTCTCTGTGGTTTCACTTTATACTGGTCCTAACCTTTTTTCAATCACGTATACCCATAATTTTTTAAAATTTTATTAATAAAAAACCAAAAACATAGGAATGCTTTTGTGTGTGTGTAAGCTTGCAAATCTTTAAAAATTTATTAGTATAGCTATACAAGGATAGACTGTAAACTAAAGAGCACATTGTAAGGCAACAGAAACACGAAAATTTTGATATATTGTGTAAATTAGATATAAGGCACCGATGACAGTAAGTTATTTGGCAAAAAAGATACGAGCGAAGGCACATTTATTGATTATAAATTACTAGTGCTGAATTCCGGAAGAGCGGAGTCCAGTCGAACACGGAAGCAACCAATTGCTCGACCGACACCTTAATGGGAATTTTTCGTATTTAAAAAACAAAGCGTAAAATACCCGCTAGAAGAGTCTCTTTCTCTGCTGGTTCAATCGAGGTATCTTTGTTGATCTGAAATAATTTAAAAACTATAAAAAGAGTACCCAATGCTCAGGTGGTTTAGGTGGGTCAATATACCTGAAGGCGAATGGGTACCCAGGTGTGTAGGTTATAATAAGGAAGTTAACTTTTTTCGGTCCACTCAATCCACATCTCAATCCATACTCGAGTACGAGTTGTGAATATGGATGTCCACCTAGGGAAATTTTTTTTCTCATGTTTCGGCTATAGAAAAGCTTTTACGTGCACTAATTCCGATAATCTAAAGATGGTTCGTAACTAGTGAACTTTTATCTGAGCGACTTCACAAAAACTCAAAAAATACCCTACAAATGGCATTTTACTGTTACTCGTGGGTGCCGTTTTTGGAGTTTTTTTAAATAACTGTGAAATTTAATGACTGTAATTAAAATAACTGCACTTTTTGCACTTCAATCAACTAACTTTAATTTAGATGTTTATTCCAAGAAAAAGTTTACCAGCTGACGCGTCCCCAGCAACTTGTCGGTTGCTTTTGTCATCTCTTGAATACACTCAGATGCATGCATTGCCATCTCTACAACAAACAAATTATTTATGCAGTAAAGCCTCGGTTAACTAACACCTCAACTAACTGAAACCCTCGGTCATATGACACAGTAAGGTCCCGGGGGTGTCAGTGACCAAGGTTAGACATATTTTGCAACAAATACACTTACTTTTGGCAGTCTGAGTGCTGAGCAAATCACTCTCAGCAATATTTGTCAACGAGCTAGACAAATCAATGGAAGAGCTTTGTGATCTGGCAGTGCAATTGTCGTCATTCTCGACCATATCTGGTGCTCCGAAATCAGACCTGAAGTGATAGTCTTAAACTTTATTTCAGTCATAAATACAAAAATTAGCATACATTCCAAATCGCTGAGCCAGGTAGTTGGGTGTTTTACGGGTAGATATTCCATTTAGCTGGTCATATGCTCGATTGCCTGGGCGATTGAAGCGACCCATAGATTCTACGGAGGATACACTCCTGCAAAAATTAAAATAACAGTTAAAAAAAATTTTTGCAAAACAGAATTACAGGATGGTCAAGAGTTTTGATTTCCTTTTTCTAAGCCGTCTTTCTACAAGCGGTTTTACCACCTAACGCTTTTGCATATTATGTCAAAATTAAATTGTTGCTTGGTTGGTCTACGTGTTTTTTAAAAGAATGTCTATGTGAGCCAACGCTGTAACGAAACGGACTCTGAGTACAGTAATGGCCACAAAATGCTGCGATTTTTTAAATGGATGAACTGTTTTATGTCCGGAAAGGTGTTGAACGGAAAGCTGAAAATTTGAAATAATAATGGTATACAGTCGAGTCCCGCTAACCCGGCACCCCCAATAACCCGGCACTTTTTAAAAATTTGGTTGGCTGGCAAAGAAAATCAACAAAGTTTACCCCCAATAACCCGGCACCCGATAACCCGGCACCCCCAGTAACCCGGCACCCTAAGACTGGTCCCGTCCAATAAAAATTACCCCCAATAAACCGGCATCTATCATAGTTTACAACATTTTTCAATTTGCGTCAATTTTTTCTGTATGTGGTAGGCCCCAGTATTCAAAACTATGCTCAACATCTTCTTGTTAGTGTGACCTTTTCCATTAGTGGCCCTCTTTTTTCCCTTCCCCTCCCTATACAACCCTTTACCCCTCTTAAAATAGTTGAATAAAGGGTAATTATATAGAGGGTCGATAAAGGCCCGATAAAATAATACCACCGCTAACCCGGCACCCCGCTAACCCGACACTTTTTGCCGGTCCCAGTGGTGCCGGGTTAGCGGGACTCGACTGTAATATGATTTCGCTTGCGAAAAAGGCGTTAAGCGAATTGATCAACGAATTATTAAGGTTACAGGTTCGAATCCAAGTAATGACAGACATTATTTTTTCTTGACTAAAGTAGTTTTTAAAGGACCAACAAAAAACCGGGGTAGGAAAATCACGTGGTACCTTCCCTAAACAGGTATCGACCTCCAGAATCCGAAATTTTGGATTTAGACAAAAGTGACTATTGTATCCTACTCAAAATTGTGTCCTGAACACGCTTTGATGAAACTAAAACAGCTATTTGACTTGCAGGAACCCCGGTTAAATCAGTTTGACAGTAGTCAAATTACGTTTTGATGGTAGTTTTAAAGTTTTTATAAATCTTGCAAAACGTAATTTTACTACTGTGAAACCATCTTTAGAATGCTCGAATCAGTGCAGAAAACAAGTTTTGGAACCACAAAACGTAAAAAAAAATTGATCCAAGTGTACGTATACCTAAGCACTTCCACCTGAGTACCAATACCTAGTCACTGCATTGATATAAGCACCTGAATATCACTTTCTTGGTACTACCACCTCCATACACCACGAAACTAGTTCAGAATTGGAGTTCATGTAAGTGAAGTCGCTGTTTAGCATTGTCAAATCGTGTTCAGGGCATGATTCTGGATAGGGTACAATGATTTTTAATTGCTTTCAGCTAAATCCAAAATTTCGGATTATGGAAGTGGATACCTCTTTAGGGAAGGTACCAGGTTATTTTCTTACCCATCCTGAGGCTTCCTGGTACTTTAAAAACTACTTTAGTCGAGAAACAATGATGTTTGTCACTACCTGAATACGAGGGGAAAAATGAAGGTACGAAGTACGAGTAAGACAAAATTTAAAAAATTCCGACCACTGCATAAGGCTTTACCGCTGGTTTTGGAATTTTTTTTAGTCGCGCCTTTTAGAGCTTTATTTGTTTTTGACCGTTTTCGCATTTTCTTAAAGAAGCATACCAGCGCGTTTAAAAAATAAACCAGCAAATTTTTTTAATCGTTCTGTTTTTCACTCGTTATGCGTCAAATCTAGGGTTGTGAAATAGAAAGTTTTCCGAAAAAATGGAAAGAAATAAAAACAGGAGTACAGAAACTCCCTGTGGGCCGAGCCCATGTTACACCTCATTTTTATGCGTTTTCACTAGTGTTAGGAGACGGTGACTTACCACAGCCTGTATACCTCACCGAAATTCGGTAAGCTAAAAAACAGTCAACTGCAGATAACCATACAATTAACTCTACAGTTAACTGTATACTACCACCTGTCAATCCCTTGTCATTTCAATAGCTTAAAAAGCTTCAATAGCTTAAAAATCATAGAATCTGTAATCAAAATTGTGTCAAAAATGGCCGAAAAAATAGTGCATTTCAATTTCAAGAGATATGAGCGGGGCCAATAAATGTCAAGAACGAGCGGAAACGAGCACCACCGAAAAAATCTTTGTTTACAATTATTAAAAGGTAACATTCCAAAAAGAATAGTCTGAAAATATGGACATAGGTTCAAAAAACGCAGTTTTGGCTCTGGCCAAATAGTGTACTTTAGCAGTTATAGATACAAAACTAGAAATACTGTGCACAAACCTCGTTGGGACTTCATTTCGCTGCGGCAGGTTCAAAACTGTGCGACCAGCACCTCCAAAAGTGGTTGTGATTGGACTGGAGGAGTTGGTGGAATTCATCCTAGAGTCTTTGGTCATACCATTTCTGTGGTTGCTAGATATGTCAGGCGTGTTATTATCACTATCCCCACTAGTTGTAGTCTGCTCAGCTGGATTGCGGAAGCGAGATGAGCTTTTGTCCAGCTGGAATTCTTCACTGTTAAATTTTTGTAGAAAAAATGGAACGATACCTTTTTCTGCACTCCCCTTCTCAGATTTTTGGGCAGTGTGGAATAGTATTGATTGCTAGAAGAATCGTGCGCTACCAGATTTGAGTCTGTATTATCTTCACCAAATAAGTTTTCGTTCGTCAAGTCGGGATTGCTGAAAAATAATCAATTTGAGTAATTTTTGCGTAGATTTATTCACAAATATTAGTGAAAATGTTGAAGCGAACGAATAATCCGATGGAGCAAGGTCAGGAGAATAAGGCGGATGCAGCAGAACTTTCCATCCAAGATTATATTCGCTTTTCGACCATTGCTTTTTTTACGCGCTCCAGCTGTTCCGAATAGACTTGTGCTGTGATTCTTGCATTTATCGGCAGTAGCAAATGATGCGAAATGATCAGCAAAATTATGAACATAAATTTTTGAAATTGCGCCAAAAACAACAGGATGGACCAGAACTTCTGTACGGATTTTTCAACTTGGTTTCTAACAAAACCATACCTAAAATTAAATTCTAGGCCCTGTTTTGTTAGAAACCAAGTTTAAAAATCCGTACAGAACTTCAATGATTAGGAAAAAATTGGGCGCTACTTGGATATACCCCTCCCCCCCAAATCAATTTTTTTTTAAAGTGTTTCCAAACACCCTATATCAACGGTGACGGGGGTATATCCAAGTAGGGTCAAAATTGAATTCCCGGGCACCACCTTTTATTAGCGTGGGTATGCCCTTTTAAGGCACAAACACCATGAGAAGGCTGTTTGCGGATGCTAGATCAGATTTGTCACTCGGAAATAGCCATAACTTTTTTTTTAATTTTTTAAAAATCATTCTGTTGATTTCATCTTGTAGCTAAGATTCAGGGCTACCAGATGAGCTATTGATAAATTGAATGTTATTTATTCAATTGAGTTAAAAAAGAAAGAATCCGCCCAAGCATCCGCACTCGAATTCGAGTTAGGATTCTTGGGCGGATTCTTAAAATTTTATCTGAATTTTTGAAGCAATATTTATTTAGACAATAGCTCATTTGGTAGCCCTTAACCTCAACTATATGATGTCAGAAGCTACATAAGCAACTGGAAAATAAAAAAACCGCAGCAACTGAATAATTTTGGGAAAAAAGTAAAAAAGCGAGGATTCTGTTTTAGCATCCGCAAACAGAATCCTCATTGTGTATGCGCCTTTACACAGATTTTTTGTGAAAAAATAATTTTCGGCAAAAATTATTGCCCGTCAATTAAATTTACAGATATTTGACATTTTTCTCATTATTTGTATTCAATTTCAAGATCTGGTGCTCCTATGACCAAAATTCGACTTGTTACAGATCCGATTTCCGGTTTTTTTGCAGTCAGACTACCTGTTCTTGCGCAAGTCTCTTATTGATTGAGCCAAGGATTTTTTGAGTTGGGAAGTTGATCCGTTCTTGTCGTCATTGGGTGTAACTGCTGCATATTGAGCTTTCAATGTGGTTTTGGACAGATCATCTGACTCCAGTTCGGACTTGTTCAAACTATTAGCACTTCTGGCCATTTGCCGGTTTTGGGTGAGAAGGCCACTGACTTGGTTTCTAAATTTGTGAATTTAAGAAATTTGATGGATGCGAGTCAAATTTAGCAGATGTAAACCGTTTGGTTGAAGATGAATCCGAGTCATTAAATGCATCGTCATTGTTTTGTGCGGCACTAAACTTTAGATTGCCAATGGAGCGAGAACGAGACATGGAAGAAGAGCCAGTGGAGTGAGACAGAATTCCCGCTGCAGCTGACAAGTTTTCCTGTGATTTCTTTAGCCTAAATAATCGTTTTTTGTGAGTAACTATTAAGATGAGTATCAGGTTATACGAAAAGCATTGTCGTCTAGCATATTTCCGAAAAAAAACATCTTGATCACTCTATTGTTTTTGAGCACTTTGGCTGAGGGTCTTAGAGGAAAGAACAAGGCCTTGGAAGAATTCCCAAATTGGCCAATAAACCAGTCTTTTTTAATAAGCTCGCCTGATTTCTACCAAGGAAATATCAGGCTATTTAAGTCAAAAAAGGAGGACAACTTAAAAAGATACAAAAAAGGTTGAAAAACTTTGTGTATGAATTTATTAAAAAGTTTAGAAACAAATTCAAGAAATTTGTATTCTACAGGGTGTATCAAAATTACTCGGCCACCAAAAAAATTGACCATGTAGCCCTTTGCCCACTCGATTTGCGAATTTTGGGCCCTAACCCTGGGAAATGTCCAGCTTCACTTAGGATCTTTGCAACATTCATAACTTATTGCTTCCTCCAGAAAGGAGGATTCCATAAATCAGCCAAGGAATACCTCAAAGAGCCTTCAACGTTGTGCACAGTTGTTTTTCTTACTTTATTTTTGCGTGGTTGTTTTATCTGTCATTCCTTCCGGTTTCACATTCCCGCAGGTCAGAATTTACTTTTCACTGTTATTTATTAGTTGATTAAATATATTTTACAGGACGCATCATCTTCGCAGACAGCTGGAGAAACACACGCCTGACTGAGAATAGTTCTGCCGACTCCAAGAAAACTGCAGAAGCAGAGCACTTTGAAAAATGCTAGAATAAATTTCTGCTAGAGTAGCTTACCGCGCATAGAATCCCAAGTCAAGTTGGAGATTTCCGAGGGTTAGGGCCCGAAATTCGGAAATCAACCGGGCAAAGGGCTACGTAGCCAATTTTTTTTCGGGTGGCCGCGTAATTTTGATACACCCTGTATTTTTCAGGAAAAATTAGCTGTTTTCAGAAAAGTAGCTTTTACAATCTACTATCAAATTGAGTAAATTGTACAAATCACTTACTTTTCCCTGGCTTCCTGTAATTTATTTGTTGTTTGAGGTAAATTAGAAGTGACAGAAGATAGGCGCATGTTGGATCTTGAAGGCGTGCTGTGAACACTGGAAGGCCCCTGAACAACATATTTTCGTACTCTCCTATAACTTAGAGGTATGAAGGAACAAACCTGTGACTGCCTCCAACTACGGGTAACAGTAGAACTAGGAGATGGGGAGGCTGAGTCCGCCTTGTTTCCCGCAGCTATGTATTGCATAGCCAGCTGGGAAGGACTGCGTGATCTGCTTCGGAACACACTGGCCTCCACATCGTTGCCTGTAAAAAAGCCCAATTATTTCATTCCTTAACAAATATATCTTTTCCTGCCCCGAATTTGAAAAACCCTTTGTTCTTGGTGAGTGCCTAATCAATTTTATTTTTTTTATTACCACCGTGTAGCTCTAGATCTCAGCTTTCTTAAGAGCTATTGACTGACTTTGTGAAGTTTAAAAAACTTGCAAGGATAGGGCTTTGAATGGATTAAATTTTCGAAAAAATTTGCTTTATTTAAATACTTTTTCCTCCAACTTTTTAAAACCTCAATAAGTCAGTCAATAATAACCTGTTAGAAGGCTGAGATCTAGAGCTACAAGATGGTTATTCAAACAATAAAATTGATCAGAAAATCACCGATGACGAAGGGTTTTTCAAATTGGGGCAAGAAAAAAGCCTTTTTAGACAAAAAGGGGCCATTTCGGGGTCGAAAAGAATTACAATCATGAATATATTCAAGGCTTTGTTTTTCTTCCGGATCCAAGTAAACACAATGCCGCATTTTTGAGCACAACGCTAAATTTTTGGTAAAGTAAGTTTTCGTCAGAAAAAGGTAAAGAATTAAATCTCTCCGATTTCAGCTGAAAAATCTCTGCTTCTGGCTAAAAATTCTCCGCTTTTTTTAGTTTTAGTCAAAAAAGCTGAAATCTCTCCGCTTTTGACTAAAAAGTCTCCATTTTTGTAGAAATTTCTCCGCTTCTGTTAAAAAGAACTTCAAAAACCAGTGAATCCCATTTGTTAACTATTTTCTTATAGGTATCCATCTTGAGCCTCCTATTTTCCCATCGCTGACAGTGGACGAATACAACGAAGCATGGAACTTCAAGAATAAGGAGAGTGACGCTTAAGCCAGCTTAGGGAACATCCATAAATTATGTCAGACTGACAGGGGGTTGGGGTTGGTGTCCCAGCAATATTTTTATGCTCTTGTAACTTAAAAACATGCAATTAACATATGATAAAGGTTTCTGTTATTATACACTATCACTTTTAAGGTTTTAAACTTCAAAAAAATGTGCAAAAATAAATTTTGGGTCACAAAGTTGTGTCAGAAAATTGTCAGATTTCAATAAGGGGGTGGTCAAGCCCATTCTGACATGTTCTGACAGGGGGTGGTTCCCAAAAACGGCGTGTCAGACGGCGTGTCAGATTTATGGACGTTCCCTTATCAAAGAGCATTTAGGGCTACAGTGTGTCAAAATTCAAAAACCACAAACTTGCTGTGGCAGTCTGTTTGTACGAAATTTGGATTTTTTCTCATTCTTTCTGTGAATTTTTTTTTCAAATGATCGCATAATTATGAGTTGTTTATTAGAGCAAAATTGCCATAGCTCAAATTAGACCACGTTTCAAAATTTGTCTAAAATCGACCTTCAAATTTGGTCATTTCGACCCTCAGAGGGTACTACGTGGTTTCAACCCCAATTTTTTCGATTCAAGCTTTCCCAAATGCATACAAACATGCTTTAATAGCAAAAAAACACGATTGGAGGGTCTTCGAGTAACTAGCCAAAGTCCACTTATTCAAATGTCGTTTTGATGAAACTTTTTGATCAGACCAAGCCTGAAAAATAACAGAAAAACTCAACAGGGGGACCAAGGCAACCCCCCCCCCTCCTTTTGTTGGATAGAACCGCACATAAAGAGCAAGCTAACACGAGCGCGATTGGTGAGTTGGAAAATTTCACTGCGCAGAGGGATGGAAGAGACGCCTGAAGCTTCGATCGAGTGTCTATCTGATTAAGCCATCTCCTCTCTTTGCTGGCTTTCATCAGGGAGTTATTCATGTTAAAAATATTAAGCTAAGAGCAAAGTCTATTCAACATTGGGGACTGTGAGTGAAAGTGAGCGCTTTTATTTTCCATTGGGGACAGAGTGCGAGTGAGAAGCAGAGTGAGAGTGAAAAAGCTCCATCGGGGACTTAGCTTTAGGGTCCAACAATTTTTTACAGATTTTTTTAAGTTAGTGATTTTTGTAAATTTGTTACAGAGATACTAAATGGAACTTTTTGTAAAGGACTTACATCGAAGTACGACTGTTCTCAATCGTTTATACTTTTCGGGGCCAGTAGCAAATGAAACCGAACTCGAGCAACAGAACCTTTGGGGTCCCACTCGCCAGAACCAAAGGGGTCCCACTCGGCAGAACCAGGGGTCCTCGCCAGAACCAGGGGTAGTGAAAATAAAAAGTGAAAATGAGGATATTTTTCGCATAAGAAACAACGCGGAAATTCATAATGAAAACAATTAAAAAAAACAATGGCAAAAGATAGCAGGGACCCCTTTGGTTCTGGCGAGTGGGACCCCTTTGGTTCTGGATAGCCCCGAACTCTATCATTTTCCACTGATTCTATGATGCAGAGTCAATTTCGATAATCAAAATCAGAAATTTACCAAGTTTTTGGTAAATTTCTATTAACTTTTAGGCCATTCTATTGCTAAATCAAACATCTACTCTATTTTAGACATTTACTCTACGTTTTCAGTTTTGAAGAAAAGTCAAATCACTAAAGACCCAACATTTCTATAAAACAGTCAAATTTTGACTTGGAATATTGAAAAAACCCCATATTTCTTTTCACTAACCTTTTTGAAAAACACAAGCAAATGTTATCATTACCAATTTCCGTAGTCTTGCGTTGTTGCTTTATACGGCTAAGCAACCGAGAGGATGAGGTATTTTGAGCAAAGGCCAAATCGCCAGATCTGTTAAAAGAGCTATTAGCATGAGATTCTCTAGCTTGAAAGCGACGTCTTGAATGGCCCTCTGACACAGAAGAGGATATAACCGCGGAGGAAGCAAGCACACCAAAGTCTGAAAGCCACACAGACATTAGACCAAAAGCACACAAATGCAAGCTTGGCGATACAGTCAAATCTCAGTGTGGTGATGATATAGTCAATTTAGAACCCAACTCGATTCACAGACCCAAAACATATTTTTATTGCAATTTGCAACACTATTTTAGTGCTCATATTGAAAGTTGACTGTATTTTTGTTTTTAACACTCAAACTACCGACCGACCACTTTGTGGGGTTGGACTCAGAATTTCACGCTGAAATCGACGGTGTTTTCACTTTAAAACATTTTAGTCAACAATTTTTTGCTAGAGCCTTTTGAAGATTTGGAATTTTTTAGATTTTTGTCTTAGCACGAAAAAACGAAAAATGGTCATAACTTTTTCTATGGCTCTGCCTAGAGTTGAGATATTCGCGCGAATATTGAAATGGCCGCGAATATTCTAGGGTTGGGCAATGGTCAATGACTGCGGTCAATGACCGGTCATTAAACTTTAACATTGCTCTTCAACATTGCTCGGCCCGAATATTCGGATTGTACAACCCTAGCTCTCCCGTTTTACCGCCAAAACTTTTTTGTTTAAACGGTTTTTGGCTTTATCCTGTTATCGTCTAACGTAAATACCACCAAATAACCCCCTTCAAATAACCCTCAACCAAATACTTACCCCATTCAAGTGGATATCTGCTCAGCATGAGGGCGACTCTCCAGTCCACCCCGTACTCTGATTTTTTTTTAAATAACCTAAAACCACCTCCTGGACTACTATTCACTGCTTAATATAATTTTTTTTCAACTTTTCTGCCCTAGTAATCTAAATTTATTCGAAGGCCAAGAATCTAGATGATATATCATATATGCATTGAAATTTTTTTTTGCTCAGCTCCGACAAGAAAAATTAGAGAACTGAGTATTTAAGGGGGGTATTATGATTGAGTATTATGGTTTGTAGAGGCTAATCATAGTCAATTTCCTCTTTTATGTAATGTGTGAGGCCTTGGGTAGGCAGCAAGCGTTAGGACGGGCTTTAAGGTGTGTTCTGAACAGCCGAAAATTGAAAATTCAATGAGGCGCGAATTCAAAATTTTAAATTTTCCAAAATTTTTGGCGCTAATTCAAAATTTATGGAATTTTATGAGTAAGAGTACCCTTACTAATTTGTGCCCCCACCTGTGTATCTCACTTAAATATCTCTCACCTGGGTGCCCCTCTGCTGGGTAGACAATCCTGAGTACTTCCCACTTTGGTACCCCGCTTCTGAATACTCCCCACATAGGTACTTCTCACCTAGGTACCATCACCTGGGTAAACCTACCTGGGAACCCCCTCATAGGTACCCTTCTCTTGGTTACCCACTCTTGGTTACCAACCTCCTGTGTACTCCTCACCTGAGTAACACCACCTATGTACAGCCATTTGAGAAAGTGAAAACACCATCGAGTTCAGCGTGAAATTCTGAGTCCAACCCCACAAAGTGGTCGCTTGGTAGTTCGAGTGTTAAATACTCCCGTAAACCACAAACTGCTAAGCAACACCAATACAGGGTTCATCAAAACGTTTCTTTTTTACTAGTTTTTAAAAGCAAACTCCGATCAATTTTTTGTTTTTTTAGGACGTTATTTTTTTTGTATAAAAAAGTTTTCAAAAGGATGTGACAAAATCTGAGAAAGTTGGTTAATCAGGGTCCGCAATTAGAACATACCGTTTTTTCTCTAATAATCCTCCCAGGAATATTATTCTTCAACCCCTCGAAAATCGGAAATATTTGGTTCGATCCCAAAATTTTTAGCTGCCCGACCAAAATAAAAAAAGTGAATTGATATAGCTCGTGGGAGCTAAGGAAAGGAAATAAACAGCTATGTAAAATGTTTGCTCTGGTCTGAGATATAAGTCCTCAAAGTCTAGGAAGGATTGTTGGGAAAAATACAGTAAACCTTTTTTGCACAGATACTGCTCACCCTTAAATTGACATTTCCAACACATTTTAAAAGCATTATCAACCACCAAAAGCAAACCCGTTAACACTCAACAAACCTACTTTTAGTTTTAAAAGAGCTTTCCGCTGGAGTCGGTTCATTCAAGTTGAACAGATTGGAAGACCTTCGTTTCGCTTGTTCGTTAATGGGTGCTGCTGGTGACCACAGCGTCTTTTCCTGCAAACAAAACATTAATAACTCACCCCACAGTGCAGTGTTTCCCAAAACATTTCACTCAATCAAAAAAATTTCATTCTCTCGATTAAAATGGAATTTTTTCATTGAATCAAAATTTTTGGAAACATTGCCACAGTGTGTCAAAATCAAAAACGTGCAAACTCGTGGTTTTCATGTCGACAGGGGTAGCCCCCTTAGGACTCAAAATGACCAAATTTAGGGGTCGATTTCGAATTTTTTTTTCGAAATGTGGTCTAAATTGAGCTATTGCAAATTTTATGTAATAAAAAAGCAATACAGTCGAACCTCTATATAACATAATTCAAGGGACCACCAAAAACGTTATGTTATATAGAGGTTATGTTATATAGAGTAACCATTCCAAAAATATAATTACGCATCACAAACGAGAAACACAAAAGAAATGATAATTTTTGATTCATGACTACCTGAATGTAAACAAATTTCTTATCTAGACAAAACAAATCTGAGTTTTTGAGAAATTTAAGCGATTTATGTTTTATAGAGGGGTGTTTTTTCGGGTGCGGCCAGGAAAAACCTTATGTTATACAGAGTTTTATGTTATATAGAGGTAAAAGTTATGTTATAGAGAAGTTCACTTTGGTCTCAATCAGACCAACCAAACTGATCTTTGAGTTATGTTACATCTTATATAGTATTTGGCATGTGTGGGTGGGTGGGTGGATAACGCTTTTTCACTTCGAAGGCCAGAACGGGTTGTAGATAGCGAAATCACTTTTGTCGCTAATACCATCGTGTTCCCCAGAATGTCAGCTTTCGTTTTAAAAAAGAACAGGCGAAAAAAATGAGTTCTAATAGGGGATATACCTATTTTTATGAATGAAGTCATAGCCCCTCATTGAAATTTCGAAATACTATAGAGGCGCCGATAGGCGCCTGTGGTCCCTTGTAGAGTTATGTTATAGACAGGTTCGAGTGTAATTAAAAAAGCGACAATTTTTCACAGAAAAAATTCAAATTCGTAAAAGACAGAATGCCACAGCGAGTTTGCAACTTTTGAATTTTGACACACTGATCCCTATGTCAAAAAACAAAAACCTCCACATTATTCAGATATCTTTTGGAGAATGAATTCCTCTGAGCCGTTTGCCTTTCAAACACTCCATCTATGTTTTTGTTGGGTGGTGGTGCTTGAACGGTGGAATAACTGCCTGTGTAGTTTCTGTAGCCAGCGGATGCGTTTGACCAGTGTGGTGCTGATTCTGGTGATTGTTGCAAGTAAGCATAGTTGCCAGCACCAGCAGGATCAGCAGAATTGGGTTGAAAGGAAGTGGTCGGCGTATTGTAATTGTATTTAGGGGAAGATTTTTTGGAAGGCGTAATATCGTCAGCAAAGTTTCTGAGTGCATTCAAAGAATAGGAGGTGCTCATGCCTGCGGACCCATATGATGTATTATTGCTGCTGGGCAGACCATCTACAAAGCTGGTCGTAGAATTGTTGTGGTTGTTGTAGGGACTACTGGCGTTGTTGTTGTTATTGGGCGAGTAAATCATGTTCTGCTGTGACATGTTCAGAGATGTGGGTGTGATCTGTTGTGCTGGCGAGAAGTTCTGAGAAGAATTTGGAGATGCGAATTGGCCATCTTAAATAAAAGAATTTTATGTATTAGGGTTTTTGCAGTGAATAACGGTCAACTATTTTCAAGAGGCATGCCTTTTGCCAATGTGATATTTTCTGTGTTCGAAACAGGCGAGTACAAAGTGAATTTAAAAATTTCATGAGCATTTTGGTCCCAAATATCACAACGTTCAAATTTTGTCGGCCGTTTTTTTCAAAACCTTAAGATGTTTTTCTCTGAAAAAAATTAACACCTCGGCTTAATTATGTGGGCCGAGAATTCCGCGAGGCATTTTTTTATTGACGAAAACCAAAATTTTAACAGTGGATTCGTGTTCAACATGGTTGATTTGCATACAAATATGCTTTTTAAATTAAAAAATCAGTGACAAATTTAAAAAAATTGAATGTTTTCAAATTTTTTTGTCTTGAAAAAGTTTGAAATAAGACAGTAAGTTTGAATTTGAGAAAAAATTGAAGTGTAAATTGACTATGCTAAATGAATTGAGTGTTAATTTTTTTCCGCCTGGCGAAAACGTCAAAAATGAATTTACCGCAGAACTCTTGGTTTGCCTTTAACTACCCTGTTTTTTGAAGAAAAAAAAATTAAATCGAGGTTCGACTGTAGTAGGAAAGCAACAAACGTTGTTGTGGTTGTGCGGGCATATTCCAGCGTCTCCTTGTTCTCTGTGGTGACACATTAGCTCTGTGCAGGTTGGACATTGACCGACTGGATGGAGTGATAGAATTGGCCAGTGGAGCTTGCACAAATTGCCTACTGTTGTTATTGTTGATGTATTGTTGGTGAGGATGTTGTTTTTGTTGAACCGCCAGATTGCCGTATCCAGGAGCAACATTGTTGCCTTGCATTTCTAAAAGTAAAATTTTAATTTATTTAATGACTAGTCTGCTGCTTCCTCATTTTATTCTAAATAAAAGTACGATTTAGTGAAAGTAAGTAACTAACCATCCACTTCGTTCAATTCCCAGTTAGAGTCGGTGGTGTCCTGTGTCAAAGAAGTGTTGTTTAGGTTGCTAGTGCTTCTTCTGATCACTTCAGTGGTCGGAATTCTTCTTAGCTCGAAAAGTCTAAACGAAATTCATTAACAACCGACCACTTTGTGGGGTTGGACTCAGAGTTTCACGCTGAACTCGATGGTGTTTTCACTTTAATAAATTTTAGTCAAAAACATTTTGCCAGAGGCTTCTGAAAATTTGGAGTTTTCGTCTTGGCACGAGAGTATAAAAACGAAAAAAATGGTCATAGCTTTTTATATACAGTCAACCCTCGACTTAACAATACCCCCGATTTAACGATACTTTTTCTCGGTTATCCCCAGGGGTATCGTTAAATCGAGGGTTGACTGTAATAAAAATTTTTGTAAGTTGTAAATTGCATTTTGTAGAATAGGAGCAGAGCTATCTTTTCAGCAGTTATTTGCCTATGTGTCATAAAAATTTACTGGGCAAAATCCAAAAATTATTGTGTTAACCAATTGACAAGGACTCATTTTCAAATAGCTATAACTTTTCTTACAATAGACCAACTGAGTGTAGACAGGGTACTGTTTTGTATAAAATTTTGTGGAGATTCCGAATTTGTAGAGAAAATTATGAAAAGGTTTTTCCTCGAAAAGTTATGGCTTCTGTGAGCTAGGTCTTGATAATTGGCCTTCACTGCAGTGCAAACTGTCAATTTGTAAAATTTAACATCGGATTTGTGTTCAGCATGGTCGAATTGCTTAAAACTGCTCATAAAATAAATAGCTCACTGTCAAATTTCAAATTCCTCTCGAGACAAAATTTATTTAAATATTGATTTTTCAGACTTTTATATAACTTTTGTCTTGAGAGGAATTTGAAATTTGACAGTGAGCTATTTATTTTAAGAGCAGTTTAAAGCAATTCGACCATGCTCAACACAAATCCGATGTTAATTTACAAATTGACAGTTTACACTGCAGTAACCAATTATCAAGACCTAGCTCACAGAAGCCATAACCTTTCGAGGAATTTATTAATTTCTCTGCACATTTAGAATCTCCATAAAAGTTTTTTAAAAACAATGCCCTATCCACAATCAGTTGGTGTAGTGTGAGTAAAGTTATAGCCATCTGAAGATAAGTCCATATCAAATCGCTGAGTTTATAACATTTGCGATGTTGCGGCAGTAAATTATTATAACATACATTCAAATAACTTGTGAAAAGATGGCCCTGCTTCGCTTCTACAAGACACAATTTACAACTTGCAAAAATCTTTAGTATATAAAAATCTATGACCATTTTTCATACCTTCATGCCAAGACAAAAATCTAAAAAAACTCAAAATTCCCAAAAATTAACCGATTTGGTCAGCTTTGACTAAAATCTAGTCAAATGAACCCCCGATGTAACGACACCCTTAAGCCGGTCCATTGGGGTGTCGTTATATCGAGGTTCGACTGTATGTCCAAATGATCGTGAGGATCTGCTCTTTCAAGTTAGCATATGTGATCACTGATCAACAATTTGTTTGAAATTAAATGGATAATCAGCGTCGAACTCACGATGTTTAACCTGTAAAATTTTCAAATTTTCCACTTCCACAAAATTTTATAGGGCACTTTCAGAAAATAAAATATCACGTGATAGAGCGCAGAAAACTGCATCAGACACAAGCGTTAGATCACAGGTAACACGTGTTTTACCTCTTTATGAGAGGATTGAAGAAGCAGGCTAGTCATGGATGGACATTTCTGGCTATATTTCGCTGGGTTAGACAGCAATATTCAAACAAAATATCTATGCAAAATGTATACCATAAGATAGCCGAGACTTTGGCGAGTCTTTTTATCCTAACGGTGTCTGAATTTAAAAATAATTATGTTGATTTCAAGCCCAGTGAAATATAGCCAGAAATGTCCATCCATGACCAGGCTGCTAGCCTGCTTCTTCAATCCTCTCAAAAAGAGGTAAAACACGTGTTACCTGTGATCTAACGCTTGTGTCTGATGCAGTTTTCTGCGCTCTATCACGTGATATTTTATTTTCTGAAAGTGCGCTATAAAATTTTGTGGAAGAGGAAAGTGGAAATTTAACAGGTTAAAAATGGTGGCTTTGTGAGTTGGACGCTGGTTGGACTTTAAAATACAGTTATTTAAGACAACGAAGAAGTATAAAAGGCTCAAGTAGGAGCTAACGGTTTATGCTGAGCACAAATGTTAGCAGGTGTTTGAAATTGATGGAAAGAGCCCACCTGTGGTTTTCAGGATCAGGTGCTGCAAACAACGTGCCACTTTGCACTCCAATACCACTGTCTAAGTCTTGGTCGTCTTCCTGGGCTATGTTAACACTGGTCAGACTACCAAATTCACTGCCAACACTTGGTACTATTGCGTTTGTTTCGGTGCTCTTTCGTGTTCCCTGAAAAATGAATTGATTAAAAAAATTAAAAGTTTACTTTTGTTAAGTAATCAAGCACTGCGAAGCAATCATCAAGAGATTATGACTACATCGGTTTACACCGGATTATTTCAGTTTTCATTGCTTTTTTTCCTTCATTTGAACAACTAATTTTAGTAGCGAAAAAAGGATCAAACATGGTTTTGATTGAAAACAAATATAGTTTAGTCGAAACCTAGACTCAAAAGGGTTGAATAGCTACCAACAATTTATGACTTATTTTTAAAACTTTCAATTAAAAATGGTCATTTTTAGAGAAAGAGTTTTTGAACGCACTTCTTTAAAGTGGGTAAGACTTTAGGAGGGGGGAAATTTGAAGAGAGAAAAGGGGGTAAGACTTTAGGAGGGGAAATTTGACACAAAATGCCCAACTTCGCGAGTCTCTAAAATTTTTATTTTTTTACTTTCTTAAATATTTCCTTTTACAAACTTGCTCTATGCAAATGTTCCCCGCGGTTAAGAATAATTTCAGGACTTTATAAAAATTTTTTTTGAAATTTTTCTGCACCATGATATCGGTATCATGGTTTTTCCTATTTTATCAAGATTTCACCTAGAATCACCAACCCGACGCATAACTTTATTGACATAAGCAACAACACCAAACAAATGAAACACCAATAATATAACAACAACTCTATTCTTCCATGGCTTCATCCTCGAAGCTCGCTTCTTCTTCATCATCGTCGAATAGCGTAAGGCAGGCCAGGCGTTCTTCCACTTTGTCCACCAGTTGCCTCAGTGCATCGTCAGCATTAGGCAGTCCAGGCCCATAGAGGCGTTTCTTTTCCATTGCATCGTTCACAAGCTTCTTCTTCCACACATCAGATCCACCAGTCTTGCGCACTTTCGCATAAAATAGGAAAAACCATGATACCGATATCATGGTGCGGAAAAATTTCAAAAAAAAAATTTTTTATAAAATTCCTGAAATTATTCTTAACCGCGAGGAACATTTGCATAGAGCAAGTTTGTAAAAGGAAATATTTAAGAAAGTAAAAAAATAAAAATTTTAGAGACTCGCGAAGTTGGGCATTTTGTGTCAAATTTCCCCTCCTAAAGTCTTACCCCCTTTTCTCTCTTCAAATTTCCCCTCCTAAAGTCTTACCCACTTTAAAGAAGTGCGTTCAAAAACTCTTTCTCTAAAAATGACCATTTTTAATTGAAAGTTTTAAAAATAAGTCATAAATTGTTGGTAGCTATTCAACCCTTTTGAGTCTAGGTTTCGACTAAACTATATTTGTTTTCAATCAAAACCATGTTTGATCCTTTTTTCGCTACTAAAATTAGTTGTTCAAATGAAGGAAAAAAAGCAATGAAAACTGAAATAATCCGGTGTAAACCGATGTAGTCATAATCTCTTGATGATTGCTTCGCAGTGCTTGATTACTTAACAAAAGTAAACTTTTAATTTTTTTAATCAATTCATTTTTCAGGGAACACGAAAGAGCACCGAAACAAACGCAATAGTACCAAGTGTTGGCAGTGAATTTGGTAGTCTGACCAGTGTTAACATAGCCCAGGAAGACGACCAAGACTTAGACAGTGGTATTGGAGTGCAAAGTGGCACGTTGTTTGCAGCACCTGATCCTGAAAACCACAGGTGGGCTCTTTCCATCAATTTCAAACACCTGCTAACATTTGTGCTCAGCATAAACCGTTAGCTCCTACTTGAGCCTTTTATACTTCTTCGTTGTCTTAAATAACTGTATTTTAAAGTCCAACCAGCGTCCAACTCACAAAGCCACCATTTTTAACCTGTTAAATTTCCACTTTCCTCTTCCACAAAATTTTATAGCGCACTTTCAGAAAATAAAATATCACGTGATAGAGCGCAGAAAACTGCATCAGACACAAGCGTTAGATCACAGGTAACACGTGTTTTACCTCTTTTTGAGAGGATTGAAGAAGCAGGCTAGCAGCCTGGTCATGGATGGACATTTCTGGCTATATTTCACTGGGCTTGAAATCAACATAATTATTTTTAAATTCAGACACCGTTAGGATAAAAAGACTCGCCAAAGTCTCGGCTATCTTATGGTATACATTTTGCATAGATATTTTGTTTGAATATTGCTGTCTAACCCAGCGAAATATAGCCAGAAATGTCCATCCATGACTAGCCTGCTTCTTCAATCCTCTCATAAAGAGGTAAAACACGTGTTACCTGTGATCTAACGCTTGTGTCTGATGCAGTTTTCTGCGCTCTATCACGTGATATTTTATTTTCTGAAAGTGCGCTATAAAATTTTGTGGAAGAGGAAAGTGGAAATTTAACAGGTTAAAAATGGTGGCTTTGTGAGTTGGACGCTGGTTGGACTTTAAAATACAGTTATTTAAGACAACGAAGAAGTATAAAAGGCTCAAGTAGGAGCTAACGGTTTATGCTGAGCACAAATGTTAGCAGGTGTTTGAAATTGATGGAAAGAGCCCACCTGTGGTTTTCAGGATCAGGTGCTGCAAACAACGTGCCACTTTGCACTCCAATACCACTGTCTAAGTCTTGGTCGTCTTCCTGGGCTATGTTAACACTGGTCAGACTACCAAATTCACTGCCAACACTTGGTACTATTGCGTTTGTTTCGGTGCTCTTTCGTGTTCCCTGAAAAATGAATTGATTAAAAAAATTAAAAGTTTACTTTTGTTAAGTAATCAAGCACTGCGAAGCAATCATCAAGAGATTATGACTACATCGGTTTACACCGGATTATTTCAGTTTTCATTGCTTTTTTTCCTTCATTTGAACAACTAATTTTAGTAGCGAAAAAAGGATCAAACATGGTTTTGATTGAAAACAAATATAGTTTAGTCGAAACCTAGACTCAAAAGGGTTGAATAGCTACCAACAATTTATGACTTATTTTTAAAACTTTCAATTAAAAATGGTCATTTTTAGAGAAAGAGTTTTTGAACGCACTTCTTTAAAGTGGGTAAGACTTTAGGAGGGGAAATTTGAAGAGAGAAAAGGGGGTAAGACTTTAGGAGGGGAAATTTGACACAAAATGCCCAACTTCGCGAGTCTCTAAAATTTTTATTTTTTTACTTTCTTAAATATTTCCTTTTACAAACTTGCTCTATGCAAATGTTCCCCGCGGTTAAGAATAATTTCAGGACTTTATAAAAATTTTTTTTGAAATTTTTCTGCACCATGATATCGGTATCATGGTTTTTCCTATTTTATCAAGATTTCACCTAGAATCACCAACCCGACGCATAACTTTATTGACATAAGCAACAACACCAAACAAATGAAACACCAATAATATAACAACAACTCTATTCTTCCATGGCTTCATCCTCGAAGCTCGCTTCTTCTTCATCATCGTCGAATAGCGTAAGGCAGGCCAGGCGTTCTTCCACTTTGTCCACCAGTTGCCTCAGTGCATCGTCAGCATTAGGCAGTCCAGGCCCATAGAGGCGTTTCTTTTTCCATTGCATCGTTCACAAGCTTCTTCTTCCACACATCAGATCCACCAGTCTTGCGCACTTTCGCATAAAATAGGAAAAACCATGATACCGATATCATGGTGCGGAAAAATTTCAAAAAAAAAATTTTTTATAAAATTCCTGAAATTATTCTTAACCGCGAGGAACATTTGCATAGAGCAAGTTTGTAAAAGGAAATATTTAAGAAAGTAAAAAAAATTAAAATTTTAGAGACTCGCGAAGTTGGGCATTTTGTGTCAAATTCCCCCTAAAGTCTTACCCCCTTTAAAGGGGCATGCTCACCTGTTTGAAATTGGTGCCCGCCAATTCAAATTTTTTCCTAATAATTGAACTGCTGTACAAAATTTTGAACTTTGTTTCTAACAAAACCAGGTCTAGAATTTAATTCTAAGTGTAGTTTTGTTAGAAAGCAAGTTCAAAGTTTCGTACATAAGTTCAATTATTGAAAAAAAAATTAATCGCGGGCACCACCTGTATTAGCGTGGGTATGTCCCTTTAACACCAACATATATTCCTAAGCAGTGTTTCCGAAAATAACACTAGGGCCAAAATGCTGCTTTGATTATCCAGAATCTCAATACCCTGGCTACCCTTTTCTGAATAAGCGTACAAATGATGCTACAGTCAAACCTCGATTTAACGACACTCAGGGGACCGGCAAAAAAGTGTCGTTAAATCGAGTGTCCTTAACCAATGACCTTATCAGTGTATATCAAGCTCTTTTTTCCAAATCCAGAGAATTATAAATTAAATTGAACAATTTATTAAGGATTTTTGAAAACAGTTGAATTACCAAGCATGTTAGAAGATATCAACCAATATCGAAAAAGTTGTCAAAATTTTTCGGCTTCAAAGTTTTTAAACGTTCTTCATTCAACATATGATTAAATTTGTCACATTTCTGTCAGTTTTTAGATGTTGGAGTTCAAAAATTTTTTTGCTTTTTAAGTTCTAGTGGAAATCATACCATGCTAGAAGCGATGGTGACAAAATTTAAAATACCGTATTTCCTCTAAAAAGGCCCCCCCCCCTCAACTTTGAGGACCTATATCTCAGCCTAGAGTCAATTTTTTGCAAAGCTGTTTATTGCGTTTTCTTAACTCCCACGAGCTCTACGGATTCCGCTTTTTAGATTTTTAATTTTTCTCCAAAAAATCTCCAGATCGACCTCAAAATTTCCCGATTTTCGAAGGGTTGAAAAATAAGGCCCAGGGGCCTTATTAGAGACAATACGGTATAAGCTTTTTTTGAGTTGAGACGAGGAAAATTAGTTGTGAGTTGTTGAATCGAGTGACTTTTTCTTAGGAGGGACCTGAAAATGTGTCGTTAAATCGAGGGTCGAGAGTCGACTGTATATTTATTTCAAATTGGTGCTCAAAACGTTTTGTAAAGAAAAACCCCTTTTGAGCTTATCAACACTTGAGAAACTGATGTAGTCCCAACTCCTCCAGGTGTGGCTGATTTGACCCCCAGAAAAATAGCACCATTTACTTACTTTAAAAGATATCTCAGCACCGTGAAATTATTTCGATTTGATCCCAACGGGTTTGCATTCAGTAAGACACTTTAATACGAGGAAACTTTCCGAAAACTATTTACCTTCAAAATTGTCGATTTTTTAAATTTTCAAAAGTTAGGTCAAAAGGTGGTTCAATAGGTCAAAAAGGTGTCGAGAATCGATAGTCGTTCTCGAAAAGAGGAACACCGTGTTTTTCACCAACTACCCCGGGCTAATTATTTTTCGACCCTTCGAAGATCGGGAATAATATTAGCGTTTTCAGATTAAAAATAAAATTAAACCTTTTTGGTAACAATGACGCTGGCCGAATCACTTCCACTCTCAATTAGGCTGTCTGGAGTAATGCACCTGCAAAAAGTTAGATTTACTTGTCAAAAAAACTATTTCAAGAAGTTAAAAGCTCAATTTTTGGAAATTAAATTGTCGTGCAAGTGCACAAAAGGGCAACTAAAACTAGGGCGTTGATTTCATAAGGAGATAAGAATTTCCAGCAGTGATTTTGAAAGGAAGATTACTTGCGATTACTGCACAATGAAGAGAATCTTACTCACACTCACATATGCTAATAAATTTTAATGCTTCAATAAGCAGGGAATATGCACAAAATTTAAAATTTGCAATACAGTTGAGTCTCGATGTACGACCACTCCGATATAAAATTAATTTTATTTGGTTAAATATTAATTTTATTTGACATAAATTTTATGAGGTTGGTCAAAATCAAGACAAAGCTGGTTAAAGACCAACCTGGAAAAAAGACCACCCACAAGGAAACTGCCCGAACTGTAAAATGTAAGGGTTAGTTGCACTTTAGTAGTCCAATGGTAGTTTAATAGTCCAGTGGAAATTCAGTACAGTCGAACATGGTTAAACCGCCGCCTAGGACGAAATTTGGCTGGCGAGTATAGAAGCAAAAGAAAGTTTACCCCCAACAAACCGTCACTCGATAAACTGCCAGCCTCGGTAAACTGCCACCTCAACCCGGTCCCGTCTAATAAAACTACCTTCAATAAACCGCCACCTAATATATTTTGCAACATTTTTCAAATTTCTGCATATAATTTTTTTAAATTTTGGTCAATTTTTTTTTCTTTGATTTTCATTCTTCTTTGTTGTTTTTACTTTTTTAACCGATTAAATTGCGTTGTATGTTATATTTGTTTGAATAAGGTGTTCTTTGTATTGTGTGTTGACTGTACTGATCGAAGCCCGATAAAATGGCACCCCCCAATAAACCGCCATCAAATCGGCGCCACCAGGGGTTGCGGTTCATACAGGTTTGACTGCAGTCCACTTATTAAAGAATCTAAAAAGGGGATAAGGGCTGTATTGGGAGAAGAAGGGAATATAGGGGGCCACTTTTTAATAATAAGGGCCACAAAAGTGGCCCTTATATACAGCTGAAATACCACACAATATCTGAATAATAACAAAATTGAAATATTGAATATATCGGACTACTAAAGTTCGGCGCTACTGCAGAATCGGTTGCAAAAAAGTGCTTGGTCCCCCTGTTGTTTTCAAAAATATTTTTTTGAAATTTTTTATTGAAATTTTTATTTTCTTTTTTTTTGAAAACAACAGGGGGGACCGAGCACTTTTTTGCAACCGATTCTGCAGTAGAGCCAAAGTTCTATTGGACTACTAAAATGGATTTTTTCTGGGGCGAAAAGATTTCTTTTTGGTGCAAATTGTTTCGGTGCAAATGGGCTCTTCTTTGGCGCAAAAAGATCCTATTTGCACCAAAAAAGAGCCGATTTGCACCAAAAAGAAACTATTGTGCACCACAAAAAAATCCATATCCCTACTAAAATATCTTTGGACTGCTAAATTGCCATTGGACTATTAAAGTTCCATTCAACTACTAAAGTGTGGTTGGGAATACTAAACTCTGATTGGACTACTAAAATATTTTTGGACTATTAAACTTTCATTGTACTACTAAAGTGCAATAGTACCAAATGTAAACCCTTCAAATTTTTATTTGCTCTTAGCATTTTTTCATGTTTTTCGATGCGTTGACCACGAAAAACATGCCTATATCCATCCCTTGGATTGACCACAGAAAAATTTTTACCACATATTTTTAGATACCTTGGTCCCCCAAATGGATTTTATGTTACTTGATAATAGTTTTACCTGTCTACAGTAGAATTAGCTGATAGGTTCTGGCTTAAACGTGCATTCATCCTCTTTGTGATTTTGAGCGAAAGTCTCCAAACGAAGATGCACCCGTTGTACGACACAACAATTATCCGCCTAAAAATGTGGAAAGTAGAATAAAGCAAATGAAAAAAATTGTATGATTGTTAGTTTGATTCCATCCGGAAAATAATTTATCGATTTGTGGATTCATCGCAAGCTTTAAACTTTTTAGTTGTAAATTCAGCAATCGAAAAATAGAAAAAAAAGCAAAACCAAATTGGTACTTTGAAACTGATTTCTAAGCTGCAACTACCATTTCGCCAAACATTTTTTTTGTAAATGAAAAGCATCCCTTTTTAATAAAAAGAATTATCTGTTCGGAAGATGAAAAAATTGTTTAGAATTTTTGCCTTAAATCGGCATGTATGTGCGTAACGCGATGATAAAGTAGATGAACCTCGCCGAAAGTTTTTTGTATTCGTTGAATACTTAAATATACAAAGTTACGTGTGATAAAGCCTTTGCTTCATTAAATAGTAGACATCATTCAACAGAGCGAGAAAAACTGCACCAAAAAGTGCTTCAAAGTAAAAGTTTATGACATGAAATAGTGCTTTACAAAAGTCATTTAAAAATTTGAAAAAAACTTTTGACGGAAAACCTTTTTCTTGATAGGCAAACCCTAATTTATAACACCGGATTCGTGTTCAGCATGGTCGTCTTTCTTACATTCTCAGATCCCAAATCTGATGATGGGAAACATAGTAAACATGAAAAAATATTATTAGTCACATATATCAGATTTGCAATGTAGTTGGTAAGAAGTTGAGTTAGAGGGGGGATGGGACTACGAACTTTGTGAACAACCTAATAAGTACGTATCATTTTGGCTGGTTTCCCTTTATTTTGATGGTTGTTCGTATTAAATTGCCAAATTTAAGGCAGTTGATGACGGGAAAGTAGTGCTGAAAATGGTTGCAGTTGATTTCTCGACACTTTTGACCCCAGAAGTCAGTAAACTCTCTAAAAATGGGGTAAGAAAATAAGGTGTGCACCCACTGGGAGTCGAACCTGGGAGTTCAAATTATTGGGTTGGTCATAAGTTCGCGGGCCCTCATACGTAACAGACCATATTTATGTATGGGTTGCAAAATTTTTTGATAAATGAGAATTGACACTTAATTAATTGCTGGGTTTAAAATTCGAAATTTTGACTACACAATCTATGGAATTGATGCATAAATCCTAAAGTGACGTGCAATAAAGTGACGTGCAATTTTTGATGGGTTGCAAAATATTTTTATATTATAAAATAAGCAAATAAATTTTTATGGGTTTGACAATTAACCTTTTCTGCAAAAAAATTAATAAGTGAAACCCATAAAAATTTATTTGCATATTTTATAAATAATAACATTTTGCAACGCATCAAAAAGTGCAAGTCGCTTTGGGGTTATTGCTGGACTTATGCAACCCAATAAGATTTGAAACCCATCGGTTAATTAATAAATGATTATTTAAAATTAAATTGGTTTTCAAATCGTAATTTGTGTAGTCAAAATTTTATCAAAATTTATCAAAAATTTTGCAACCCATACATAAATATGGTCTATTGCGTATAAACACCCACGAACTAATAGACATGCCCAATATTTGCAGCTCGATGTGCACCGTCTCCCTTTAGTTTTCTGAGAATCAGATGTTTGTTGTCTCAAGTGGAATCTGAAATGTGACAGTGACTTCTAAAATGGCTAAAATTGTTTTACCCCGTCAAATTAATGATTTATCCCGTCAAATTTTCTTAATTTATTGTTTTCGTATAATAATTTTTAAATTTTTGTACCAAAATGTGGCCTGGATCTCAGCTTTCTAACGAGCTGTCACTTGACTTTATTTAAAAAGTTGCAAGAAAAGGTATTTGTATAGAGCAGATTTTTCAAAAAATTAGGTCTATAAAGTCTGCAATTTTTCTGCAATTTTTTAAAATCTCAGCAGGGGTGTGCATGGGTCGGTTATCTGGACCGACTGGGCCGGCCAAGACCCACTTTTTAAATACATAAGTCGGCCCGAAGATTGTATTCTTGTAGCTGTGATTCTAGGCTACAAAAAATATATTACCACTTATAAAAATTGAATAAAAATTTTGACTAAGTTTCAAAAAATATCTAAGTTTTTTCGGCCTGGCTCGGACGCCAAAAAAATTAGATACTTTTTAAAAATTTTCAAAATTTTTATTCAATTTTTATAAATGGTAATACAAGTTTTGTAGCCTGGAATCTCAGCTACAAGAATAAATTCTTCGGGCCGACTTATGTATTTCAAAAGTGGGTTCAGGTCTGCCCGGCCTGCGAGCCGGCCGTGCACACCCTTGAACCTCACAAAATCAGGTGACAGCTCATTAGAAAGCTGAGATCCAGGTAGATTTCGGTATTAAAATTTGAAAAAAATTCCAACAAATAGTTCAAAAACTACTGAAAAGAAAAAAATTTTGATTTGACGGGGTAAATCAATAACCTGACGGGGTAAATCAGTAATTTGACGGGTGAAATTAGATACAGCCTTTCTCAAATTAAGAAGTGCAGCTTTGTAAGGAAGACGACCCCAGAGGCTGGTTATATCAAAGTTCGATTGTATTTCATAGAGTAGACATTAAAGAAGCGGAAGAATGTACAAAAAATTTAAAAGGGATTGTGAGCTCAATGACAATACACTAAAAAAGAAATCTTCAGTAATGTAGTCACCTGCAATCCGGAGTGAATTGAATAGAGGTAACCGAATCGGATTGTCCCGTCAGCATAGCTACACACTCCCCTGTTGACACATCAGTAATATAGACGTAGCGATCTGAGCAGACAGTTGCTGCAAACAGTTCCGATGGGTCCAGGCAAAACTAAAAATTGAAAAAAGTTACATACAAACTATTTGCGACACCCTCTGACCTTAGTGAGCGTTCCCTCATCACAGTTAGTGCCTTTGACTGTCTTCAACAATTTGCCATTGGGAGAGAATGTGCGCAATTGTCGATCTTGGCAAGCAGTCAATATATTACCATCAGAAGTCATGTTTAAGCAGTTTGAGCCCATTTGAGAAGATATTTGATTGAGCCGTTTTGTTAGCAACGGTAAATCCGGTTCAGCCACCACTTCTCGGATGACCAGCACTTTGTCTGTTCCATAAGTAATTATTTGAAGGCGGTTGTCAACCTGAAGCAACATTAAATTGGTTTATTGCCTAGCAAGATGAGTAGCGTACCGCCAGAAACTTGATAGAACTGATAGAGCTGGAGTGATCGTCAATGACTATTAGATGTTCATAGTGGTTGGAGGCATCAAATATGTGAATTAAACGATCCCTACTGCCCGATGCCAAGAAGTTGAGCCCTTCAACTAAAAAATTTTAATTAAATAAAAACTATCCTAAAAACAGTCAATCAGGATTACCCTTATATGGATCAGTATATTCTAGGCAGAGAACTTCTCCATCTAAACAATTTTTGTGATCATTTACGAGGCATGCCAGTGCACGAAACGAATAAAAGCAGTTTTTTAAGAGTTGTAATCAATTTCTTTAAACTTTTCTGCCTAGTTATTAAAAATAAATCTGAGGTGATCAATATTAGATTAGATGCAAAAATAGTTAAAAACGAATCAAATCGAAAAAACATGCTGGTATGATTTTTGAGTGTATTTTGAGGTGTAGAAGTAATGATCCTCATTTACTTTTAAGTCGTTGGTTTAAGCTACTTACCATGAGCTTCAAAATCAGCCACTTTCTCTATAGATTTGGTTGTGAGATCAAAGACACAGATGTTTCCATCCCGTCCACCACATGCCAAATGCTCTCCATTCCTACTGATTTTGAGACAGCGCACACCGACGGTTGAGTCCAGTGTGTCTGAGAGAATGCCACCAAAATTTTCTAAATAAAATATGATTAGTCTTTTATTTGTGCGACATAATTGATCAAAATCTCACTATCAGACTGTTCACTAAAAGTTATAAATTAGCACAAAAAAGTGCATAAACCCCAACCTCAGCGAGTCCACCCCTTGACCAATATAGAGAACTTTCCTCAACTCATTGGAGTAGATATTGGGAGCTAGTAGACCATTCTCTTTTTCGTCGAAGTTCCATATCCTCACTGTCTCATCTGCTCCACCCGTGAAAAATGTACCGGCCGAATGATGCGCTGTGGAGTGTTTGGCAACCTGCGGAAAATGATGTTACAAAGGAATACTCCTAAGTTAAAATTCTCAACCTCCAAATCGAAAATAGGTCCGACATGAAACAGTTGAGAAGATACTTTCACAATCTGTCCCGATTCTCCGATCTGCCAGTTGTAGATCGACCTGTCCGCGTAGAGGGCAGTTAACATATGCGACTTTTCATGGTAGATTATAGAGTGTACATCAGGGTAAAGCCTGAAAATGATGGGTCGAGACTTGAGAAATTTGAACAGAAAGTAAAATTGCCTGTTTTCAAGGCCGGAAGAAGGGGAAGGACGACTGGAGCCAGCCTTAGGAGATTCAGCTATGTCACATTTTAAGTAGTGAGGTTTGCACAATGTCAATTCAACGCTCATAGTGTCCACGTCAAAAATGCGTATGTTCCCGCCTCCAAAACCGATGAACAGCTTTTGATGGCCCATGGTCAAGGAAAAAGGGGACTCTCCTCCCAACTCGTAGATGTTCACCAACTAAAATAATAAACTTTTAACTTAAACTGATAGCCAGAAAAACCTTTTTATCAACGAATTCCACCAATAATTTAGTAATTGTAATGGCGAACGTCCTGTTCCTGTTAGCGCAACAAACATCTACAAAAGTGTTGTTACGATGATCGGCTAGAATGGCTGATCGGCCCTGTAAAAATAAGGATAATTTCTAAAGATGGTGCCAAGATCCGAGTTTACCTGTAGCATGACTGCCCCTGCTCCACTCGTTTTCTCCAGGTACCAGAACTTTACATGCCGGACTATAAAAAAATAGAATAAACAGAGATTCCTCGATCTTCCTCAATCACTGCGAAAACTCAAGACATTAAAAAATATACCTCCGACTGTCACAAACATTTTCTCACAGACAGCCATTGCATTCACCTATATGGGTGAGACTATATTAACGCATCACTGCGAAAATGTCATGAAAATCAATTTACCTGACTGGTCAATCTATTCTCAGCCAGCTTGGTCTGTTTGTGCCAGTCCCACAACACAACTGATTTGTCTAAAACGACAAAATGTGCAAAATGTGTGAATGGAATTAGCATAACTTCTCACCATGTTGATTGCCCACAGAGATCAGTTGACTAGAGTCTTTGGTAAAGCCAACACAGGTAATGCCAAGACGATGGTATTTCAATTCGGCCAACTTCTCTCCACTAGATTGGCGATCAGTATGATTTAGCTCCCAAACACGCACCTTTGGGTCTCCGCCAAACTTAATAATAGCCATCACCTCTTATTCAGAAAAAGGAAAAATTAAATTTACTTCGCCCGTTGCAATGTAACGACCATTTGGACTGAACTGGAGACTGGTGATTTGATTTTTGGAAGAGCTGATCAGATGCACTTGGGACAATGTCTTGGGGTTGTGGATTACAACGGTCGACCTGAATATTAATCATATTGACCATACAGTTTACTCTCGATATAATGACACCGCAAAAAGTTCGTTCCAGTCTAGGGTCCGAAACTTTTTTAACCCCAAAATTTGAAGACTTTAACCAGTTATTTTTGGTTGGTCTAGTCCACAAAATCGCAAGAATTCCAATTTTACCAGTCGTTTTTGATAGTCGCAACAGTTTTGCCGAAAAGATCCATGCCTTTCGATATAACATCACCCTATTAAAAAAAGTTTGACGTTTTATCGAGGGCAATGCATCTTTTCGGCAACACTGTTGCGATCTTCAGAAACGACTGGTAAGCTTTGAATCCTTTCGATTTCTGACACCAGTCTGTATACCGTATATTCTCTAATAAAGGCATCTCTTTAATAAAGGTCGCCCTCAATGACCTATATCCATACCTGCACGCTCGGAAAAATCGGCGCCCGTGCAGGTCTGCCTATATCTCAACCCAGAAAAATAATTTTGCAAATCTGTTTTTTGCGTTTTCTTAGTTAGCACGAGTTTACCTAATTTCACTTTTCAGATTTAGGTTTAGCACCCAAAAATCTCAAAATGGAATTATTTTTTTTCCCAATTGAAGGCCCCGGGGCCTTTAATAGATAATATACGGTGATCAGATTCGGCGAAACTCGGCAAAACCAAGGCTAAAAAAGTTGAGGGGTTGTTCATTTATCAAGAGTAGACTGTATTTCTTGCATTTTTAATCTATTATTGATTTTGCTCTTGCAAAGTCTCCTAGCCAGAAAAAGTTACAAACCCAGCAGGATACGCAACCAGACCAGTGACAGCATCCACGGAGACCGACGACAAGCATGCTGTTGAACCAAAAACTCGCTCTAGCTTTGCCTAAAAATGTTAAATTTGTCTAGATGAAAAGATGTGATAGTGCATTTTGTTTACCAGTTATTTTTGCTAAAAAAATGTTTACCAATAATTTTGGACTGCATTTTTCACCCCTTCCAGTCTTACATAACTCTTTTTTCTGGATCAATAAAACTTTGCCTACATTTTACGAGGTAACACTATAGAATGCATGCATACCAGACTTGATTTATACGTTAGACCCCAGTGTTCAAAACTACGTTCAACATCTTCTTGTTTGTGGGCCTTGTGGGATTAGTGGTTTCATTTTATTCCCTTCTCCTCCCTATACAGCCCTTGCTCCCTTTAAAAATTCAAAAGGCGCCAATTTAAATTATGAAATTTTGACTAAAAAACCAGGACGCCTCCCTTTGGGTCGAAAATATTTTTTTCGATTTTTCAGTAACCAAAGTGTTTCAGAGCACAAGAATCAATACTAGACGGGTCCCTTCCCTTTGAGGAAAAGAAAATTTTGCGCTAGCTGGGGGGGACATTCTATAGTATAGCCTTTTACGACTTCTGGGGGTTTCACCTTAACTATACACCTTTATGCAATATCTTATTACAGCAAAGTCCCCATATAAATTTCTTTCCCTTCTCCCCATCTCATCTAGCGTGACACTAAACAAAATGGGTTCAAGGACACATCCACAATTTTAGCATCATCTAGTACAAAACAGAGTCAAACTAACCATTTCCGCTACAGTCGATTAAATGCAGTAAGAGTACTAGAAGCAACAAAAATATTTAGCCGTAAATTGTCTCAAAATCATCGGCTCGTTGCACACACCTCAAACAAACATAATTTTTGGCTCAGCAACCAATAATTTTTGGATCAAGCATGCATTAGTGAACGCCAAAAGTTGGCCAAATGACTCAAAATAACTCTCAAACTAGAGTAAATAAAACAGAGTAAGCATTCTAGTGTGACTTCAAGAGGATAAGGAATGGTAAAATGACAATCCGTGGCGGCTTTTTGCACTTTTATATAAAAGCACCTTTTTCAGCCAAAATTTTTATTTCTGAGTCACCCTTCCACAAAATTTACTCTGGAATCTGAATCACACAAAGGAATTTTTAAAAAAGTTTTGGTTGCTGAGGTATAATCATAAGTTGACTGGTCGCTTTTTGATATACCAGTAGTCTAACTTATGATCATATCTCAGTAAGCAAAATTTTTTCTTCAAAATTTTGCTGTGTAATTCAAATTCCTGAGTAAATTCTGCAGAAGAGTGACTCAGAATACAATAAATTTAACGAAAAAATGGATATTTTGCATTAAGTACGAAAAAATTCGCAAAAACCGACGCGAACTGTGCTAGTCCATAAGGAATGTGCGGACCCCAGGCTAGAAAGAACTTTCTGGATTTACGTTAATGTCGGATCCAAGTGTGGCAAAATGACGAAAAAACCACCCTTGAAAAATGCGCAAAATATAAAAGAGAAAAAAACTGGTGTCTAATTGCGTCAATCAAGAGTAGATCTCGATAACACATACAAACAGCCAAGCACCACAAATTAATTCAATTAGTGTGCTCAATGTATGCGAGTAGGGGAAAGGATGCTGACAAGCACACACACAGCCTGCTGAGGACAGGGGGATAGAAGAGAAAAATGGACGGAAATTCGCAATTCATCAGGGAGAAAAAGAAGAAGACCATTGTAGGAATGTGGATAGAGGGCTGGCTCTTCCGCACCTCCATACACAACAACAAACCAAAGTTATGAGTAGTAAAGGGACAGATCAAAAGTTTAGCCGACTTGATGAGAATATTTTTTGTCAATCCAAAATACATGGGAAACATACATAGGTAATCTAGCCATTCGTTTTTGCAACACCCAAAGAGAGTCTCTTCACTCTTTCATGGGTGCTGATAGATAATAAAAAAGTAGGCAGAAATGCATTTTTTCAAATACTTCAATTAACGTTTTGAACTAGAAAAAACCACTTTCTCTCTTCTATGATTTTTTATTTTCTGCAATTCAAATGATATATGGCTGCAAAAAAGGTAAAGAATCAACTAAGGATTTTTCGAAGAAATTCTTCGAATTATTGTGCAAAAAATCGAGCATCTTGCGAGAATACCTACTTGCAAACGTTTTGAACTCTCGGAGGAATATATGTGCCTATGTGACCAAAATCAAGTGAAAAAAAAAGGAAAACATCAACTGTTTTTGTCAAAATTCCGGTTTAGGTTTTAGCAAAACTAAAACTTCGATTGCGATCAAAATATAAATTCCGAGACAACTCTAATTCCACCAGTAACAAATGAATTTCAAATCCAGGTAATGCGCCAATAGACAATCACTGAAAAACGTTTACAATAAGGTGCAAGATATTGTGGCCTTTTTGTAATTCCCAAAATCAGTTACTCTATTGTTTACAGGGGCTACCCTTAATAGCCAACGCTATTAAGGGTGGTGCCCAAGATAAATGTTAAATTGAGTACTGGTGGCGAATTTTTGGCGGTCGTATCCTAATTTAGTTTGAAAAAGCAACGCTTTCGCACGCCTTTTGCTGGTGATTAAACAATTTTGCAACTGATAAGGATTCGAATATAATCGGCAAAAGTGTTGATTCTGCAGCAGAACTATTAATACCGTATTTCCTCTAATAGAGCCCCCGGGGGCTTTATTTTTTGGATTCCCAAAAATTTTGAAATTCTCAATCAAAAATGGCCCTAACTTTGAAGTTCTAGTCAAAAAATTAGGGTAGGGCTCTATTAGAGGAAATTTTTTTTGAAGATTAACAGGGTGGGCATGCCCCTCTTATGCATTTTTACAAGCAACTTAGACAACAACTAAATTTTTTTGCAGAAATCTTATTTATTTGTAAAAAATTCCAGAAAATGTCACATATTAATAGTTCTGCTGCAAAATCAGCACTTTTGCCGATTATATTCGAATCCTTATCAGTTGCTTATGTTAAAAAATTGTTTAACCACCAGCAAAAGGCGTGCGAAAGCGTTGCTTGTTCAAACTAAATTAGGATACGACCGCCAAAAATTTGCCACCAGTACTCGATTTAACATTTATCTTAGAAGCAAGAAAACAGTTTGTTGTTGTTCAAAATGTGGAAGACCAACAAAGTTTCTTCCTTTCCTTTTTCTCAATCAATACAGAAAAGTAAGTAAGGTGGGAGAATGTGATGGTTGTTTGCAGAGGGCAGCAGAAACTAGGGCCAAGGCCATAAAACAGCTAGGAACACTACCACCCCAAAACGCAAATACCCCTCAATGCTCAATCAATGGCAATGCAAATAGAGACAACACCAGCCAGATCAACCAGTTTGCCTCTTTTCCGAATGCTCATACACATATAAATAAATGGACAGAAGCGACCGCCAATCACCTATGGTTTATTTTGATGTTGAACTGGTCAAGCTACTTTGTAGAGCTACACACTGTAAATTTTTTTAAGCGTCTATCACCTTATGGTGTGACCTGTTCAATACATCTTTATGGATAGACCGTATTGGAGCTTGCAAGCAAGGGGCCTACCTTTTTTGCAGCTTATTTCCTTCTTTTTGCAGCTGATTTATTTCTTTTTTGAATCATCATCAAAAAGAAGAAAATCAGCTGCAAAAAAGGTATGCCCGCAAGCAAGCAGTAAGTAGTTCATAAATTTCAGTTAAAAAACCTTTTCGACACTACTATGATACATGTAAACTGCAAACCCCCCAAATTTTTATTTCCTTTTTAGCATTTTCCCATATTTTCCGATGGGCTGAATACGAAAACCATCGACCACAAAAATTTCAATTTTTATATGCTAAGCTGATGCTTTTAGATTCGAAATAGCTAAAAAAATCAGCTTGGTAGACCAAAGCATCTAAAAATTTAAATTTTTGTGGTCGATTTGAGGGATGGCTATACGCATGGTTTTCGTATTCAACGTACAGTCGAACCTCGATATAACGACACCCCGATATAACGACACCCAAAAATTGACCAATTTGGTCAGCTTTGACTAAAATCTAGTCAAATGAACCCTCGATATAACGACACCCTTAAGCCGGTCCATTGGGGTGTCGTTATATCGAGGTTCGACTGTACCGGAAAACATGGAAAAATGCTAAAAGCAAATAAAAATTTTAGGGGTTTAAATTTTACAGTTCGGGCGATTCTCTTGTAAGACTTTTGGGGATGTTTTTAAAACTGAAATCGCTATATCTGTGAGCTTTTTATTTTGGTATGCTTGCTTGCTACAACAGGGTATATTACGAAGCACCGTTAGAAAAAAACCAGGTAGGGCCAAATTAACCGACCATCGAAGTTTCTAAAGTTCTAGTAAAATGGTAAAAAGAGTGAAAAGGGTGAAATCTTGATTAAGGGGGTGATGGATAAAATTGATTGACATTTAATTACATACTGTCTACATTCAACTCACAGACAAACTAAATTTACAGTAAAAAAGGCAACATAAATTCAAAAAACAGTCAAATTAAGGTACTAGCAGTCATAGAGGAATTAAAGTAATAATACAAATGAGAGAAAAGAACATCTTACAAGAAGTAGTGGGGGAAGGTGGTTGGCTCCCCCTGCACTCAGCATGTTAACCAGGGGATGGGCAGCTGGAGACAGTTGTGTGTGTGAAGACGCACTCCAGCCCCTACATTAAGCAGCGGAGGGGCCCTCCCCATTCTGGATCTTCCCATCTCTGCCCACTAATCGTTTAAGAGGGAGGGGGAAGATGCGCGGTGTCTCCCCCTCTCAATTTCACTAGTTATTGACGACAACAACAAATGTGAGGGAAGGGGTGATGCAAAAGTTGAATCATGGTAGGCAAGGCCACCGCCATCACATTGTCCACCCACCATCGATTTTTTTTGGTATTTTCTCTTCTTACTTTGCTTAAATTTTTCTGTTATTTTCCTTAATTAAGAAGGAGATGGATCTGAGAGGAAAGAAGAAGGAAATTTGGACTGCAGCGATACTGCAGAAAAGTTAGCTGATCGACCTTGCAGATATAAGTCAAAGAAAATAAAGTAATTTAGAGTTGCCACTGTATTCCTGTAAAAAAAGAAACAGAAAGCAGCAGAAATGCTGGATTAGCCTTCTGCAGTTTTTTGTAGTTCTCACTAAATCAGACAGGGTCAGGGTTGCTAGACTAGCTACAATTCCCTTCATCTTCACCTCTTAGACTTTTTCAGGACCCCTATCCTCCCAAAATCGTTGTTAACAATTATGATCAGGACCTAGCAACTTTACTATACAGTCGACGTATGTAACCGATGTAACGAATCTCCCACACTTGTCCGACACCTTTTTACCTGGATTTCTAAAGTCTTTTGTCAATTGTTTTAGGTTAGTCTAGTTCAGGGTATCGATCTGTCCTTTTTAAAAATATTTTTTCTTCTTTCGGCACCCCAAATCTTTTCTATTTTTGGAATTTTAGTCAAAATCCTTTTTCTTCGCTTCAAAATGGCAATGATCACTGGATAAAATGACCCTTTTCCTTCGAAAATGGTCAAATGTCCTTTTTAACCCAAATGTCCTTTTTAAAATTTCGAGATCAATACCCTGGCCTAGTTCGACAAATAACAAGGATTCTGATTTTGCAAAATTTTTGGCTCTATACAACAATCCGCAAGTTTTTTTGCTTTGGTCCCCTTGTTGTTTTTTTGCATATTTTTAGGCAAAATTCTGACAAATTTTTGACAAAACTTATTTTAATTTAGAATACTCATGATGCTTGAAATAGTTGTCCTATGTTATTTGTCTGTTGCAAAGGCTTTGTTTGCCAGAATTTTGCCAAAAAATATGCAAAAAAACACGGGGGACTGAGGCAAAAAAACTTGCGGATTGTCGTATAGGGCCAAATTTTGCTAAAAATATCCGTGCGCTCAATATAACGAGCCCATTTTTTTAAAGTAACTGAAAAACAACAAAAAATAGTCAAATTTAAAAATTAAATTTTTTCACTGCACAAAGCAAGAAGAACTTAAAATTACTCTTTCAGTTTCCATGTTGTTAAAAAGGTGCAGTATGGAAAAAAAACATCGGTGTTCAAAAAGTTTGGATGTTCTTTTCGGTATGGCAGATTTTTTACCAAGTTTTCAGTCAAAAAATGCCAATTTTTTCCCAGGTTTTTGGCAAAAAGTCATACATTTTTTAAATGCGGGGTAATAATCCTGGATACGTGATATTGAGCGTCAACTGTACCTTAAAATTTCTAAAAATTCTCAAACTTGGGCCGTTTTTCATTACAGGACACAGAAAAATTTTCTGATGGGTGGGGGGTTAAAAAGGCTAAAAAATCTTGGGGAGGGGGGGGGCATAGCCCGAATAACAACCTCCCACCCCCCTTGGGTACGCCTATGAACCTCACTAAAATATTGAACGTCGGTGAGTGTAGGAAGGGGCTCTACACTATAGCCAGAAAACATCAGGTGAAAATTTGAAGTAGTGACGTTTTTTGATTCACCCTGTAAATTTGTAGGACTTTAGTGAAGGTAAGGAAAAACCTTTTGTTTCCTTTATTTTTATTCTCAGCCGTCAAAAACTGCATATAAATTAGAGGAAGAATACTAAAAAGGGAAAGATGGTGATGGTCACAAAGCGCTCAACTGTTACTACTATTGCTAGGGAATCTTAGCAAAAAAGAAGAATAGCAATAAATTATTTTATTTTTTGCCTTAAAAGCAATCAGCACTTGGCTGCACTGCTACGCAAACTTGGTTCTTGTTCTGGGAGGATTAGTCATGTGTGTAATTCATCAGCGCACACCTTTGCTACATGAAAATGCCCTTTTGCGTCAAACTTTATTTCATTTGTCAAAAAAATTCAAATACCAGTTTTTTTAATTTAGCTAAATTATTATTTTTAAAATTTACCATTCAGTTTCAAAATATGTACCAAGCTGTATTTGGACTTTCCTAGTACCAGCCGCTGTATCGTTCAACAAACTAGTTTTGTAGGACTTTAATGTTGGACTTTAGATTCCCCTTTTTAAATTTATTTAGTAACGGGTGACGAAAAAGTTCGCCCATTGATTTTCGAGCTCATTGTTGAAAGAAACTCGAAAATTACACACAAAAATTTCAAAACAAAGGTTTTGTAGCCCTGAATCTCCTCTATTAAATGGTTATTTGGAATACTTTAGAATAGTCATTATTTGGCTTAAACATCTGTGAGGTTAAGATGTCGACAAGCATTTTCATCACTTTAAGCGATGAAAAGTTTAATAAATTGATAAGGGTTATTAAAATATGTTAGCATTATGTTGTAGCGCAGTTCAAGTGCTACAAAACACATATTACAAAATAATTTTTGAAAATCTGAGTGTTAAGATATGGTCTTTTGAAATAAATCAATTTCTTTAAAAAGTGACCACAATCCAAAGTACCGCTTTTAGATAGATTTTTTGTGTTATAATAAAACTGCTTACATGATTGTTGCTCTTGAGCATTTCATCCTGGAGCCACTTGGTCTGCGCTGAAGCATCCACAAATTTGCGTCTGCTCAGTCTGCGCTCCATGTTTTTACATTGCTGCTGGGTGTTCAAATAAGCTGACCATAATAACTCAGAATAAAGTAAAAATAAAAGCTGAAAATACGCCAAATGTGTAAAATACAGAAAAGTGTATACAAAAAGGGCTCAAATTGAATTTTTCCCTTAAAGGTCTGAATTTCCCCCTCAAATTTACTCTTTTCACCCTAAAATTCTATATTGCCATTTTTATTTGACCTTTTGTTATAAAGTTTTAAAATTTCTTGCATTATTATGTAGCGCTGGATCTGTCATGAGTTATCTAAATTTGCTAAACGATTTGCAAAATGTGAAAAAAAATTAAAAAGTGATTGAGAGGTTTTTTAAGGTTCTTTCTCTTTTAAAAACCTTTTGATCTCTACATTTTTTAAATTATTCAGCAAAGTTAGATAGCTCATTAGAAAGCTAAGATTCAGGACTACCCGATCGTGCGAAAAATTAAAAAAAAATTGTCAACTAAAGTGTATCGAATGATGGTAGTATAAAATTTGAGGGTGGAAAAAAAAGGATGAAACTCAGACTTTTGAGTGTGCATTTCAGTTACAGCCTATAAAAACACACTAAGCATATTTTTTAATAATTCCCCGGAGGATTGTTTTTATACACCTCGAAAATCGTGAAAATTTGTGTCGATCCGGTTATTTTCAGGTGCTTGACACAATCAAAAAGTGATATTGGTAGAGCTCGTGGGAGTTAAGAAAGGGCAACAAACAGGGTTCTAAAATGTTTGCTGTGGTCTAGATATAGATTGCCAAAGTCAAGGGAGCAAGTATGTTATTAGAAAAAATAAGGTATAATAATCTACAATATTATAAATCTACAGATAATGCTCAAAAATGGCTGGAGTTAAAATTAAAAATAAGATAAAAAGCAAAACTTTTAATAAGTAGGACTACTTTTAAAGTACAGGGTGTCCCAAGAAATTTGATACACTTTGAAGAGCCATAACTTTTTTCTGGGTCGGATTCCGTAAATCTGTAAACACAGATCGACTCAGAATCGCGTGACAATTTTTTTGGTGTATCACACGCGAAAAAAAATCCGACCAAAATTTCGAAAATTAGCCTTGGTCCCCCTATGGTGTGAAAAATGACCGATATTTTTCAAATTCCCGCCTTCCCAATAACCGAATTTCAGAAATATATTTTTTCAAATTCTGCCTTCCCAATAACCGAATTTCGAAAGGCGGAATTTGAAAATATCGGTCATTTTTCACACCATAGGGGGGACCAAGGCTAATTTTCGAAATTTTGGTCGGATTTTTTTTTCGCGTGTGACAGGGGTGGGCAAAAGATCAGATCAGATCAGATCGATCAGATCAGATCGAGATCAGATCGCCAAAGATCAGATCAGATCGATCTGATCTGATTTATTATGTCATCCAAATGTTTTGTCTCGAAAAAGATTCCTGTTTGTTTAAAAGTTCGATCCGTTTTGAATTTCAAACTAACAGGAATCTTTTCGAGACAAAGCATTTGGATGACATAATAAATCAGATCAGATCAGATCAGATCAGATCGATCTGATCTGATCTGATCTGATCTTTGCCCACCCCTGGCGTGTGATACACCGAAAAAATTGTCACGCGATTCTGAGTCGATCTGTGTTTACAGATTTACGGAATCCGACCCAGAAAAAAAGTTATGGCTCTTCAAAGTGTATCGAATTTCTTGGGACACCCTGTATTTATAAAAAATAAACATACATTTGTTTTGATACTTTTTGAAAAAATGCGTCCTAATTTTGCAAGAATACATTCTATAACTTTTAGCTGCATTTCTTTAGTATTTAAAGATCATATTTGGATGAAATAGTAACAGTATGAGGCAATTTTATCTAAGGCAGCAAATTTGCAAATATCAACAAAAGAAGTGTGTGACATCAAAGCAATGACTTAATTTAAAACACATTTGCCATAGTAAATTGTTTTAAAAGTTCTTCTGCCAAATAATAATAAATGACCCCTCCTAATTGGACAATTGTTCGCAACAAAAACTAAGTCAAAGAACAACAAAGAAACATAGAAAAATAAAGAACTAGAAAAAACAATGCGACAGAGAGTGCAACAACAGGGTCAATTTTACACAAAGGTGAAATTTGAAATTTAAAAAGGTTGTTTTACTACCTTAGAAGACCCTTGACAGTAGAAAGCACTGATGGTCTTTTAGGTATTATGTTTTCTAACTCAGACGAAACCTTAAGCTAAGGCAGCGCAAAAGTAACATCAGTTCGGGAATTCCGATATAGGTCGAATTTTAAATTGGCTTTATCTCGAGATCCAACTTGGAAGTTGCAGATCTGGAAAAAGCAAGCTTACTTAAAATTTTCTTATTCAATAGGTGAAAAACTAGAAATCATAAAATAGGGAAACAAGAACTGGTTTGGTTTTATAGAAAATGACTTTTAGAAGACCGATAATAAAAGATTTTTGAATTTGTCCTATAATTTTAAGAAAATTGGACCCTAGTATAGAATACCCCCCTCCCCAAATCTTATGCCTTCTAAAACTCAAGTAAAGAGCACCCAAATATATGTTGCAGACCCCAGAAAAAGTGCGTAAAACACTTATTAGTCACAACTTCCACACGCTGGCCTACCCCTAAGCCTAAAGAGCACTCAAATATATGTTGCAGACCCCAGAAAGTGTAAAACACTTATTAGTCACAACTTCCATACGCTGGCCTACCCTAAGCCTAAGTAAAGAGCACCAAAATATATGTTGCAGACCCCAGAAAAAGTGCGTAAAACACTTATTAGTCACAACTTCCACACGCTGGCCTACCCTGCCCAAGGGCTAAGCCTAAACTTAAGTAAAGAGCACCCAAATATATGTTCCAGACCCCAGAAAGTGCGTAAAACACTTATTAGTCACAACTTCCATACGCTGGCCTAGCCTTGAGACTAAGGGCTAAGCCTAAACTTGTTGTTCCAAAGGGTAGTTACAACGATTTTTAGAAGGTCTGATTTTGGGGGGTTATTCTATACTAGCACCGAAAATTGTTAACATTTTGTAGTTGCGCGGTTGCCGGTAACAACAGTTCATGACAGAGATTTTTGGGCGATGGTGTCTTGCACAGTTGCCCATTTTTTAGGGCTTGGAATGAATGACCTGCCGATTTTTCTGGTGCTGATTTTTTTGACGCGCAATTATGACCAGAAATATTCAAGCTTGTAAGCAGCCACCACTCTGTCTAATTGAACAGGGTACTTGTTCGGTTTACGCCCCCCCCATTTTTGTATAATTTTCTTTTTAAATTAACTGTAGTCTTGCAGTGTTTCTATTTCGAATTTACGTTGATTAATGTTTTATTATTTATACTTGTATTTGATGTGTCTGCTTCTGGTGTAAGATGGAAGAACTTCGTGGTTTTAATCTTTCAAATCTGTACGACAAGCTGCTTAACTGGTCCGACGAAGAATTTATTGAATGGCTGCAGATTCTCAAGCTTCTTCACTCATCTCGTACATGCAAATGTGGCAAGAAAATAGTATCACACATCTCTTCTATCAAAAATTGTGGAGAACACAATTTCATCTACATTGTCATCTAAACAACTTCCCCTAATATTTTATGGGAGCACTTAATGGTCTGAAAGAAAATACGCTATTTCATGGCCATGATACCAAAAGTATTTAAAAAATAAAATGAAACATTTCAGAAATAAGGTAAAGCTCGAAATCAGAGATGGTTTTGAGGCAAAGGGTGTTTCGCCCATCCCAAATACTCCGACCTGTTGAATACGTTGGAGTTGGTGTCGGCGTTGTAGTGAAGTGTGTTTACGATGCCAAACACTCCAAATCCGAGTTTCTGAACCAAATATTCAAAAGACATCTACAAATTTGCACTCAAACAGTTGTAAAGCAATAGGCTTTGTGAATGCATAAATAGCGCAAAAAATTTAATAAATTTTACATCAGAATTTGTAAATCAATAGTAAAGTTGAAAATAAGATGATAAACCGCCCAAAATAAAGGCTCTGTTTGGCTATTTTGAATAGGAAACAGCCACCTGCAGTCGCTGTATGTATATTCCTTTATTCATGTACCGCTTTTTATGTGTATTTAGTTGTGCTGCCGACCAGCAGCACATCCCCTATGCATTTCAAATAACGGCTTGTAGAGGGTAAGAAAGACAACCCAAATGTTAGCTGACATTTGGTCTGCTTACATTGTTGCGAAAAACTTTGATTATTCTATTTGATGAATTATTTATTAGTTGTGGCGCCAGTTATCCTGACAGGCATATGCGTGCACACTGTTAAAATTAAACGGAACGGTAATTGTATGAAATATACAAGGTTTTAAATGGCAGCTGGACCTTTTTTATTGACTATACTTTGAAAGTCTTCCTTGAAGTTCTTTCTTATTATTTTTGTTTCCTTGGAATTTCTAGTTTCACTTATACTACGGGAGAAGAAAGAGAGCTTTGGATCTAAACTCAAACTTTTTCGCGATCTAAACTAAAATTGCTGAAACGTCAAAATTCCTAGATTTATATTTTTTTGTTTTTTTTGCTCTTCTAGACATAATTATCATGTCTACACATGGTTACCATGAGCAGCTACTAGACAAGTCGATTGAGTGCCGGTTAGACAAAATTGAGCCAAAGAACGCGCCCTAGCCGAGATCGAAATCGAGAAGTTGATGTTGTGTGTCTGCTATGGTGATTGTTTTGGTAATTTTTGAACAAATGTCTAAAAAAATACATTCCTATATCGAAATTCTTGTCATCTTGAACATACTTATCTTTCCGCTTCTATTTCGTTCTTTTTCATTTCCTTTTTTCCACCATGAACGCTGCCTCACATTCTCTTTGTTCTCCCTTATTGCACGTAGTGTAAGGGGAAACAAAAACAGTGAGGAAGAAATACATTCAAAGTATAGTTAATAAAAAATTAATGTAAATGTTCACCCTCTTCAACATGGGGCTCAATAGCTCAGTTGGGAGAGCGTTAGACTGAAGATCTAAATGTCACCGGTTCGATCCCGGTTTGGGCCATCCTTACTTTTTTGACCGTGCTTTCCCAAAAGATGTAAGAAAATGTAAAAAAGCAGTTCCTTTTATATATTTGTTTCGAATTGCACAGTTTGTGGCGATTTTTTCTATTTTGCAAAAAAAAATTTAGAACTTGTACAGCAAATGCAAAAAAAATCCAACATCAGCTCCACTGAATAATCTATGAACCAACAAAACCAAGTAGTCATCCACTTGGTGAAATTATTATTTTTTGTTTTGCAGCTTCCAAAACTTTTTAACACTGCCAATATGAGCATACTAAAGATGGTCTGACAGAAGTAAAACGCCGTCAAGAAACCCTGTGCCCAGTTTCCAGGAGCTGCAGCAGAGAATTGAATTGCCTTTCAAGAAATGCCTCAGGAAATGGTCAACAGGAGCATTGAAAGCTATGAGCACCGACTCCACTGGGTAGCAGAGAATGAGGGACAGCATGTAGAGGCAAGATAACTATGTTTTTGTTATTGTTATTATTATGTTTTGCTATGAATGTGATATCTTGATTTCAAAATAAAAAGAAAAAAATCAAAAAAAGCTTCAAAACGAACCCCTGAATTCAGAGTGGTTTTCATACCCTTTTTTCAAGTCATATCAAAAATATGTTTAAACAAAAAAAATGGGGGTATAGACGTTTCCCGAATTTGAAACTTTTTTCATTTTCGGGAAACGTTTCCCGAATTTGAAACTTTTTTCATTTTCGGAAAACGTTTCCCGAATTTGAAACTTTTTGTACATTTTGCTATCTCAAAGTATCAATTCTGTAGCAAATTTTTAACTAAGATTGGATTTCTAATGCCATTCTTTATGGTTTTCTAGCAGATAACAGCTCGATATTTTACAGATCAGTTGTGACCCAGCAGTTTGAACGGGTTTTTTTTTTCTATTTTGACATACTTGATTTTTAAGTTAATCAGATGTCAAGCGGCAAACAACTCTTTTCGTGGAGAAATCAGGATGTGTTGGAAATGCTAGATCAAGTTTGCCATCGCAAGCTTCAGCTGAAGGATGTCGCCGAGAAGATTCTCGTTAGCTACAATCACCAATTCACTGTCCAAGCGATAGGAAAGCATGTGTGCAAGCTTGATGTGGAGATGGACGGCGGGGAATTTATGTAAGACTCTCCTGAAACAATTTTTTAATACTGACAAACAAGTTTTTTAGATTCTTCAAGACAAAATTCTGCTGCCGCAAATTTTTGACAGAAGCATCCAAGCTTGTGCCAGATGTCAACGTAACTGGGCTCAGAACAAAAAAAGCAGAGAGGGCGGCAAAAAACAAGAAGCGTGCATCAGCAGAACCCATTCCTCAGAAGCCAAAAAGATGCTTAAAGTATCAGCCGCGAGTCAATCGTCTTGAAAAAAAGAGACATCAAGCGATTACAGCCTGGACAGTGGTTAAATGGAGAATTGATCAGCTACTATTTCCAGTTCATTGCCAAGCGTAGTTTTGCAAACTTGGATATGCCAAAGGTTTTGTGTCCTATCATCATTTTCAGTGAGTGTGCTTTTTAGGTTTCATTCGATTCTCTGTTTTACCCGCAGCTATTGAAAAAAGGTCCAACGCTCATACTCCAGCAAAAGATGTGGAAGAACGTTCGTCTCTTCTTCTATGACATGCTTCTTCTTCCAATTCACTCTCCAGGTCATTGGTCTCTCGTGGTAAGGTTTTTTCGGTAAGATAATTTAAGAATTGTTGTGATTTTTTAGGTTGTTGAGATGACCAAGTTAAGCCTCATATATTATGATTCCCTTCATGGCAATGACATCAAGCATCTGGATTTAGTCGAGTTAGCTGCCATATAAGTCTGCAATATTTATATAAATTGTTTTAGGACATTCTTGAAAGAATTTGCAGCTGAAAGAAGATTTACGGGGCTGACGGACTTTACGTGGACTAAAACATGTGCCAAGATAAACTTTTGCATCAGTTTTTTGAAAACTTTCTGTTCGTGTAGAGCATTCCCAAGTAGAAAAACTCTATTGAGTGTGGAGTATTTTCGTGCGCTTTTGCAGAAGTTGCATCTTGATTCAGAAAAAGCCAATGAATTCCGCTCAAGAATGACTAGTGAAATCTCTGACGGAAACTTGTTATAAAAATACTTTTGTTTTCACCTGTTATTCTCGCACTCTGGTTACATGTTTTTCGCTTACAAGAATAAAATTTAGTTTAACTTTCTATCTTTATAAACTGAAGCATCAAAAAGTTAACGGTTGTTAGGCTAGAGATGGTGATTTTAGAATGCAATGCAATTAAAGTGGTATAATTACGAGATATGGTCAAATTAGCCTAACTCTTATTTTTCTCGTATTTGCTACGAATCCAGTAACTAAATGTGGGTAGAAAATAGTCATAAGAACATCACATCTGTATACTGAGATGACTGAATATAAAAAAACATTGAAACTGTCGAATGTGTGGATCAGGACCACTGAGAATAAAATAGTACCATTAGAGGTAGCTCAGTAGCTCACTAGTAAAAATAGAGCGAGACCATTGGAGAGTATCAAGAGCATTGAGGATGGACTAAGACTATAAAAGATAAATCAGGAATATTTAGAATAGATAAAGACCATGGGGTGATTAAGGACTGATTTGAGGGAAAAATGTTAGCCCGAGAATGTATAATCCTCACTGGTTACATAAAAACGGACCTTGAAAACGGATTCAGCGCTGAAAATTGTCTTCAATACACTACAAATGCATGGTTTGGGGACTACCTATAGAAAAAGTTTCAAATTCGGGAAACGTTTCCCGAAAATGAAAAAAGTTTCAAATTCGGGAAACGTCTATGCACCAAAAAATGCTTATAACTTCAGCTTTCGAAAGCATGTCTGAATATCTTTAAAAAAAGTTAATTAAATAATTGAAAATAAATTCGGAAAAATTCGAGACTCACCCTGTATCTCACCCTGTTTGTCCGGCCAAAATTTGCCCGGCCAACATTTGCCCGAGCCTTAAAAGCGATCAAAATTTACCAGGACCTAAATTTTGTCTATAATCAGCATGTATAACTTCACTTTTTGAATTTTTTCCTGTAATATTTTTTATTAATTTGATTTTCTTGATCGCTACATTATTATACATACAGTCGAACCTCGATATAAGGGTGTCGTTATGTTGAGGATTCATTTGACCAGATTTTAGTCAAAGCTGACCAAATTGGTCAATTGTTGGGTTTCGTTATATCGGGGTGTCGTTATATCGAGGTTCGACTGTATTCTAAAGGGGAATCCACCGTCTAAATTCGAAAATTTTAGTTGTGTTCATAAGGAACAACAAATTAGGGTATTTTACCGCTAAAAGCGCCAAAAATTCCCACGTTCCCCCAACTTCACAACGAAGAGTACATTTCTCAGATACGATAAAGTGTCCAGCTAGAGCCCCGAGGATTGGAAAATCGGCTGAATGAGTAGTCCGTTGACAGTGACCTAATAGCAATAGCAAGGCGTGATTCCCTGACAGTTTTACAAGACTAAAAATTAGATTGACCATGCCTGAGTCTTCTACCTGAAGAGAAGAAGAAACAGTTACGACAGAAACTGTCCTTTTACCGTACAGAGCAATCGTCAATACAAAAAAGTAATAAAACTACTAATAAAAAAATTCAGAAACTAAAGACCTTCTTTCAAGGCCCGGGCAAATTTTGGCCGCTTTTTAGGCCCGCGCAAATTTTGGTCTGGGCAAATTTCGGTCCAGGAAAATTTTGGCGCGGGTAAATTTTGTCCATGACCGGCATCCCATGCTTTTCAAAAAATTAAGGCGGGTAACAACAAAAAAATTTTAAATCGTTCCCTTTTTCACTAGTTTTGCGTTCAGTCTAATATTGATGATCTTATAGTACTTTTAAAAAGTAAGCAGAAAAGGTTTGTCGGATTAGTGGAACGCTTATACCAAAAATTCAAGTCAGGAAAAAACTGCTGGTTCCCCGCCTTTTCTCCGTGTAACGCAAGGGTATGCCTCTTTAAAGTCAACCTCCATATAATATCATTTTAGGATCGGTTCGCGGTGGCGACGGTAAAACCGAAGGTCGACTATAAAATCAGAAAGTAAACAGTGTACATTCTTCAAAAAGGTCTAAAAAAGTCCTTGTATGCGTATTTATTACTGGTTGGTAAATTCTTTTCTGGGACGAAACTTATTACAGCCACATTTTTTAATAGTTACATATAAACAAAAACAAGATTGAAGGATAATGTTAATATATTTGTACCACAATGGGGCTCAATAGCTCAGTTGGGAGAGCGTTAGACTGAAGATCTAAATGTCACCGGTTCGATCCCGGTTTGGGCCATCCTTCCTTTTTCGGCTCTAGATAAATTGACCCACACTAAATTGACCCACACTGACCCGCTTATATCAAAAAATAAAAATTTTATTTTTTGTCTTGTGAAGAAATTCTATCATTTGAAGTTTCACTTGTTTGGTTTGCCTTAAGGGAGCAAGGCAAACAAACCTAAAAGGGTACCTAGATACCCGAAAAGTTGTCGCGAGCGGCCACGGCCACCAGCTCGTGAATTGGAAAAAGGGAAATGGAGGGGATATTTGATCCCACTCCCTTTGGATCCGCAGGGAATCGCCTTAACCAATAGGCCACCAAACCCCAGGCTGGGAAAGTGAAGAATTTTACAGACATCATTTGCGTCGAAGACGCAACAAAGTGAACCAAGGTAAATTGTTGGCTTTAAAGCGTTTTAAAAAGTTAAGGCAGGGACCAGCGATTTTTTTTTAATTGTCCCATTTTTCACTCGTTATGGATCAAATCTAACACAGATGACCTTATACTAGTTTTGAAAACTAACCAGAAAACTTATAAAATCTGGATGAGAACGCATGTAAAAATTGCAGGGCTGCCAACTGTACTTTATTTAAAGATTTGTACTTTATTTGGGACCCCAAACCTTTAAAAATAATAGAATCATTAGAATTTTAAGATTTTACTTCAAAATCTTTATTTTTGACGATTGAAACTTAATAAGCACTGGATAAAATGGCAATTTATGACGTATTTTATTTGGCCACATGTACTTTAATTTAAAATTCTGAGTCGACAGCACTGCTGGAAGCTTATTTGAACTATATTTGCAAGCTATACTTTTGATACAATACAATAAAAGTGTTGTAAAAACGGGATTCTTAATAATTCATTACTTGTTGTTTTTGTTTCGCGTTATACATATTCCCCGAAAATACAAAAAAACAATTCACGCATAAGGCGGCCACCACCCCCAAATTCAAAATCATAATCACTTCAAAATAAACAAAATCCAAGCAATTTTAAAAATATTTTTGCATATATTTTTTGACCCTATTAGCGAATAACCCCCCCTGGAAATCTGATAGGCCTAAGAGCTCGCTGAAATGTTCAAGAAATTCAACTAAAAACTGTAAAAGAAAAGTAATGGCTAGAAACCACAATTTTCGTGAATTTTGATTTTGCGCCACATTTAGAAAGTGATTATGATTTTGAATTTTGAGGGGGTGTGAAGGAGTATGATAAAGGCAACACTGTAACAAAAAATATTAATATATACTAAAAAAATTAATGCTACTGAAGTAAATAGTCTGGTAGGGAATAACTCGGTCGACTTTTAGCATATTCTGCACTTATTTATGTGCTTACAAACATTGCGTAGGGTTAGAGCCAAAAGCCAAAAATAAAAATGATTGTGTGAGCATGCAGAGGAGGTGAATAATAAAAAATGACAAGAATAAACAAAACGTTGCCTTTCCTGCTCACTAGCAAGCCTTTCTCCAAAAGGGCGAATCCGAAAATAAGAGAACCCTCAAATAAGTCATAAATTGAGGCATAAGTGCAGAAAAGAAGGCGTGGGCATGTATCAGTAATTTCCGCTTGCTTTCCAACATTTTTCGCCTGTTTAGCATCTTATCTGGTTGAGATCAGTGAGCCAGCCGTAAATGAATTGTTTTATGGGGGTTTACATGCATACCTTTTGCAACCAAACAAGAGCACACTGCAATCAAATTCCGGTCCTACTCAAAGGGGCAAATTAAATAACTCGGTCGACTTTTAGCATATTTATGCACTTATGTGCTTACAAACATTGCATAGTATGTCCGTGCGTTAAAAAAAAGGCGGGAACCAGCAGTTTTTTGGCCCTATTCAACAAAGGGCCCTATCCCCATATCAGGGGTTTTTTTTCGCCTTGGTCCCCCCTGTTAGTTTCTTGTGTTTTTAGGCTGAGGCAAGAGTGGCCAGCATATGTTAGGACTGACTCAAACATCTTTTTCTCTTTTGTAGTTTGGGAAACGCGTTTGAGCCCGTTCTAACATACGCTGGCCTACCCTTGCCCAAGACTAAAGCCTAAAAAATTACAATAAACAATTATTTGCCTTGGTTCCCCTGTTAGTTTTTGTTATTTTTAGGTATTAGGCTTAGGCAAGGGTAGACCAGCGTATGTTAAGACAGACTTAAACATGAGTCTACGCTGTCCAACCCTTGCCTATGCCTAAAGCCTAAAACTAACAAAAAACAACAGGGGAGACCAAGATGGAACCCCCCTTCGTTGGAGGCCATTGTAGGGCCATTTTTTTGGCATAGTATGATTCACCAAAAAGAAATATGCCACGAAAAGATCATTTCTGCCACGAAATACGACATACAACGAAAAAAAGATGAAATATACCGCGAAAAAGATTAAATGTGCCACCACGGCCTTTCAAAATGGGGGTTAGGTGCATTTTTTTCTCAAATTTCATGGCTCAGCAGGTAAAGCACTGAATTTCGTTCTGACAACACTAAAAAAGTGAACGGTAAATTAATCTGCAAGTAAATTCAAAAGTTCGTTTCCGAGGGGCCATGAATTTTCGTCCAAAAGCCACTGGTTTTTTTGTGTTGTTTTTTCATGTCAAATTGTTTTTGCTTGAATTTCGTGATATTAACATGTTGTCTTGCAAGTTCTTATACTAGTTCTAAGCATTTGTCACGTTGAGCATTTTGGTATATTGTAAACAAAAATTTCTTTGTAAAGTTGGTCAGGAATGAGCCTGACCAGATATCCTTCAAATTTCAATATCATGGAAATTGCTGGGTTTGCCTCTTCTCCATTTCTAAGTTTCATGATGTTTTTGTGCTAAAAACTTGCCTATCTTGCAGCTCTAGAATTTTTCTACAAGTATTTACCAAGCATTGAGCAGTGATACAGAACTACGTCATGTTTGAGACAGCTTTGATAGGACATTTAAAAGTTTAATAACTGATTTGAAACTTGAAAAAAGTGGTATTGTCAGTTGGGCGCTGGTTGTCCAACTTTTTGCTTACAGATTGTTGCTCACATATACTTATCTGAAAGAGCATATTAAAGTCATTATTGTGTCTTCAGGGAATGTGTTGTGCTTCCGAACTACATGTATCCGAACAATGTATATGTCATGTGATCACGTCATTTAGAAAATTTAAAAACTGCTTTTTTCTCGACTTTTTCGATCGTTCGTAAAACCGCAATAATCAGCATGAAAAACTGTGCTAGAATAAATAAAAGTTACGGACGGCTTTTCTAGTGTTAAGTAAAAAAGTAGTTTGAAATTTAGGGTTTTTTAAAGACTAAAAATCCACCCTGAAGTTTTTTAAGTTTCCTGTATGCTTTTTCAACTTAAAATTTGCATCGTTCAGCTAAAAGTCTATGTGATCACCACTTCAGAACACCAAAACTCCGTTTCGAACAACACGAGGGAAAAAAAGGCGTAGAAAATTCGGTAAGTCCGCCCAAAGTAGAGACTACTGCTCAAAAACGTGGCCGATGTTGGATATCCTGAAAAGTATGGCCAGATCAGTGAAATTTTAATTTCAATATAAAATTTTCTAAAATTTTATAGCGCACCCACAAATTCTATTTTTAAAATCGATTGCAATCACTATTGAGCGTTTAGATAAAAGGAATAGCTGCCCAGTAAGTGGTCTATTCGGTGCGCAGTTGTTTGGCGGTTGACGTTGCAAATGCAACAAAAACTACCAAACGTCTTAACAAAACGCCAAACTTTTTAAATTTGAATTACATTATTATTTTCCCGCGGTCGTGTTTATTTTGGATAAATTTTTTTTCTTCCACGTTCCGGCTTTTTTTCTGCCATGTTTTACTCAATAAAGCACTTCAAGGAAGAAGAGTACAGAGCTGTGGAAAGAGCGGAGGGAGAATCATTTATCATTGATATATGAAGAACTTTCTCACCTATTAATTAAGTTATGACAAAATGTTATATAATAGCAAAACGTGGCAGAAAAAAGCTTCACCCGTTTATTTTCGATCTCTTGTTTTTTTCGAAGTCTTATTTTTGGGTCGTGTTATTTGGTATACCGACAACGTGTTTTTATTTTATAGAAATACTTTATTTTTGTTTCTAAGTTGTAAAAAAAGTCTTTTTGGTGTTGTATCACCGAGGGTGGATCAATACCACTGAGGACAGAAAGGACTGTTCAATAAGTACTTTCCGCAATGTAGACTGTCCTGAGAGTGAATTGCCTGTGTCGAGCTAAAAATGGCCACAATTTTAACAATGTGTGTTTTAACGACAGAGATAACAAAGATTACGTTTAATTTGTCCATCTGTATTTGCAAGACGGCCTGCTGCAAACGTAAGAGAGTGTAATTCCTTCCTAAATGAGCTTGAGTCTCCTTGACGAAAAACCAAAAGACTCAATAAAAAAAAGTCACAAGCCAATATCATTCACGGAGTTATTGAACATATCAAAGATTCAGGTGGTTTTTGATGACAATGTTTTTTTAACGTGGTGAACACCCAAATAAGCGAAGAAGACATCCGTGGACCACTGGACCATCAAAGGTGGATCAAGACCATCAAATGTACAGCGGCGGAAAAAAAGTTATGGTACGATTAGATTTTGTAGTTTTTTACCCTTTTCTTCAGAGGTAAAATCATTAAGTGTATATTGTTTTGAAGCCCTGAATCTTAGCTAAAATTGGTAGGTCAAACCTTTGTTTTGACTATTCTGGGAATAGCTTATGACCATCAACATGAAAGTGTCTATTTCTAGTCAAAATCAAGGTAAATCTAAGAAAAATGGTTATTTGGGCGCAACAACAGTGGTTTTTCCAGAAATTTTACGTCGAAAGTTGCCAACCGATGTATCATTCGAAAGCTCTTGAATTTCCCTACAAAATAACACGTTGATCGTTTTTTTTTAAATATCACCGGGCTGAGAAACGGACGGTTGAAATTGTAAGAAGTGAGAATTCTCTCTTTTCACCTTATTTTGAGACATTTTTGTTTTTTCTAATTTCAACCGTCAGTTTCTCAGCCCTCTGATATTAAAAAAAACGATCGACATGTTATTTTGTAGGGAAATTCAAGAGCTTTCGAATGATACATCGGATGGCAACTTTCGATGTAAAAAATTCTGGAAAAGCCACTTTTGTTGCGCCCAAACAACCATTTTTCTTAGATTTACCTTGATTTTGACTAGAAATAGACACTTTCATGTTGATGGTCATAAGCTATTCCCAGAATAGTCAAAACAAAGGTTTGACCTACCGATTTTAACTAAGATTCAGGGCTTCAAAACAATATACACTTAATGATTTTACCTCTGAAGAAAAGGGTAAAAAACTACAAAATCTAATCGTACCATAACTTTTTTCCGGGCCTAATTTTTCAATTGTTTTAAATAACTTTATTTTTCATGAGACTTATCTGCAATTGTCAGCCATTTTTATTTTATAGCTCTTTCACAAACGTTGGAGTTGGCGTTGGAGTTGGAGTTGGAGTAATTTTTTTTATGAACGCCTTTTACTCAACTCCAACGCCAACTCCAACGTTTGTGAAAGAGCTATTAGCGTTGTAGAGCATGAAATTCTGCACATGACTGTTTATTTTGTTTCGTTTTTTTGTCTCGCGATTTTATATTTTCAAATTACTTTTTGCAGAAAACATCTAAAATTTTATCCGTACCATAACTTTTTATATCTTTTTATATCAGGACCAAAAGAATGTTACTAAGTCAATTTGTCCACACGTCAATTCGTCCACAGTTTTTTTGTCATCTCTAACAACAGAACAAAACATACTATTCGACCTAAAATCTTGTGCCGAAAAGGACTTGTTAAGACCAAAGTGTTGGTTAGAAATCTCAATACTCTGTGTATGTAATACATAAAAAGTACAAAGTGGCAGACCCCATTTTAGCTGATGAGAGGAACCGTGAAATGAAAAGTAGTCAATGACCTTTTAGAGATTAACTCCTCTATTTGTTTTAGACCGTAAGAAGTTAGAAACTATAAAGAAAGCAGAGCTGAAGAAGCGTAGTTTCACATATAATATCATTATCTGTTTGTGACATGCTGTTGTTCGATTACCAGGATAAAAGAGTACACAATTGTGGTAGTGTTTCTGATATCGTAAAACCTCTATTATTGGACACCCTCTAGACCCTCCTAGGGGCGAGAGATTGTCTGAAAATAATAATTCCCTCTATAAATATACCCCCCTCGGATGGGGGTTGAAAAATAATAAACTCGGTCTATTAATAGAAGGTTTACGATTGATATTTTACTTTCGTTGTAAAATTTTGGGGCATATGAGTGAGATAAGATTACAGTGATGTTGATAATTAGGTCTTGGCACAGTCCTACACAAAGCTTTCAAAGTAATAGTCGCAGTATTGACAATTGTATTGGCACAGAAGCCACGATATATGGGAATCGAAAAGGAGTTTACAAAAACAAATACCTAGTCACGATGAAGCAAAGGCGACTGGCGGAAATCTCCAAATTCACTCAGGATGCGGTGCAACAGTCGTAAAAAGTAGTAAAGAAATCTGAAAAAGATCACATTGCTAGTTACGGAAATCAATCAGACAAGGGGTATATCCACAGTTTTTTTAGGTAGCCGCGTAATTTCGACACTTCGTGGTTGCTGCGGATGGTATGTTCCGCCGGAAGAAATCCAGTTGCGGTAGACATGTTATGCCGAAATAACATTTTGTTTCGCCGAACATTGACCAAAACATATTTTTGGTCAATGCCCCTTTAAAAAAAGGCCATGCCCGTCGTCGATGCAAAATTTTGAAAGGCAAGTACCAGGTCAATTCAGACTGAATATTATGACAGTGAATCGTGCTGTACCCGCAGAATTATCATGAGCACCCAAAAGAGAAAGCTAAAGAATTCTTCTCGTTTTTTATATTGTCACAAAATGTTTTTCAAAGAGGCGCTAAAAGATTTTGTTGTGTTCGTCATGCAGAAATATGATCACTCATTCAGAAACTCATATTAGAATGGAGCAATTGCGAAAAGTCTATCTATTGTCTTTTTGTAATGGCTCGTTCAGAAACTCGGAGTAGGAGCAAAATGTGTTCACGATGCCGAATAATCCACCTCCGGGTCTCTGAACTGGGTATAAATTGGTCCGGAAATTTATTACATTTTCCGTCTTTTTCTAATCTGCGCTGATTAATTTAAAAATCTTGTAAAGCTTTTATCATGGTTCACTGTAGTTGCCATATAACCGTATACTTTTTGTTGTTGCAATTGTGCAAAGTCAATCTTTCAAGTTAAAATTTCTTAGTGATTCAAGTTTTTCAGCTATTTGTGTTCGCTCTCGCTATCAAATTTCGACTTCTAGCATTTTGAAGAAGAAAATTTCGAGTAAGTTCTTTGGAGTTCTTCTAGCACATTTGCTAACCTTTATAATTCTAGATATGGCTGAAAAACCGAATGGGGATGAGACCTTCGCTTTCCAGGCTGAAATAGCTCAGCTTATGAGCCTGATTATCAACACGTTCTACAGCAACAAGGAGATCTTTCTGCGTGAGCTCATTTCGAATTCTTCGGACGCGCTGGACAAGATTCGCTATCGTGCTTTGACTGATGCTTCCCAGTTGGAGACTGGCAACGAGCTCTCGATCAAGATTATTCCGAACAAGGTGGATAAGACTCTGACGATCATTGACTCGGGTGTTGGCATGACCAAGGCTGATCTCGTCAACAATCTCGGTACAATTGCCAAGTCGGGGACTAAGTCGTTCATGGAAGCTCTTCAGGTTTTTCTCCAGTTTTGAATTAACTTCTTGCCCAATGTCTCCTTTTATAGGCTGGTGCAGACGTTTCAATGATTGGGCAGTTCGGTGTTGGCTTCTATTCTGCTTTCCTCGTGGCCGATCGCGTGGTTGTGACCTCCAAGAACAACGAAGATGATTGCTATCAGTGGGAATCGTGCGCCGGTGGCTCCTTCATCATCCGTGCTGTCAGTGATCCCGAACTGCGTCGTGGTAGTAAGATCGTGCTGCATATGAAAGAAGACCAGGCGGAGTTCCTCGAGGAGCGTCGAATTAAGGAAATAGTGAAGAAGCACTCGCAGTTCATCGCTTATCCGATCACATTGGTAATAAAAAAAATTGGTTTTATCGTTCTCATAATTTCTTTAAACTATTTTAGGTTGTTGAAAAAGAGCGCGACCTGGAAGTCTCCGATGATGAAGCTGAAAAAGATGTGAAGGAAGGCGACGTTCAAGAGATTGGTGCTGATGAAAGTGCTGAAGCCAAGCCGGACAAAAAGAAGAAGACAATCAAGGAGAAATACCTTGCCGACGAGGAGCTCAACAAGACCAAGCCAATTTGGACGCGCAATCCGAGTGAAGTTACCAATGAAGAATATGCCGAGTTCTACAAGAGTCTCTCCAATGACTGGGAGGATCATTTGGCTGTCAAGCACTTTTCTATCGAGGGACAGTTGGAATTTCGGTATTTTCTTGCTTCTTCTGCTAAAAAAAATTACCTTTATACTTAATTTTAGTGCTTTGCTCTTCGTGCCTCAGCGTGCTCCATTCGATTTGTTCGAGAATAAGAAGAGCAAGAATGCCGTTAAGCTCTACGTACGTCGCGTCTTCATCATGGAAAATTGCGAGGATCTGATGCCTGACTACTTGAACTTCATCAAGGGTGTGGTTGATTCCGAAGATTTGCCGCTTAACATCTCTCGTGAAATGCTGCAGCAGTCCAAGATTCTGAAGGTGATCCGCAAGAATCTGATAAAGAAGTGCATTGAGCTGATTGAAGAGATCTCCGACAATCAGGCCAATTACAAAAAGTTCTACGACAATTTCGGCAAAAACATCAAAGTGATTTGGTCTTTTGTAAGCGACTGCATATAATTTTAAAGTTTACAGTTGGCTATCCACGAGGATTCTGTCAATCGCAAGAATTTTCTGTCAATTTGCGCTACCACACGTCTGCGTCAGGAAATGAAACCATCAGCCTGAAGGAGTATGTCAGCCGCATGAAGGAGAATCAGACAGCCATCTACTACATCACCGGCGAGTCGAAGGAATCTGTGGCCAATTCTGCTTTCGTCGAGAGTGTGAAGAAGCGCGGCTTTGAAGTTATTTACAGTGAGTATAACTTATCTAACTTTCTTATCATTGATACCTCTTCTATTTTTAGTGGTGGATCCGCTCGACGAATACATTTGTGCAGCAGCTGAAAGAGTTCGATGGCAAGAAGCTTGTGTCAGTCACTAAAGAAGGCCTTGAGCTATCTGAAACCGAGGAAGAAAAGAAGAAGTTCGAAGAGAACAAGGTCAAGTACGAGAAGCTGTGCAAGGTGGTGAAGGATATTCTCGGCAGCAAGGTTCAGAAAGTTTCGATCTCTAATCGCCTGGTTAGTTCGCCGTGCTGCATTGTGACCGGTGAGTACGGGTGGAGTGCAAACATGGAACGGTAAGTCTTTCTGACTTCCACTGTACTTCAAGTTTTGTTTTCAGTATTATGAAGGCTCAAGCGCTGCGCGACTCTTCCACTATGGGCTACATGGCTTCAAAGAAGAATCTGGAGATGAATCCGGAACACTCAATTATCAAGTTTGTCATTTGCTCATATTCAACTCTCTTAATACGATTTTTGCAGAGCTCTTTACGAACGTATTGAAAAGGACGAGGATGACAAAACCATCAAGGATTTAGTCACGCTTCTCTTCGAAACTGCCATCTTGATTTCCGGATTCTCGCTGGAGGAGCCTCAGTCGCACGCTAATCGCATTCACCGCATGATCAAGCTTGGGCTGAACATTGACGATGATGAAATAGACGTGCAAGCTGAAGATCCGACGGTTGGGCAGGCTGTGGACCAGAAGGAAGCTGAGGAAGAAGTCTCACGTATGGAAGAGGTTGATTAGGATTATCGTTGTCGTCATGACTTTTGACTTTTTGTTCCGTTTGGTATAAAACTTTGTTGTTGAAAGACTAGCGTTGAAACTGTAGGTGTGTTTTTGTATCATACACCTAGTCGAATGTAAGAACCGTTATTACTTTACGGTACGTGTCACAATAGAGTCGCTGCCAAAACGGCTAGCGCTAAATTCACCCGCATGTGATAGGTTCGAAACCTAGTAATAGCAAATAATATTTTTTTTCCTAAAGGACTGTCATAAACTAGTTTTTATGAGACCAGTTAGCCTCATAATGGGTATCCACTTCCAGAATCCAACATTTTACATTTAACCTACAATGATTTAAAATTATTGTACCTTGTGTAGAATCGGGTCCTGAAAACGGTTCGATAATGATAAAACAGCGACTTCAGCTACCAATACACCAGTTCTGGAATAGTTTCGTATCGGTGAATGCCAACCGCATTCACCACATGATCAAGCTTGGGCTAAACACAGCTACACAAACCAATTACAAGAAGTCAAGCTACTGCAAAACAATGTGGCAAATGCGTGGACTGTCCACCAGGAAACCATAAGTATGGAACGGATGCATGTACATCGTGCTCCGCGCCTCTATGTGCCGAACAGAAACAGTCCAGTCCAATATTGCGTCAAAAATGCACAAACGATGTTACAAGGAAACGTAGAAAATAGTATTGCATTATTTACTATGAAATTGAAATTATTTTGTCATTTTACTGTGAACATAAAACACATTATACTGTGGTCAAAAGCAAAATTTGGTTTTGAGCAAAGAATTTAGCAAGCGTTAATTTTATTTCTTTCGTGTCGAAAGAGTTGTTTTATGTACGCCAACTTTGCAGAAAAGTGACCCCTAAGGGCAGTTTTAGCCGGAGAATCCGAATCTGGGCTCAGAATTCGCTAACGGGCCTTTTCAGATGAGTTTTGATCACAGGTTTGCAAAAGTCCGGAAATTTCAAAATTTGGGTTAATTCAATTGCTATTGGGTCAAGTCTAGCAATTGCAAGAAAAGTATAGGCATGTAATATGTCATTTGAAAGCCCTTGTCCTGCGCTACATTTTGGTATAAAGGTTGTTTAAGATAACCCACAAGACTTGCGTTTTACAGCTCATTAAAAAAAATAATTGTGCTTAAAAAATGTTCAAAACATCCGGTTTCAAAAATCGCAAATTTAACCCCATTCAAGGGCTGATTAGCCAATTTTGCTGAGAAATTCGGATTCAGCGTTCAAAACTGCACCAGAATATACCGCTCTTACAGGCCGTCTTTCTAGTGTTAAAAATCCGGAATCCGGCCGGATTCCGGATTTTCCCCAAAATCCGGTCCGGAATCCGGTCAGGTAGGAACAATCCGGTCCGGAATTAATCCGGTACCCCCAGGCATCAGCACTACCTTTGTTTGACAAGATTTGTGTGACACAATTTTGTGTCATACAAATCGATTGTCAAAGAATTTGTGGGACACAAAGGTGCGAAGATGTTCATTACGACCTGATAAGTTCAAAAAGTAGTCAAAAATCACTTTTGGCTAGATGTGGTATAAGGATGTCCGTCCGATATGGTTATCAATAAAAATGCCAAAGTCCTGAACTCCTAAAACCGCGTAGAGGCGTTTGGCCCCTTTTTCCCATTTGGGAAAAACGCCTTATTAAGACGTTTGGCCCCTTTTTTCCGAATTTCAAATTTCTCGCCTTGGTCCCCCCTGTTGATTTTTTTCAACTTTTTTCGATTTATCAAATTTATGGTTTAAACATAGTTTTTAAACTTTTGAAAATCGAATGAGGGTTTTTGAGGGCTTTTGAAAAAAAATAGTTTAAAAGCTGGGTGAGCCCTTGGCCCGGACATGTCAACTCCCGGGCTTCCTTTTTTTAAGCAGCGCATAGCGGTTAGGTTTAGGCTTAGCCATTAGGCTTAGCCTGAAAGGCCTCCATCCCTTATAATAAGGCGTTTGGCCTTTGAATTTGAAGACCCGAAATTTGAAATTCGGGAAAAAAGGGGCCAAACGCCTTATTAAGGCGTTTGGCCCCTTTTTTCCCAAATGGGAAAAAGGGGCCAAAAGGCTACGCACCCCTAAAACAGCGAAAAATTGAATTCCCACATTTTTTGTTGGCATCTTTGCTGTTGGCGTCAGGGTGGCCATGTCATTTTTTGAAAAGAGGGCATGCGATCACAAAAAAGGGCATTTACAAGTAAAAATTTTGTAAAAAAAGGGCATTATGAATATTTCTACCACGCAACACTTAAACTAGTTCAACATGCAAAAAATTGCACAAAACGACACTTTCAGAATTTTTAAACACAACAAGTAAAGCATTCTGTTCATGTAGAATTTTTACTCGATTTTGCAATTATCTGCCCTTTTTTTGTCAAATAAAAAGGGCGAAAATTTCAAAAAGAGGGCATTTGCCCTTCAAAAAGGGCATTATGGCCACCCTGGTTGGCATTTTTGTTGTGCAGCGAACGATTGCGAAAAATCAAATTGTGCGAATTCACATTGCGCCAAAATCAAATTGCGCAAATGCAGATTGCGAAAAATGCTGATAAGGCTAAAGATTGCTAGGACTAATGTTAAACGATACAGTCAGTGATGTCACCGCACCGGGTGCCGCACCGGCACCGGTGTGGCTTGACTTGCACCGGCACCGGCCGGTGCCGGTGCCGGTGCGGGTGGAAAAATTTTTTGGAGCCGGTGCCGGTGCGGGTGGAAAAATTTTTTGGAGCCGGTGCTGGCGCCGGTGCGTGATTTTTTTAGGCCGCACCGGCACCGGCAGCATAAAAATTATATGTGATTTTTCATTGACCGAATATAGGCGGCAAATTTTATTTCAAATTTTCATGGCATTTTGACAATCAAATTACATATGTATTTAATTCATGCTGCATATTGTTAAGAAATAAAAATGCACGAGAAACTTGCTGTCTTCATAATTAAAAAAACAATGAGGTGCCGTACGTGCACCGGTGCGGCACCGACCCGCACCGACCCGGTGCCGGTGCGGTGCTGGTGCGGAAAATTTTGGGGGCCGGTGCCGGTGCGGTGCTGGTGCGGAAAATTTTGGGGCCGGTGCCGGTGCGGGTGGAAAAATTTTTTGGAGCCGGTGCTGGTGCGGGTGCCGGTGCGGGTGTTTAGAAATTTACATCACTGGATACAGTTTCAATCGAAACCGTGGTGCTATTTTCACTTGTGCACTGTGTTCCATGTAACAATCAGACATACCGGCTTACAGGAGGAAATCCGGTAAGCTGATCTTAGCGCAATTTACATTTGCGCGATTTGATTTTGGTGCAATTCACATTGCGCAATCTGAAATTGCGCCATCGTTCGCTGCCCTTTTTGTTGTTGGCATTTTTACCAGACACCGAATTTTCATATGAATCAAATGTTTACTGTCTCGAGCGGGATTCTAAATTTGACAGTTATCTATAAACCTAGATTGCAGTTTTATAAGCAAATCAACTATGTTGAGCGCGGTTCGATGTAAAAATCCACGGTTCACAGTGTTTCAAAACACAAAAATCTATTTGGTTCATTTTTAGACAAAACGCCAAGATTTTTGAAAGAGTCTTTTTCAAAATTTATTGGTTTCTTTTTTTCTACCTTTTCCTTGTAGTTCTTTTTAGATTATAGATTTTTATCAGAAACTAAAGTTTGACCGAGCAAAGTTTTATTTTTGATTTTATTTAAAGCGTTAAAAGAGTTAAAGGCTAGCCACATTTAAACTGAAAATTGATCATTTTATTGTTGCAAATATGGGGAAAACATATATTGAACGAAATTAGGTTTCCAGGTTGTGGAATGCGGCATGCATAGCTTCATATAGTTCCTCATAGTCTTTCTTTATTTTATCTTCGCCATCCGCTATCGGGTCCTGCAAAAATTTTGTTTAACACGGAAAGGCCGGACTGTGAGACCGGTTGCTTCTGGTGCAGAATTTCATGGAGAATCCAATTTACTTTAGCACTTTGGTTTTTTGAAAATTAAGATGTGGTCAAAAACGCAATTTTTTAAATTGTCATTTTTGGATACTTGCTTAACATTCAAACGGCTATAACGGGCATTTTTTGTAAATAATGTTATTTGATTTTTTGGCTGTTTTAAAGCCTATTAAAGGAGCTTTCAAATGACATATTATACAAATAAAATGATCGAAACTACAAAAACTTTTATTTTTCGAAAATCAAAATTTTCACGAATTTGAAACCCATCGGTTAATTAATAAACGATTATTAATTGAATTTGATTGTCGAAATATTTGTTCGGTCCATAATGGTTATACATGGTTATACATGGTTATACATAACAGACCATATTTATATATGGGTTGCAAAATTTTTCATAAATGAGAATTGGCACTCAATTAATTGCTGGGTTTGAAAATCAAAATTTTGAAATTGTGCGACTGCACAATTTACGATTTGAATCCATCGGTTAATTAATAATCGTTTATTAATTAACCGATGGGTTTCAAATTCGTGAAAATTTTGATTTTCGAAAAATAAAAGTTTTTGTATTTTTGATCATTTTATTTGTATAATATGTCATTTGAAAGCTCCTTTAATAGCCTTTAAAACAGCCAAAAAATCAAATAAAATTATCTACAAAAAGTGCCCGTTATAGCCGTTTGAATGTTAAGCAAGTATCCAAAAATGACAATTTTAAAAAATTGCGTTTTTGACCACATCTTAATTTTCAAAAAACCAAAGTGCAAAAGTAAATCGGATTCTCCATGAAATTCTGCACCAGAAGCAACCGGTCTCACAGTCCGGCCTTTCCGCGTCTAAATTTAAGTGATTCATCAAAAAATACCTTAAATTTCATAGAAGACAGTGTTTGCCTGCAAATTAAAGACATTAAGAATCTCAAATTGAGATAGAGTTATTTTAACACTAAAATTTCTGACTGTAACGTTTGACTATCTGGGAGTTTTCAGACCTCCTGAGCACGTTTATCGCAAAATCAGGCGCAAGAGTTTGATGTTATGCCCAAATTATCCCAATTTTCACAGAAACTCTTTGAAAAATAGATCGTTTTTTCTTCAAGCTGTGCCCGGTTGCATAAAACAATCGGTCCGAAAATCAGACCGATTTTCGGATTGATTTTTGCAAATTTGACGAAAGAAGGCCCGTATTTTCTGATAGCTTTTCTTCTTTTTTCATGTATTGACCATTTTTTTAAATTATTCTACATTTGTTCTTGTGTACATTGATCGGTGCCACATCTTTTCACAACTCACTGTTGTCTGTGCTTGATCATATTTCATGAAGTATGTGTTTGTGCAACTTTACTAATGTCTTTAGAATGGTACTCTAAGCCGATACTGAAAGTTTGGCACACTTGGTTTAATTAAGGTGACTGTGGATGTGGAAATATTCGGCACAGAAGAAAATGAGGTAAATAAGCCGAAGGCGTAATTATTTTTGAATTTGATTGTCGAAATATTTGGTCGGTCCATAGTGGTTATACATGGTTATACATAACAGACCATATTTATATATGGGTTGCAAAAATTTTGGTAAATGAGAATTGGCACTCAATTAATTGCTGGGTTTGAAAATCGAAATTTTGAAATTGCGCGACTGCACAATTTACGATTTGAATCCATCGGTTAATTAATAATCGTTTATTAATTAACCGATGGGTTTCAAATCGTAAATTGTGTAGTCAAAATTTCAATTTTCAAAAATTTTGCAACCCATACATAAATATGGTCTCTTACGTATAATCAACCACGAACTTACGGACCGACCCCATACTTGATTTAGTTTTCATCGTTGAAAATTTTGATAAGCAACAATGACGATGATTCGGAATTTTTCCGCAATGCTGAATACGCTGCCTGTTCTCCTCCTGTTGCTAAGCCAGTGACGCCGCGGGTTAAAAAGTCAACTCCCGAGGAGAAGCAGAGGAAAGTACGTGAAGCTGAGGTCAGTCTCATTTGTCAGAGGCAACAGTATTCAGGAGAGAAACGCTAGGCAAAAAGTGGAAAACGGTGAAGGTAAATAAATTCCTGGCTACGCCTATGGGTTGGCCAATTGCAATAAAAATCTATCAAGGAAAACGTCTAAAATCTTCACATCATGTTATTGTTGTAATTCTTTGCGAAAAACGCGAATAAAATGCAAAAAATAAAAAGTAAATGCAGAAAACACGAATGCAGCAAAAATGCAACAAAAACGCAGCACAAAATTTTGCTGCGTTTTTGCTGTTTTTCAAAAAACGAATTCGAAATTCAAATTTGCTGCATCTCAGCAATTTTGATGTTCTTGCGAACCATGTTTTTTTTAATTTTAGCTAGGCTAAAGTATATTATAGCAAGTCCTCCCAAAAATAGGTTTTAACTGCTTTTTTGTGTGTTTTAGGGCTTGAAACGCGTAGAAAACACGTTTTTAGGTGGGGGACGGCACTTTTTAGAAAAATATTTTTTTGGCCAAATTTTGACTTTTTGCCTTGGGGGACCAAGGCCAAAACTTATTATAAAGCAATAAATATTGAAAAGACTAGGGACAACAGGCGCCTATCGGCGCCTCTATCGTATTTTGAAATTTTAATAAATATCAATCCATCACATATCCCCCTGATTATAACCACCCCGCCCCCGCCCTGATTAAACAGGGTTCCTGGAAAATATCCGACAAAAATTTGCAAAAACTGGCCGAAAATTGGGCTTAAACACAAAAATGCACTAAAAATCCAGGCTAAAGTCCACCATCTCCAGTTTGGAGGGACTTAAAACCTTTTTTCACAGCCACTTCGATTCTGCGGTTTTATGCTTAAAGGAAAGCTAAGATGTTTAATTTTCGGGTTCCGGAAAGATATCCGACATATGTTTGCCAATAGTGGCCGAAAATCGGGCTTGAGCACAAAAGTGGCGACCCACCCACACATGCCAAATACTATATAGAGACAACTCCAATTTTGAGGGACCACAAAAGTTTTTCTTTTTCGAAGACATTTTCCTGGGTCTCGGAATAAAAAGACGCTGAATTGTCTGAAGTTTGGGGTTCCGTCGAGACATTGCCGAAAATAATCGGAAAAATAAGCAAAAATGGCCTGAATGTGGTCAAAATGTCCATTAAAAAGTAGGACGGACACATGCCAAATACTATATAGAGATAGAATTTGAACATAGTTTTGAATACTGGAACCTACCGCATAAAGAAACTCTGGTTTGCATACTATTTTTATGCATCCAGAGTCACTTCCGAGTGATTTGTGTCTGAGGTATGGGTGTGTGTGCATCTCAACTCCAAGCCCCCTACGCCCCCGGAAGGACACTCACTTACCTTAGAGATGAATCCGAGAAGACTGTTGACAATAAATGCATAAAGAGACTCTTTTTGCCTAGTCCAGTGAGAAAAACAAGGTAAAAATGAACAAAACCAGGTGTCCAGGTACTCTCTCCAGGTGGTTTACCTTAGTCCCCCAAGGCAAAAAGTCAAAATTTAGTCAAAAAATAGTCAACGGGACAAAAACGCTTTGAAACCAGCCACAACCCCCCCCCCTTCCCCTTCCCAAAGTCAACCAAAAACAAAGAAATTTATTTGGAGGAGGCACCCTCTCCAGGTGGTTTACCAGGTTTAATGTTGGCTAAAGTTCATTATAGCAACTCCCCTCAAAAAGTGGTTTTAACTACTTTTTTGCGTGTTTTAGGGCCTGTAACGCGTAGAAAACATGTTTTTAGGTGAAGGACGGCACTTTTTGAAAAAGACTCACTTGAAAAAAAAGTTAGAGATGCGCGCACTCACATACCTTAGACATAATTCCGAGCAAGACTCTTGATCAAAAATGCATTTAGAGGCTCTTTTTGCCAAGCTCTAGTCAGAAAAACAAGGTAAAAATGTAAAAACAGAAAATCCAGGTACCTTCCAGTACCTTTTACCTTGGTCCCCCAAGGCAAAAAGTCAAAATTCAGTCGAAATTTTTTTTCCAAAAGTGCCGTCCCCCACCTAAAAACATGTTTTCTATACGTTTCCGGCCCTGAAACATACAAAAAAGCAGTTAAAACCCTTTTTCGGGAGGAGTTGCTATAATAAACTTCGGCCTTAATGTTTTTTCACCAAAAAACGGGTTATTGTGATCAAAAGAGGACTTGCATTACTATTTGTTATGGTTATGAAAATTTGGGAAAAGCTCACATCAACTCGCCCATGTGGTCGTGAATAATGTTCCAAGTGACTTTGTTGTCTGTCTGAGCAGTTGCTTCCACAGCATGACGAGCCAAGTCATAAAAGGTCATCCTGAATCAATAACTTTTATTTCAAAAGATCGATTTTATTAAATTTGTGTCGAAATTACAAGTTCTTGAGCATGCCCACAGTCTTGTAGAAAGGACAGTATCGATCATACGCGGAATAACCATTTTGTTGCAAAAAGTCATCTTTAATAAGTTTAGCCACTTCCATAGTCACCTTGTCATACTCTCCCAACGAAGCTTTTCCCACAAGTTGCACTATTTCCGCCAAATCTTCTTCTTCCTAAAGTTTTCCTTAATGTCGAAAAATATGTGTTAAAATTTTTTAACAAAAAAAGTATCAAACAATATTTAGCGTAATAAAAATTGCTAATAGGGTTGATCAAAATTACAATGATACTTTTTTTTTAATTTCTGTTTCGCAAACAGGTCATAACTTTCTTTCTTGAGCTTTTTTTAGAAATTTGGTTTCGCCAATCGATTTTTCTCGCCGACAATATTTCATACTGTATATCATGTCCGAAACACAATTTTTGCATGGTCCCTCCTCTGGTTTGGCCCTTGCCAATCCAGATGCCACCTACAGACCAGAATGCAAACCACAGGGAGGACCAAGCAAAAATCGTAGTTTTGATATTATACCGTATTTCCTCAATTAGCACCCCCTGATTCAAAATCGTGTTTTTGGCATTGTGTTTTTGACCCACTTTTTGACCACTTCTCTCAGCTAAGTTATCAACCGTTTTATAGCTCATCTCACTAGCTACAAAATAGGCGGTAACTTACCTGAGAGAGGTGATCAAAAAGTGGGTCAAAAACACAATGCCAAAAACACGATTTTGAATCAGGGGGAAGCGCTAATTAGAGGAAATATGGTATACCAAAAAATATTGTCGACGAGAAAAATCAATTGGCGGAAACAGAATTTAAAAAAACGCTCAAGAAGAAAAGTTATGACCACATCAAAACCGGGAAATTTCCTGATACGCCCTGTATTTTCGTGCTCTTAACCGTTTTATAACCAATACGTAGCTCAGATTATCAGCTACATTGCCGTGTAAAACACGATTGAAGTCATCAGTGAAATATAGTTCAACACAAATTGAAGCGAAAAAATGTCACTTTGACTACCCATGTAGAAAATATTCGCGAAAAAAAGTATCTAAAATTTTTTTAATTTTGGGATTGCATCTCTACAATAAAAATTTTAAAGCACAGCTATTGTATTTCCTCTAATGTAATCCCCCATCGTAGAGGTATTTAAAAAAATATATAAGCCCCATGGCACACCTTCAAAATTTCTCTGCATTTTGTGCGCAAAGCGACAAATTCTGGGTAGTTCTTCTCGTAGTAGTCACTGTCTAGGACTCTTGTGTATTTGCTGAAAAAATGATAGTTTTTCGTGATGCTTATGTTCGAAATAATAGAATATTTAAAAAAAAACTATGATTTTACTTTAGTAACACACTTTACTTAAAGGGGCATGCCCGTGCGTTACACGGAGAAAAGGCGGGGGGTGGGGTGGACCAGCAGTTCTTTTCTTTCTCTAAACATTTTTACTTGGGTTCTCAACTAGATTTTTAAAGTTTTCTGCTTATTTTTTAAAAGTAGTATAACATCATCAATATCAGATTTGACCAGTGTTTCCAAAAATTTGCTGGTCCCGGCCTTACCGCTTTGATACGCAAGGACGTGCCCCTTTAAATAAAATATCAAAGTTGATAAAAAAAGATGCGTGCCAAAGCAAAAAGACAATAACCTGTAGGAATCAATCCAGTTGATCGATGGGAAGTGTTTGCGCTGAGCCAACTTCTTTTCCAATCGCCAGAATACTTGGACGATACCTAAGGTGGCTGAAGTGACCTGCAAATTTCGTTTTTAAGTAACAATTAGCTTAAATCAAGAACTTACAGGCTCAGAAAAATCACCACCCTGAGGAGACACACA